>KB305006.1:21886-57241 GCA_000328365.1 Capitella teleta | reverse complement strand
TCACAATGAATTTGGGTGTCACAATTAATCAAGGTGATGCAGATGTTGAATTTTGCTCTGCATATAATTGCATTTGTGCTGAGACCTCAGCACATTGCACCATCTATTTTAATTGCCTTGATGGATATGAATATTTATCTCATAAAACCAAAGATAATTCCTTTTCTGAAGAAGACCTTACATGCGTACTACCATTGTTGTGCATACATATTCGTAAAAATATGCATAGATTTGCATTTATAAATACCCAGGTCTATACAAGGGTTGATTTGCATTTCATCAAAATATGCAAACTCCTGATTTTTGCACTAATTCAAAATCGATTTTAAATTATTTACCATATATGAATATCTTCGATATTCTCCTCATAAACTCATCGAAGCAATGACAAATAAATGCGTTTGTAAAATTTTGATGGAATTATTATAAAATAGTCAAATGAAGCAAAAAAAGAGAGCACTATAGTAATGGCATAAAAATTATGTTCCTTCTGATTATTATACATTAATAAAAACGAGAAAACATTATGTGAATTATACAAATATTTGACAAAAACATTTTTCTATTCATTCGCATGTACTTGCCAAGTTTTATTAAAATCCATGCATCCAAAGAAGTCCCGTTAACCGGTTTCCCACAATCCTTTTTAATAGTATGGTATCTTTACGTTCCAGCAAAACTTTACGTGACAAGAGATTCAGGCTCAATATTGTATTTCCCTAGAAGAGCATTATTTATTCCTTTAGTGAGATATTGAAGTATCATGTTAGGAATCTATATATTATCAAATCGTTAAAATAGAGGGATATAATTATCCAGAACTGTGCATAAATATATAGGTACAGTCACTCTAAAATATTTATTTAGACACATATATAGTGATAGTGACATATATTTAACTAAATTATCAGTAATGCAAGATCTTAAGGCAGCAGCAGATGCCTCAATTATATGTCTCTTCCACACGACACAAATATTTAACTTATGTGGCGGAATCATTAATTTAAATGGCTTTTTGATCGAATGATGAAAAATGGGCAGGCATTTTTGATGCACCTCTCAAGCCCAATTTTCGTGTTAACTTATATTTTTGTCGATAGAATTCCATTTAATTTTCATCGCAGCAAAGTTAACACACAAGTAGTATACTCAATTAAAATTAACCATCAAATGTTGCGAGAAAGTGTTATGAGAGGCCCACAAATCAAACTTTTGCACCCGAAATGAAGCTTTGACAGTGATATCGGTAGAAGTGCGCTCAATCAAAAACTAGTTCTGCCAGGGAAATAATAAAGCTAAATGTGATCTTGTGAATAGTTGCTCTCTCTCTAACCTAAAAATTTCAAACAATTAACTCTCATATATATATCAAAGGGAAGAATTCTATCATTACAACAACCATAATTATAACTATGATTAAATTTATTCATTTACAGGCAGTGGGAGATGAATGATGGAGGTGCTCAGAGGACACGTTCTGCTCTTCAAATGTCCTTCTGGAGCCTCAGAAGCAGAAGATTCGTATGTTCAAGTGAGTCATAACGCACTTAAGTGAGTCATAACGCACTTAAGGCTGAAATCTTCATTCATTGCATCCTGCAGAGATCATAAGGTTCTTTGTGTGTTATGATTTTTGTATTTGCTGTGCACAGTGAAGCATGTTTTACGGCTCCTTCCTAAGATTCACCAAATTAGAACCCTACCTAGACAGGGTTTCCCTGTATCAATGGGTCTGTGTCATACATTCCATTGTCGACAGAAGCACACAGCACCTGGTCTTTACCATCTTATCGATCAGCTGCACCTACCGAGCCAGCCGTCGCTTCCCTGGTCTTTCTCAGGACTATAATAATGGGAAGCCGTGAAATGGACGAGATGTCACTAGTGCTATGGGATTATAATGCATGCATGCATTTGTGATTTTGTCGTAATTGCAACATTACATGCGCATGGGTTGCATGATTTAGTATTAACATATATACGTCCCAGACAGAATACATCTGCTATTCATTGCTTCTTACTTACAGGATGGTTTCAAAACTCATTATGAGGCCTTATATGCCACCGTATGCTAATTTATTGTCCATTGCAGCAATCATTGCAGCTGATTACTTATGCATGTTGTTCTGTGCTGCTGCTGCTGCTGCATGTCATTCATATTTTCCATTGTGAATTAGGAAAATCGAAGGCTGAACATCTTTTGGGTAAATTAGATCAACTCGTTGGTGTGAAATTTAATACATGTGGTTAGATGTAATGGATTTAGTTTGAATGTGAATAAAAAAATTAAATTAATTAAAAAATAAATTAAATTAAATTAAATTAACATACCCCCTTATAGGATAGGAAAGTCATTGACAGCTACCCACAAGTAATTATCACCTGCCATTCGCTAGTGCGTAATTTGAAAGCACCATGTACTCGTGAATTACTGGTCAATAATTGTTCAATACCAATTCAATACCATATACTAATCCCAATGTGTTTAGTTTTACTAGTTATTCATTTATTTATTTCAATGATGGAGAAGGTGGAAACGGACATCTCTTTAGGCTTTGGTGTTCTGGAACAAGGGATGTTGATGGTGGTACATTTTACATTTAGATGTGGATTTTATTCGATTGACAGACTCACTTATGAGGCTGAATTCGACTGAAACACTCTGATGGTTGAGTGTCCTCTGTAACTATCTGATCTGTGTTCCTTTCAGACACTGCAATCAGCCGGTTTCCACTCCACTTGCATCCCAGCTCTGAGCTTCAATTACATCAATGACGAATGCTTGGTGAAGGATTTAAAACGACCAGAAGAATTCTCAGCCATGATCATCACAAGTCAGAACGGCTCAAGAGGCATCCAACATGCTCTTGATAAACACAGCCTCAACGAGGGTCAGTTCTCCTATTAGATTAACATCCCGCTCAGTGTTAATATTATTTAGAATGGAAGAACTCTCTCTCTCTTCAGTGGGCAAAACTTCCGTGTTTTGTCGTCGGCCCGGCAACCGCCAACACAGGTACTAACTGCGCAATCTATATTGCTAACTTAAGTAATTTAATCACGTAGTTTCAGATCTTGGGCTGAACGCAGTGGGTGCGGACACAGGACGAGGCGACCTCCTGTTTCCGCTCATTGAATCAAGTGAGTGGCATCCACGTCTGGTGGATATTTTATTCATCCTATTTTTATGCAGCACTCTCAAAAGACAGTAAGCCAGTGCTGTACCCATGTGGCAACCTCTCTCGTGAGGTCATCCCTCAAAAGATGGCGCAAGCAGGTAAGCAAAACATATCCCGTAGTCTCTCCAACCGGTGCCACTTAGTTTGTAATTTTTGCCGACCTGAGTGGTGAATTCAGTATCAAGGTTCTGCTGTGTCTTGTGCCATGCATGCAATATTGGCATCAGACGTTGTGTTCCTCTCTTAGTGTCCTTCTGTCTCTATATCGGGTCATTGGATGTGTTTTTTATTGAAGTCGTTGTCTATTCGCTTCCATTGATTTGCTTTTCTTATAACCGTGTCGTTTGGGTCGTCATATTTCTAAGCCTTCGTCTTTCCCAAATTCCAGTGATGTCACGAAAATATGGTCAGTTTTCTATGGAAATAAATCCAGGTTTCTAGTTATTCTTTTGAAAGTGTTAGTTTTAATAGACAGAAGTTAATTAATTATTAATTATCTATATTCCTATAAAAATGGAACAATGGATGATGAGCAACTATGCAATTGATTTTATAGAATTATGTGGCTGTTTTGCATGATACAATGAGAAATGCAGACAAACAAACATAGCTTGTAAAAATATTACTCTAATGTATATTAATGATTGGAAATGAATTTTTGGCAATTTAAACATACATGTAGTAAACAGAAGACAAGCAGGAAATGATTGAATAAATAGATAAAAAGGAGAAGAGAGTAACTATTAGAGATGAGTGTTTTTAGTTCTTTCTTTTATGAATGCTAATTTTTATTTCTCGAAACCAGTTTTTTAATAGTTTGAAGATCAGTCTCTCAATTGCAAGAGGCAATGCATCTGTACTAGCATGCATGGAAAAACCATTGCCCAAAAAAAATATCTCATTATTGTAAAATTTGTCTCTCCTCCCAAAAAATAAATATTAGTTTTAAAGAAGAAAAAGAGAAAAACCAAAAACATTCCCATTGTGTTCAACAAATTGCTTTTGATAGGAAACGCAATGAAGTATGTTCATTGACCTACTATAGGCTTCTTGAACCATATAGTGCTCCAGCATTCTCAAGAAATTAAATGATTATAACCTTTCATTTTATAAATGTAACTTCTGTTTCTCATGATTGTGTTAGAAAGGCTTAAAATTAATTCATATTAAAGAAACAACTTTTAAATCGTTCCATTTGTGCATCATTTACTGTACAAGGTTTTTACATATCCATCTGTGAATACAAAATACCTATGGCATTAATTAATACTCATTATACCTCCATATATTGCATTCCTCATTAGAATAATTTTCTCGTTGACAATCTTAGGGGGGCCTCTGTGACCCTGCTGTCCTCATATCCAGGTCATTGTCCTCTGAGGCCAATTAGAAAGTTGTTTTGATGGCAGAAGCAAGAACATCGCCTCCTATGATCTAGCGTTTCCGTGCTCGACCGGCTTCCATGAATGCTTAGTGGGGGGTAGTCGATTGTATTTCTTTGCTCGATTATTTCCTAGGCCAGCAGGAGGTGAGGAAGCGGGAGGGGGAGGGCTGATCGAGACATGAACCGGGAACTGGAAGTGCGTTTGGAAAAAACTGGGCCAGCACCGTCTGAGCGCAATGCTGTCCCCTGCCACGACCATCTCTCAGGTTGTTCCGGCTGTCCTTCTTTGACAATTGCGCTCAACAGTGTTTGTACTCACAATTCTTTGATAGAATTATTTCAGAATTGAATTATCATACATGATGGGTCGGAGGGGTATTTTGTTAGTTTTTTTTTATTTATTCACCAAAACTGTCTTGTTATTCTATTTATGCATTGATTATAAATACTACTACTAGTAACTCCTTATTTTTACTGCTAATTTATTGTAATTTAATTATATCTAAATTTTGTAGTACCATACATGTGCATATGCCAATAACTACCTATTATCATACAATGGCTTAATTGCCATGTATCTCTCTCATGAGGCAAAGAGCCAATCGTTTGGTCCAACATTCCTGTGACAACCATGCTTGGAAATCTCACATCAACCTATCCACCTCCAATGCAAGATGAGTTAAATTGAAAGCTTTTTAAATTTCCCAACAGCTACGGATAGCCTATGTAGATTATATCTATATAATAATATAGATATATTATATAGATTATAATATAGATATATTATTATATACACTCCCAAGTTTATGGATTAGTTCAAGTATAAATCAGGTAAACCCGATTTTGAAGTGTCAGCTTTTAATATGGTCATGCCCATATTCATCTGAGTTCCCTGTAATGTGTCCTTATACTAACAAATGAGTGGACAGCGGGTGATGACAGTGCCCCCTCCGTCACGAGCAGTATGGCATTGATCGCGATCAAGACGCAATCAATGAGGTGCATTGATCAGTTCCGTCACCATTTTCAATCTGCTTTATTCGCCTTCATCTGATGGTCGGCCATTTGTCACCGCGATAGAAGGCCGCCAACGTGGGAATCGCTTTCAAGAAGCGAGCAAAACTCCTCCGCCGCCCAGACTCCTTTGAAGTCCGCAGGTCTACGTGTCGCAAATGCTGTCCGTGGGTCGCTGTAATTATGCACGTTCCTCACTGGCCATGCAGGTCGTGCTGGATTTTCATGTTGTTGAGGGGTTTTTTTGGGCCTTAAAACTATAAAGGAATGTGGCGAAATGAAGATGTATATATATATGTATATTTATACTTGTTGGTCACGGGGTTAATGCTGAGATACACTTTTCACTTCTTCTTTTTTTCAGGGTTGCAGTTACGCAGCGTCACTGTTTATGAGACGTGTCCCGACCCTGGAATCCGAAGCAACATGAGGGAGCTCTTGGAGAAGAAAAAGGTGACCTTAAAAGGACACTGAGTCCCAGGGCGCCTCCTTCTCAAACAAACCCTGGACGGCCAATGTTGACGTTGAGTGACCCTCGACAAAAACTGTTGACTGTCTGGTCTCTTGCAATCTATTGATTTGGGCTTGTTTATTTGCCACTTCATCAATTCCCTCTCCCCTCTGACCTCCTGACCTCGATCTCTTCCTTCCTTACTTAGTGTGAATCAATTGTGTACGTGATGGGATTTAGGGTATAATTAGGGATTTAGCGGCCTCTGTTAATTGGATCAATCAATGTTGTATGCTTCGTTACAGGGTGTGCCTGAGTATCTCGTGTACTTCAGTCCGTCTGGTGTGAAGAATACGTGGGACGACCTCAACGCTGTCGGTCTCCCGTTCGATCGGGTTAAGGTTTGTCCAGTCCTCACAATTCCTATTGCTGATGGTCAACTTTAAGTATTATTATGCATATGGTAAAGACTGTATCAATGGAGCGCCCCCTGTGAGGGAAAGATGAATGGAGCCTGTGTCTGTCTAAATTGCACATCGATTCGTGGTTATGTAATCTGCATTGGAGGACTGCACCTTTGTTCAGGTGTTCAGCAGAGTGCGTTAATTGATGGACTTGTGTTCAATATGCTACCGTGATCACGGTCTCTGCGTCTAATCCCTTGACTGCACGACGGAAAGTTCGTGTATGGGGAATCGTACGATTTTATCGACTGACGGCGGTTATACTCGCATATTTGCACAGAAAATAAAATATATGCGATTTAATTAGGTTCGTTCATCTGAATTAAAAAAACGATTAAAGCATTGGGTATATCGGGTGCTCTGCGTCGCTCCCGACCTAAGTATTGGCGAAGTGCTTCGAGGAATTCTTCCCAATGTTTTCTCGTGTCTTTTTTTTTTTTTCTTTTTTTTTTTTTTTAAATCCAGTTTATCGGTTACTCCTTTTTTTTTTTTCAACTAGTCACAGGATATGACTCATTCGCGTAACCGAATGACACTATAACATAATGATGTCCCTATCTTTTAACACTTATAGAGACGTATTGCCAAAGAAGTGTGTCCGCATGCCACAAATGTCCGCATAATGCGTGTCCGTAAGCCACAGATTCTACTATGAATGATCTAGATACTCCTATTCAACGTCTTTTTATTTCATCAAAGTCTTAAAATTGGAACGTCGACTTGCGTGAAACTGTGGCATGCAATTTCTGTGGTAGGCCTACTATGTTCCGCCAACAAACGTCGTAGCATTCGTCTAATCGGTCTGAAATCGTTACCCTGGTTACGCCGTAGGCTTCAGTTAATGTCAGTGGAGCTGGGTCAAGAACTAAATTAATGATCAAACAATTCGGAGAATGCGGACCTGGATCTAGAAACTAGAAAAAATCAGTCGTATTAAAGGATATCATGATAATGCTACGCGTGATTAAAACCTCACATTTGCCTTGAGCGATCGAGCAGTTTCGTGGATTTTATATGCGCACAGACAGCATGCAAAAAGTAGCAATAATATTAAAAACCCAGCGTAATAATAATATATCAAAAGTTCATAGTCGGCTGATAAGGGACAATATATGTGTTTATAAGGGTTGCAGCCGCGTCCAGGGGTTAGTTAATTGATGCCATAACGTCGGTCATTAAACCGGTCGGCCGGCGAAACAAAGCGCTTGTTGCGCCGGTGAAGACAGAGCCGGCTGCTGCCCTGGGAGACGGACGCCAGACGGACGCTTATCAGATTGGGTTCTGCTCCTTCTTCCCCCTCCCCTTGGTGCGCGATTCATCGACTGTGAATATTTTTCCAGGGCGAGCTGAGATTAGCTATCCTCACTCGTCGGAACAATGGAAGAGGTCATCTGGGTTCATTGCTATTGCTTAGGTCAGATATTCGGGTTCAAGGTTGAAAGTTCACACGCCCCGGGAAGCACGTGCGCTCAGTACTAGAACCGATTAATCTGCTAGTATCCTTAGTATGGGGTGGTCCTTTGGGTGAGTTAATGACTCAGCTATCGTCGAAGCAAAAAGACACCTATGCATCGTGTGATTAATGGCCTCGCAGTCGGGGCGTTTCCTTCGCTGCTAAGATCATCTCGCGGTCTTTGCATACTTAAACGCGTTTCGTCCACGCCAAAATCAACTCATTACGATTTACCACCTCACACCAAGATCTGAAGATGAAGTTTATTTCACTCGGCGCGAATGTTTGTATTCGTTACGAATTCAAGACTCGCTGATTGTTTTAGCAGACACTGCATTCTGGAAGATGCTACGGAAAAAAAAAAGAAAGATGCGCAAATTTAAAACCAATTGCAAAGTTCGAATGATATTAAACTATAGTGTACATTGAGATGAGTCTTATTATTTAGCATATATATACTCATGCAGACATACAGACTCAGAAATGAATGAGACTCAATTATTTATTATTTTATTTTATATATTAAATGTATATAATTGTTTTGTATATACAGTTTGTGGCGATTGGAACTACTACTGAAGAGGCATTAATGACCAAGAATGTATCTGTTCTCACGGCTGCCAAACCAACCCCACGACACGTGCTAGATTGCTTACAGAAAGACTTATGAGTAGCACCGCTTGTTATAATTATTACAATCATGTACAATAATTATTACCTAATCAATTATATTTTGCTTATGCTGTTAGTTTACGTAGTTCTATTTACTTCTTATTAACCTTATTAACCTTATTATGCTTATTGGCTGTTATTACAATGAATAAAATCATGTTTCTTACTTTATGGTGGTGTTTTTTTTTTTTTTTTTTTTTTTAGAACGTCGGTAATCTATTGCGTCATTACCTGGTTGTTCGTCTGGCTTATACAAGTGCCAAGTGTCCCGCCAGCAGTCATGCACAAAACTCGCATGTTATGCTTGAGATCTGCCTCCTGGCTGGTATTGTTTAAAAACCTTATACTTCCTCTTTCATTATAACTTATAACCTGTAATTACAATAAAATTCCGACGTCTCGAGTTGGCTGGATAATACAACCAATGTACTCTTATTTGTAAGTCTCATATTGACTTATCAATCTATACAAATGTATATTTGGGACCAGTTTGTACAACTCCTGTTCGAAATGCCGGATAAAGCAATCGATGCGACAGCTATGCAAGATAATATAATGAGAACATTCTTTCATCTTAGCCTATTGTCCGCGGACATTGATCCGAAAGTGTCGCAATAGATTCCTTCGGTCTAGCCTCTGGACGAATGGATTATTACAGGCTTCTTGATTGCCGCGTGAGCAGGAAGAGCGCCTCTGAAGGACGAGTACGTACGTGGTCATTGGCGTCTTTGGGATGATTTCCGTTGGAATCGAATTCGCGTCACGTTTATCTGTCGACATTCACTTTGTTGAATTCAATTTCCACTTCCATATCGTAAAACTATATAGGTGAACATGCCATGTGCAGCCAGGGATCTAGTGATAGAAAGTCTGGTGCCTCTTTCACTCAAGTCTCAAGAATGTTGAAAGGAGCCGTAAAACACTAATTAAACAGTAAGTTATATGTGGTTTTGCGTGTACCTGTTCCCTCGTATGTGCAGATGTATTCTAATTACTGAAATGCTTAGAATTATCGGTCTATATTGCGCGATAAGCGACCGTGCATTCTTGGGTAAATAACTCATGAACCCATCCCATTCAAAATGTGATCGTACTATATAATATCATGTTAATTGCATGTTCGGGGCGTCAATTGAAACCAAATGTGAAAGAATAGTTAGGAACATTGATACGAAGGGATGTACCCCGATTGAAGGGCATCTTCTCCCATCGCACATCAGGTCACGCAGATCTTATTCGTTGAAATGCAATACATATATATACAGCGGCTGTGTGTGACATGGCTGCGACAGACGAAGTGCCCTGGTGTCGTGTTGACATTCAGCAATACGGAAAACCAGAAGAAGAAATCACTGCGGTCACAGTGTGTGGATGAGTCATGCGCTATTGTAACTTCTCTTAAGTATTCAAGTATTGTTAAAGCTACAGACACTTAGAGAATGGAGGAGTTACCCATGAGTCATTAAAGCATCTCAGCATACAACGCCGAATTACACGCCGTGTTGATTAAAAGACAAGGGTGAGCACCCTTTAACTTATTTTACTTGTTACGGCATCATTCATTTATTCGGAAAATCTTCGGCAGGCGTCGGTAACCGCCGAGTGAAGACTAAATCGTCGATGTTCGAGTCCGCACGACCCTCGAGTATGAATGAGTGAATCCCGTATTCTTTTATTTGCACTAAGCAAGTTTTTTTGGGGTTTTTTTTTCTGCGATTTAGTTTCACGGAATTTCTCACAATTTATAAAATTCGTTATCGACCTCATGTATCCGGAGTATTATTGCATTTACAATACGGATGCGCTTGACTGATCCTGTAGATATGCACAGATATCAAATGTTGTCTCTGTGCGTGAGAAAAAATGCTTTGTGGAAAGACTTGTAAATGAACAATAATACTACGGTATAAAGGTTTCTCGCCAAATGATCAGAGAAACCGCAGATAGTTAATAATTGAAATAGGTTATTATCACTTAACTACTTCTTATAGATCGATTGTTGGCTCAGCCTTGGGCCTTTAACCAAAGCGACAGTTTCCCTTAGAAGTTGAGACCAAAACAAGAACTGTTCAATGGTAGAAATACGCGCTTCGCTTGCACTGTTGTGTACTGACTTGTTGCTGGATGAATCAGTATGCTGGTTTCCATGCACATAGACTAGATTCCAAATTCACCCCTGTGCAGCAGACTCCTGAAATGTATACATGTATATACCATTTACTTTTAATATATATTTTTCGTTTCTTTTATCGTGTTTTAATTCGGTTTGATATATGGTCATGCCAGAAATATATTTTGTGTACGAGCCAACAGAAACCTGTATGTTAGGAAATCATACTAATTGACATGTTAAATGCAATGCATGGCTCCATCATAACACTCGCGGTGTCTGTGTACCGTAAAACACGACCTATTCACTCACTGATTCATTGCATGGGTATCAAGTGTGGTACTTCACTACTTGAACCACTGACGCATTGATTACGAATCAGTGAAGTCTGCATGTTTAATTCGGGAAAACTTTCCAATGACTCAATAGTATGGGCACCTTTGGAGTATTCAGGTTGCCTTGAATCACCATAGATAGAGGAGTCCATTCCTGGTAACAGATCAGTTCTCGACCCAATATGTGCTCCGCCCCACCGATCCTGATCCAGAACGTGACAGACCTGGCAGCGCGCCACTTCTTCTCTTTGAGGCTTGTCTTCTGCTGGGCTCATTATGCAAATAACGCTCAGTCGAGATGGAGACGTCTCAACACCCCTGAAGAGACAACCACTGTACTTTGTTTCGGTCCACTTGGTCTATAGCTGATGTATCTCAGCGTCCAAGATTGAGCCTATTCGCGGCGTTTTCAGTCGTGTATCCCCTCACTGAACCGTTAATGAATTGCCCATGGCATGGTGAGTCTGCCCTGGCATTCTTTAGAGCAACGGCATACGTATATTCCGATCAGCCTTGATTCTTTGACCTTCTGGGTGTTCTTTTTCAAAGGCTCGAAGGCTAACTTATATACATAACTTTGACATATTTTGTGTGTAATTCTCTCAATGCTTCCAGGTTCATCATCTTTAGAAGCGACCTTCTGGTTTATTTCAGTCAAGTTTAATTTGTTTGGAGAAATGAAATGATCAGGATTGCTGATTGCGTGTACGATATTTTGAAATATAAACTTTTGACATTTAAATGTATGCTGTGGTGGTTCAAGGCGAGCAAAATAACGAAGCTGCAATATACTTAATTGACCGTGGATGGGTTGTATGTTGAAAATAAAACCATTGGAGCATCTTATGTCAATGAGTATAAATCTTTTGCGGTTTTGTGTCGTGTGCTCGTTGAGGTGTAATCGATTAGTTTCGACTGCATGAGGGACCAAATGGTTCTTCAATTTATAAACCTCAAAGCTACATAACGAATGGTCATCCAATCGTCAAAATTGCTCAGGAGAGTGGTCAGCCGCCCTTTGACCCTTAAGTACCCAAGTGTCCACCCAATCTCATCATAAGAGTTACCAGGTGGACAAGAGGTTGCGTGACAATGCAGTGAACATTCCTTTGCAGAAGATGAAAGGGAAACACGTCGTAACTGTCTCTCTCGAGTTCCTTCACCCACTGTGGTCTATTGTTTCTTTGAACCCTGTTTTATCTCAGGTGTCACACCAAAGATGAAGGGAGCACTTAAACACCGTGAACTCTGACCCCGATTAGCACACTCTGTATATGTTCAAATCCGGAATGGCGCGTACTCTTGCGAAAAGCCTCTGTTTGGAACCCTGAGTCTCTGCATGCAATCATTTCCGCAGTGTCCTTTATCTGCAATGATGGTTAAACACCGATTATTTCCAGCACATTATTTGGATCTATAAAAGGTTGAATGCCTCATCATCACCATCATCTTCAATTAGTAACATTCTTTCTTAATTTAAGCTGGCGTTTTCTTAACATGAAGCTTTCTACTTTTCCTCCTCCCTTGGCTTTAATAACACTGCATGCATCGCACTTTGGTGTATACATCGACATATAAGCTGCACATTGACTAATATTCAGTGTGGGAGGAGCTAAGTTGAGTCCAGGTGGCGAAAAAGGAGACAAAGTGTGTGTATTTCGCACTTGGCTGAACACACCATTCACTCTCCCGTAGCTCTCTCTCTCTCTCGTAGCGCTCAGCTGTTTGCTGTGGCACACTCTGTTACAGTCTTCATTTGTGGACTTCTCAAATTTGTGACTCTTCCTCGGATTTATCAGTTGGTTAAGTGATAGACATACCGGGTAAGTGCATCGGAGAATCACATCTCTCTAATTGGCACAGTCCTTGCAGGCTGAAAAATTGATACCCTATGTTTACAAGAAGTTTTATACAGATACACGAATTAGATATGCTTAGCAGATAGTAAAAACTCAGTTAAAAGTATTTATTTAATGACTCTATCATTTGTCATGTACTTGGCTCCTTCAATCGTTAAAAGTGATGAATGGAGGTCTTCGCGAGCATGCTGTGACTCACGCAGTCATGACTTGAAATGACCAAAATACCCAGGTTGCAACCATAAACATGTTGCCTTCACGTAATATGCTAGTATTATATATACACACTCGCGTGCATAACAGCTAGTATACTTTTCACGGCATTGCTTTTCCACGACACTCTCGTCTGTTTTGAACCCAACACACTATTTGTTTAGGCATAAAAACACCATTGAAAGAAGTCTGTGAATGAGTCGTGTAGCAGATCCTTGTTAGCTCCGAGATTAAAGAATTGCCGCATAAGACTCGAGGCTGAGATCGAGGCTTCAATGAATACTTCTTGTGTTTGGTCGGTTGCTGCTCAGGTACTGACAATCGAGGCCTTGTTTGAAGCCTTCTCTTCTCTGCACCTCCAACTCTTCGTATTTGGCAGCTCAAAAAGTTCCGCCATTCATAATTTTCATGAAACATTCCCCTTGTTTGCCGTTCATCATTTCTCGATTGGAAGATTTTCTTTTTCTTTTTTCTTTTTTTTTTTTTCTGCGGCGTTCTTTATTACCTTTAATTGGTACTATTTTATTACATTCATTTATACTAGCATACGGCATGGTGTCTTATTTACTATGCATACATTTTCATAATTTTTTTCCCCTTAAAGTCAGTATGCATAATTATACATGTACAACTCTATACTTAATATCACTATCAGACAAGCAAAGCATATCACCTTTAGTATGATTAAATTGCCATCCTTATAATCTAATCTAACACTGAATGTGCTGCACTATTCGCAGCCTATCCATCAAAGTCTATATAATTCACACACCCTTATTAAGACCCAACTAACCCTCCATAATACTAGAAAATGCTAGGTAGGCCCAGAGATCTATGCACCGATATAATGCATGCTTATAGAGTATTCAGAGAGCGATCGGGTTTAGGCGTGATCATTATTTGCACGTTTACATTAGTATATGGAGTGAGCAACTTCTGCCAGTTCTTCTCCGCCCTGACAACGTTGAAGTCATTTACTTTTTAAAGAGATGTTTGTTGGATCCATTTAGGACGCCTCGCATGCAACCACCCAGTGTGCAGCTCCACTTCTGCCATGGGCGTCGACTTGATCATAAATTCTCTTCAAACATCTTACTACTGTATATCGAGTACTAACTTTCCAAAGGGCAAAATTACTGCTGTAATTATAATATCGTGGACCGTTATGGTCATTAAACTATATATACACTGGAAACTTTATAATTCTTTAAATTTAAATGTAACGTTATCGCTAGATATCAAATCCAGGTGATAATTAACCTGTATGTTGAAATTTGATATTTTTGGGTGTGTAAATACTTGTAGACTATTGCAAGCAATTAATTAACTTATAAATAGCAACTCGAGACTTGAGGTCACCACGTAGGTTGTCGTTTGACTGTCATTATCTCTCATTAGCTAGGGGCTACTTGCTGCATGTGATCAGCCATGCATGACACAGTATTCAGGCCTTCACGGTTGGATATAAACGCTGACCCCAGACCTCCCAGAAATATGTCACCAGTCTCTGATCGAGCTACATAAATTGTGCAGTGATTTTTTTTTTTATAGCATAATATTCTCGTTGGAGGTTAATAGCTTCTGAGAAATTATTATTGATAGGAATGTTGATGATTGTATAACATGGAATTACAAGTCATGTCCATAAATTAAACATGTATGCTATGAATTACTGTGATTCCTTTTGCTGTTTTGCAACTTTAAATTAATAATCGACAGGTGTGCTGCATACGGGGTTTACCTAAGCTCCCTCTCTCTCTCTCTTCTAAGTAATAAAACTAGGCATCTCAGAGGCGGAGCATCATAAACGTTTCCTGGTCTCATCTGCATCGGATCCATGAAAGTGGCGAAACATATGTGTGAGATAAGAACAAGAAGAGGTGCAGCAACCCTAGAGAGAATGCGGAAATATAATACAAGATTTAGAGCGACTCAGAAACTGTATGTACATGGCATCGATAAATTTGAAACGATTTGCATCCGAAGCTGAAGGCTGCTGTGAGTGAGGAGGAGGAGCTTCCTTATTGCGATTGTCTTGTGTTGGGCTGTTAAATAAGGTTCTGCATAACTGCGTTCATATAACTCGATACATCTATTGATATACACTTGTGTAGCACACAGTGGGGATTTCACATGTAAGCATGGTGTTTTCCCGTGCACGGTTCCTCAATCCCCAACCATACAATAAGTAAGTGCTGCATTTTACATCCGGCGGTTAAGTTACAAAGTAAATGTGTCCTCATTTCTGGTCTTCAGATTTGCGTGAAGCTAATGTTTACTTATCGCTGCGGTGAACCACAGGTAAATGAACGCATCAAACACTAAATGAGGATCTCTCCAACATGGGCCTGGCTGTAGCAGCAGCGGAGGCTGTTCTTGTGAGTTCGATTGTTTCGTGACAATACGTAGGCTGCTGATGACATTCCACCCACGCGTCTAAAACAGATCAGACATCAAACAGCACTTGTTGCGATGTGGGGGGTCCGATTCCTGTTCTAAAAATACACTGGCCTGGTGTCCTTTTAATTGCTGCATCAATTCCGCATCATTTACCTTTCATCTGCATGACGTCATTCTATTGTGACATACCTCTGGTTCTTATCACTGAATTACTACGCTAATGCCGGTCTTTGTTCTGCGTACCTGCTAATTTCCATTACTCGATTTTTTTTCTAGAGAAAAAAAAATCAAATCACGCGCTTTTGCTACTTTCGCTGGCGAGCGTATTTTTCCGTCTTATGTAATCATACAGCCTACGTGACAGAGGCTGATGTCCCGAGGTGCACCCAATGACCTCCTCGCCCCCCGCTCCAGATTAACCCCTCTATTTATACATCAATGTTTAGAATGCAAATTGGTGAATCTTTATCGTGTCTCCCATTTTACAGCTTGTCGGCTTTGCGGTTCGTAAATTGTAGCGATTAAATAGGAATCGGCATGTGCTACAAAATGCATGCGTCTTGGCATGTACGAGTGAAAATTCCAAAAAATTGTCACTAACCGGTTTCGTTCTGGGAATGTAACGCCGCGAGCATGCAAATTATTTGTCATTTAGATAATTTGACAATTTTAGAATATATATTACTTTTTATTCAAATCATCGCAATTTGAGTATTTGGCATTCCACTATGGCATATTTCTTCATGGGAATGTGGTCTTAATGGGAGAGTCATTGTGTGGCTCTTGTTGGATGAAATCTGCACACATAATTCCACGTGACTTGGCGATTTCCATCCTTAGTTATTTATATGTAAACATTTTTCAAATTTATCTATTGTCTCGTGGTCTTCGGGGGTATAAAGTGTTTCAAATGTGAACGGGATTATCCTTTAACTTCTTTACATAAAAGCCGATAATTACTAGCAAGTGTTTCTAGTGGAGTGACGAGAAAATGGTTTCAACGTGGTGAGATGGTAACGATTGATGACTATATAAAATGATTATTTCACTTGTTTGATTCGTTAATTAATTAATGATAATTAAAATATAGCTTTAGGCCTATGTTTTTGCCCTTTAATAATTAGGTAATTCGTTTATCTGCACACGATCGGCATGTGCTGATTGTCACTGGATTTCCCTGTTAGGATCAGATATATGAGTTAACATTACGCATAATTTATCCGCAATTTACAACAAGACCTTCTTTATTAACCGTTTGAAGTCTTATACACAACGACATTGAGTGAACGTATTCATTTGGCAAATGTCCCAACCAGGTTGCTGGTCTTTGGCTCCCAATAAACCCCATGGCAAATTTTCAAAATACTTTGCAATGCAATCTTAATCAGTTACCTGGTGGAACAGATTGGAGACGAACAACATAATTATGGTTAAGATCAAAGAGTAAAAAGTTTTCATTTCATTGCTATCATGCCGGTTAATCATTGTTCCATTCGTCGAGAGTCTCGTCCTTCTATGAATCAATGTCAAGTCGACTATTTCGTGTTATTTTCAATCCTTATTGTCAATTTCGTCTTTGTGATTACATACATTATACATGTATTCAAATATAATGAGTCGCCACAACCAACAAAGGGAGTTTTGTAGTGGTGACCAAAACGGATTAGGCCGGTAATACATCTGAAAATTGCAAGAGTCGTTTTCGACGAAACAAACTATATTTATCTAGGTCATTTGGGGGTTTAAAAACATCGTAAATTTCACAATCTTACCACGAATGTGATTAATTGTATTTTTCCTGGCATTCAATCTGAAGAGGGTCTTAAGAGAAGGTCGTTAAGTACAACTGCTTGGAAGTAAGTACTAGTTCTGAAATCTGATTCGCCGAAAACATCTGCTGCTCAGCTATAAAACTTCATTAATTTTCACATTCAGCCAATTTGGTGTTTGGCGTTCCATTGAAAATGTAAGCATTTTGATTTTGATTTTGATTTTGATTTTTTTTTTATATACCATGCTTGAGTTTCAACACTTTCATTATTGTTAGTAGAAACTTGGAGATGCATACTATACTGCTAATAGTGTAATATACTAAAACAATTTATTGTTTGCAATTCACAACTGAGCTATTTGGCACTAACCCTGGTGCCTATTACCGATTCACATGCAAACGGCTTGTGTATGCTATACGCATTAAATGAGGGAACCATGTATTTCAAAGAATGAAGTACTCTTCTGAAAGTATGTTCAAATGCGTCAAGTACAACCTATTACGGTGTAAGTTCTTAACTGATAATTTGATCGTGAGATTACGTGTTTAAACATTTTGATAGCTCGTAATTTTGTCTTCAACATTTGTGTGTGACTTTGTTTTAATGTTTTCGTGACTTCGTGACATCAATGTTTAGTGCCTATAGGTGTATAAATTTAGTGTGAGGATCTGCGCAATTCGAGTTCTTAGTCTGAATAAACGGTGTTTTTATAGCACAAAGCTGACTTGTGCGTCGCTGAAACCTGTCCATGGAGTCCTTCAGAGGATCTTGGGCTCCAAGGGGCGATGGTGGGCAACCATGAGTATCCACGCATCACAGCTCCTCTGTGCCTGATTTCGCGCCGATCAACTCAATAAACGAGCTTTGGATAAATATTGACCCGACCCCCCATGAGGGTGTTAGTTTGAGGCTGTCGAAATCAAGTCGAGCTGGCTGCTTTCTACTTGCCTGCACCCTCAAGCGAACAGGATTAAGGCAATTGTATCTGACAGTGACACCCACAACCAAAACAAGTCAAGGGGGTAGGGGGCGGGGTTAAGAATTGGTTCTTGGTGAGTGATGACGCAAAGGGATCGCAGTCAGGGTGAATTACAGAGAAGGTAAGGTCACTGTTCTATGATTGGATTGGTCCACAATTCGAAGCTTACATTTCATAAACAGGTGGGGTACAAAGGAGTCATATAACAATTGGTTAGTAATGTGGGACGAGGTTAGCAGAGAATTGCCTGGTTACATGCTGTCATGGTAAGTTAATGGAAAACTTGAATCAACTTGCGGTTCCATTTGCATACACTGGCTATCTATATTCTACATAGATAATAATAGACCATGCGGTGAGCCTTGTAAGGGAGAGCTCATTGTCGTTCCTTATTTGTTAAATGCGCAGAATCAAGCTGCAATTTTTCTTGGAAACCCGTGCTTGTCCATCAATGACCTCTCCAATGGCTGTCCATTACTAGACCATTAGTGATCATCTTCAGATTCCGATCCCGTCGAGTGCGTCTGCCGCCGCGGAGGTCCCTCGCCAGACAGGCGGACGGGCCGAGCGGCGTCTCCATCTGACCCGAGAAGAAGTTCTGGGATCAATGTCGGCCCCTGGACATGCTGATCATTACGCTATCGGTCGTGGATCTGCGTCTGATGCATCGCATCGCACCGCCGCTTCCCGGGTCTGCAATCACCGCTTCATCTAAACGTCGAGCGGCGCGTGTAAGCTGACGCCCGCCCGGCGGGCCATCTGCCCAGACGATGCCCTGGACTTGTCTCGGATCGTCACTCGGCGACGCACGCAGTTCAGGGGACAGCCATAATTGATGGCTAATTTTACACGTCGTGGTATTCAATTTGAACGTCGATGCTGCGATTTGAAGTGTTTATTTATCAATATTAACGTGTTTGATTGGGGGGTGGGGTGTACGTGGTCCTAAAAACACACACGATAGCGAGGGCGGTAGGCATACATTTTTTTGCAATCAATTGACTGCCTTTAATTGCGAATACAATCTTACGCACTATGTCTATTCAGGGTTACGTTTCATCTATGACGTCACGAAGCGACAACTGGCTCTGTTCTGAGTCAATTCGATATTTATATGAAATCACAGCAGTGTATCCCGACGCCACTGTCCGCATGTCTTATGTAATGTCTCCCTGGCCAGTATTCATGAAGTAGAGAAAGCAAAGAATATCTACAGGGTGGCCCAAAAGTATGCTATCTACTCCATGTTAAAGATCTCGATGCTTTCCAATGATGCTATGCATTTATGACAAGCGTTACAAAACAGATCGCTGTGTAAAAATCACGAAATAAGGGAAACAAATCCTTGGTATGGTTAGTTCATCACTTGTCCTTGTGCTAATCCGCACGATGCCGTTTTATCACAATTGATAGAGTAGGCCTACACTCTAACATTCCGCGATAGTTCCTCTTATTGGCGACAGAGCCCCGGACCATGGATAAGTTTTATTGAACGCATAACTAAATTAAATAGATTAAAATAATAATAATGCAACGCTCTCGTACTATTGTTTTGTTTGAGGGTGCTATTGTTGTGACAGTAGCACTAATGTGTATCTACTAAAATCAAAACAAAGCAGAGAGTTTGTATTGAAGCGCCATACAAGAAATGACATCCCATAATGCTCGTTCAGGGGCTCATCCGATTTTGCTCTCTATACTCGCATTTAGATGTTCCTCCTTTATTCAAACTTGACTTTTTACTCGATTTCTCGGCATAAATGGGCGCAGAAGAACATAGTCAACCCATGCCAGGTAGTTTTTGTTTGTTTGTTTGTTTGTTTGTTTGTTTTTTGTTTTTGTTTTTTGTTTTTTGTAATAATTGATGCATTTTAGCAGATTTTAAAGTTTTGTTCTTAACATGGATTGGATGGACTACTTTTGACCCACTCTGTATGCGTGCCTATCTATATAGATACGTGTATAACTGAAGAAATTGTCGGTCGTGACCTGAGAAAATGGCTGACAAAGCATGCGCAGAAGACAATATCGGTGTCTGCAAAGAAGAAGAAGAAGAATACGGATGCGGAATTTGATGGTTCATTGTCACGTCTCGCTGTATCGATCACTTCCGGTGTTCGAAAAATCTGTCCTTCTCCTTTGGAAGATATTTAGTCTCGTGTTTGCTGGCTTCGTTCATGAGGTTGCTTCAGCCACGTGCTTCAAGCGTCTTACACTTCGCATTGAGGTCTGTTTCGCTGCAAGTATTTGATTAATATGTGTCTGCAAACCTCGAATCCCCCTCGAATAATTTGGTTAATTTCCGTATTAGTACTCATAACATTAATCGATCCCTACGAAAATCCGCGATCTACTCGTACAGAAATCCATTTGCAAAATATGTATACATAGTATCATACCCCACGTGACCTGACAAGTGCAATGCTTAAAATAATATCATGATATGCCATTGCGAAATTAAAAAAAAAAATTTTAAAAAAATAATAAATAAAAAATACTCGAGTCTGCTGCATGCTTCGACAATTATCACTCGGATCATCACTGCTGTATTTAAGGCCGAATGCGCCGCGTACTTACAGCAAGTGCATGCAGCGATCCTCGGAGTGACAGTGCATGTGAGCGATTCCAGTGCATCTCTGTGCTTTTGTATACTAGGGATGCAGCTGGGAGCCGACCAATCAAAGAGCTCCCAAACGCTTCTGCACTCACTGAGTGGTTCGTTGGGGGAACCGATCGAGACGGCAGCGGAGGTGTGCTCCACGGTTAAGCCTCCCTTTAATCCGCGGCGAAGCGTAGAAGCTTAAAAGGCGGACAGCGCGCAAGCTGGCAGCATTCACGGGCCCAGACAGTGCCGCTGCTCGAGTGCTATAAGCAAAGGATACAATTGTCATTTCTTGGTAAGCTTCTTGAGCGATTACATAATGAATGCCGCATGCATTAAGCACGAGACTTATACTGTTTGTATTACTTCCAGGAAAGGAACCAGCAGAAGGAGTCGGTCGCAACAACAGCAGCAAATCGCGCAGAAGGTCCCCCTCAGTCGAAGCATGTGATTTCTCTTAGCCAGGAAGAGAGGACGTCGTGCTGCTCACAACTTGTTGCTTCAAGTGTCCTTCATGTTCTTATGGTGTCACGGCTGCTGGCACCGAGCCAAAGACTGGTTTATATTACCTTGCACACCCGCCCGCTGCTAATTCTTCAGGCCAACTGATGGCTCTACTCATCCCGGTGCCTATGCAGCGCTACCTACCGTCGGTGTCCCTCGGACGACGGCGGCGAACTCAAACAACGACGGCGCTATTTGTTATACTGTTGATGTCGCTATGCTCAGCTGAGGAGATCTTCCACCGTCGGGATCACAGTGACCAAGGAGAATACTCGGACAATCAAGTCATCTACACCGTGCAAACATTCGAGGATGCGCTGGTAAGTGTTTCCATAAGAGAAACATACGTGTAGCACATGTTATAGGCAGTTAAACGGTCATCCGCAAATTGCTTCCGCCTTCTGATGTGAATGTCACAATTCAGATCGATGTCACCGCCCATCAATCGCTCCCTAAATGAAATGGATTTTTCCCCCTTTTCCCTGCGTGCGTCTCGATCCCCGCTGATATTCATTGATATTTTCCCATTGTTTTGCTATAAGATCAGAGATGCAAGGGGCGCTACGAACAATATGAATGGAATTTCGAAGGTCACGGGTTCGATTCTAATCAAGACCGATACGCATGATGTATAATATACATCAAACATGGGCGAACGCCTGTTTACTCGTAGTTGTGAGTTGATGTTATAGCACGGAGCATTGTACTCTTCGACTTTGGAAAGAGTTCTGTGTACCTCACAATACTGTTTCTACAAAATCCTCATTAAATATCCATGCCGCAAAATACACGAACATTATTATGGGGAGCATGAGCAGGCATTTCATATCAATAGCTGATTTGTTGCTTTCGAGCGTCTGTGTAGTGGTGTTGGTCTTTTTTTTATTTGCGGTTTTCGCTAATCGGAGATTCAATGGAACCAGAAAACCCAGAACAATTCAACGAAAGTTGCTTATAGGAATATAAATGAAGTGAGTGTATAAACGAAGCAAGCGAAGTGCGCTGTTTTCTAAACATCATTGGTATTGGTAAATATCCGCTGGCTATCTACAATTCTACACGCAGTCGTTGCCAAGACAGCGCAATTCCATGGAAATGTTCCGCGAGGATGGGAGATGCGAAGAATGTATCATTATTATATGTATGTCAATGTTTTAGGAATCAACAAAGGGTTCTCTCATCTCTAAGCTTCAGACAAATAGAGCACACCGGTAAAGGGGGATGATGCAATGACCACGAGTGATGGTCAAACAAATACTGTAAACAGACTAGGATTCTTGACATGGCATTAGCACAGAGTAAATCAATGCCGGAGTGGGTCAAAGCCATCAGATCTGAGTACCATTGATTTCTTCTGCGAAACTGAGCTTCGTGCTTCGTGCCTCCATGTTTCATCACGCATGCGTGTAATTTTTGTTATCATAATTATATACTTCCATTTATTATGGTGTTTTTATTTTACTTTCAGAAATATTTGTACAAGTACGGTTATTTAAATTGCACGGTGTCTCGGAGCAAGCGGAATGTGGAGCCGCAAGAAGCTGCAATATCAACATCTAATTTGGTCAGTCTTGACGAACTTGCTGAAGAGAGTCAAGTGGTCAGACCGTCCTGCACTGACATCGAAATCAGAGATGCCTTCCTCGCCATGCAAGATAAATTTGGACTCTCAGCAACAGGCGAATTCACGGCTGAGACCCAACGCACCATGAGCTCGAGTCGCTGTGGCAACAGCGACGCTGACACGGTTACCGTGTCGCAAAATGCTCTTGGCCCAGAGTCGTCATCGAAAAAACCAGCGCAGACCAAAAGTCGAGTGCGTCGACGAGCACTGGATGCCCTGGAAGCGGTCGCTGGCCAGAAAGACTATATCTCTAGAGTGGACTTGCCTCGGCTCAAAGAAGTCACTATTGATAAATCGGCGTCACTTAAGCGCCGTGACGCTATGTTTCATGAACTAAAAAAGAAGTATTCCGAAGAGGAAGAGAGTGCACTTGATGGAAAGCCCAGTTCGCGGTCGACGCGCCAGTCGAAAAGAGACAATCTTTTAGCCAGAAGGATATCGCGCTTAAAAAACCCGAGTGTCCGCAAAAGAACAAAACGCACAATCGGTCAGTTCACACCTGATGAAGTGACCGACGAAGGGCGGTCAAACGTTCGGTTTGAGCAGCAAGAGGTGTGCTGGCGACTGCTGGACACGGGCATCAGCCACCGCATCCCGGCGCAGGACCAAGAAATCTTCCTCGAGCTGTCTTTCCGCCGTTTCAGCGAAGTATGTCCCATCAAGTTCAAGCAATGCACCACGAGGCCATTCTCCGATGTCGATATTCTGATCGCTTTTGGGAGAGGTGAGTAGTTTATTTCCGATGATAAATGACAAAAGACCATCGCAGTAATCGAATATCCATGAGAACTAAATGTACAACTTGTGTGTGTCGTATAGTAAATCAAATCAGCCTAACTGGTGGCCCCGCCCTTCTGCTGTCAAGAAAGTCGAGCAGCGTATCTCTTCCTCTTTCTCCTCAGCTCTTCCCGCCGACGCCGCCGCCGCCGCCTTCCATTGATAAGTGATTACGAGCCATTTTTCTCACCCGTCGTCAATGCCCATCCCTGCAAAGCAAGAACTACGGCTCCTTTGGGCTCCCGTCCCGCTGACAGCGAGTCAGCGCTGTAGACTGTAGAGCAAGTGTAATTCTAGTCGACTTTTATTGAGTTCCGACTGTCAGTTTAAAACAACTGCATGCGTTGCTCTGCAGCATTTGTTAAGTGATTTTCTGACTGATTCTCGGTTTGATCACAGCGACCCGCAATGCTGTTATCAGCTCCACGACACTGCTCTGAGTGATGCATTGGGATCAACATGCATTATAGTTTTCTTGGGAAGAAAACGATCGACTGCTTGTCGCAACAACAATTTCAGCATTTACTAATTTTTATTTCCAATTCTTTATTTCCTTCTTTTTCTTCTCTTCTTCTCTTCCTCTTGTTCTCTAATTTTTCTTTCTTATCTCCTCTTTCTTGCATCCAATCCCCCCTCTCCTCCCTTCGCATCACCCTATCTTACCTTACTATCGAGTATTTATTTATACGCAATTTTTCTTCTACCATCCTTCATTGCACTAGATATAGTGCGTGATCTGCATAGTATTTATCTATTTTACATAATAATCTGACACATTTGGGTGTCGCAAGTTATATACATTATGCATAACCACTATTTGCCCCACACTCCAAGAGCTCTCGATGGAATCTTCAGTCCACCCAGGCATTCACACACACTGTGTCACCGAGTGCGACACACGATTGCAATATACGTCATGTATATTGCCAACGTTTTCCTCGCAAACTTGACTTCTCGACTTCATCTTTCTTTGTTTTACTTTTTTTATATGGATTTTCTTGATTTTCTTTCGGGCTCCGCGAGCTCAATGACTGGTCTCCCTCTCCACATTCAATTATCCCTTATGCTTTATACCTTATTATGCCTTAATTAATTAATTAATTAATTAATGGAAATCTCGCTCTTAGACCTACCTGTGCTCAACACTCCATACCTGTGGTAATCAAAGCTTATCCCACGAAACACCCCCCCCCCCCTCCCGAGCCAAAGCAGATGCTGCAATAGATACAAGGTGGAGCATAAGGAGAGGGTGAGGCTAAGATATATTCCTCTCATGTAACACGGACTCACACAACTGCTGACGTAATTACAGGCCTCAACCCTTTCATCACGGATTGACTAAATTGGCTAAATATAGCAACGTTACCTGCACTGAATTGTAATTAGTTCAAGGTCGATTACCATTGCACACGCTCAGCTGCCTATCTGGCAACATTATCTCATAAACCTATTTATAGCTGATGATACCCTAAAAGCAGCGCTCCTCTGGACGTCAGAATGTTAAATTCGAAATTGCAGGAAGGGATCTCAGAGATTCAATTGTCCTGATTGGCCTAAGAATACTAAATATTACTGGCACCGATTAATCACAGAACACGTACCACTCGTTCTGATTGTCTCCGTTTTATTCTCTCGTAATCTTGTTCCGAGTCATGAATTGGCAATTTGGTTAGATAGACGTCTGAACTGGATTACTTATACAGCATTTGTGCTGGTGTGTAATCTTCCGATACACGTCGGTTATACAGAAGGCGTATGACCCAGACCACCCCTGTGCAAGACTGAGCTGTATTGTTTACGCCGATCAGGTGGATATTTCATCATTTTGGCAATTTGCAACAGAAAAGACCCGGCATTGCTAGATCATTTTTTCATTTTGCATTCCTGGTTACATAACCAGAGCATGCCGCAACATCGCACCCCACTAGAATGACCTTCTAACCTTTGGCTGTCTGCCAAACTGTTACACCTCATTGGCACCCATTACATTTAGGATATTCAGAGAAATTCTTTACTGATTGTTTGAAATCCAATTCATTTATTTGGGGATTAACAGCCTGAAATCCCGTGAGGAATTTACGGCTCTGGAATCCTGAGTCCGATTTACGACCCCTGCGTGCCCTGCTACCCCCTCGGACCCAGCTTCAATCCTTTAGACGTTTAGCACAAATTTCTGAGCCTCAACTGTTGCCTAGATCTTTCTGTCAAACTACTCTGTGACCCCTGTGACCTCTGTGATTAAACAGGATTGAATCATAAACTCCACGCGACCACAATCGGTGGTTTCTGATTTCCTTGATCCAATTTAAAATTCATCTTAGATCCGCTTTAATCCCAGCAGTGACCACGAAATGCAACGTCCCTGGTTGCATCGTGGGAGGCATCCCGTCGCTTCCAATTAGCGTCTTCGTTTAGGGTTGGGTCCTGCCTTTCAGCTCCGGCAGTGATCGATTTAAGTCGCCACGGAGTACGGCCCTACCTTCAGGCCTCGTTGTGACAGACAGCGATCATGCCTCCTCAAAGCTGAGCAGCATCAGCCGCAACGGCAGCAGTGTAGCTTCTTCATCAGCTGTTCAAACAAGCGAGGTCAAGAAGCAGCAGACTTTGCAATTATGTAATTCACTCTTATGCAGTAGCCATTGCAGAGGCGCATTTCCACTGATTGCAACTGCGCACCATTCCGGTCGCATATAGATGAGCGAATGTTTCAAGTGTTGCAATCCATTTTTTTTTTTTTTAGTTCACTTAGTACTCTTGTGATAATGCTGCCTCAATTTATTTTCGCCTCTTCCCGGTGTATATTTTTTTTTTACTGTTGAGTGCTCGTTTGCTGATAATGATGAGGAGGAGGGCGTTCCTTCGTGCATTGTTCGAAGGCCGCGCATTTGCCATGGCCCTTGGACCCTCCCTCCCGGCCTCCCGCCTTCCCTTTCCAGAGATTACAACCTTTGGCATTCATCACAAATTCCTCTCTTATCTTATCCTATCTCTCTTACAGAGGATCACCAGAATTGCGACAAACCTTTCGACGGAAACGGTGGCGAGTTAGCGCACTCTTGGATTGCAGGCAACATTCATTTCGACGATGCTGAAAACTACAAAAGTTTGCAAGATTGGCAAGCGAAAGAAGGCTCACCAATGGGCATCAGTCTGCTCAAGGTAAGCACCCGCCACACCTCCCATTGATCTCCAACTAATGAATGTTCACACCAAAGGTCGCGGTGCATGAGATAGGTCACGTGCTTGGCCTCTTCCACGTGAACAATGAGAACTCCATCATGTACCCAATATACCACAACATGAAGGACAACTTTGAGATCAGCCGGGATGACCGTCGAGCTGTGCAGCAGTTGTATGGGGTCTGCAAGGGCCGCTTTGATATCGTCATGGACTGGGTACGGAAGAAGTACTCACCAGGTAGCTTCATCCCCGAGTACAAGTACAACAGCTACTTCTTCCGTGGGGATAGCTACTGGTTGTACGAAAATCCAGAAGACCGCCCCAGATACGGAGATCCCCTCGAGGTGAAGGCGCAGTGGCCCGGGGTGCCTGCCAACATGGATGCGTACACGCAAATATTCACCGAAGGGCTCTTAGAGTATGAAATCACCACCCTGTTCTTCAAAGGTATTTCACCTCCAACTTCCCAGTATAATTCAACATGAATTAATTACAGGTGAATATTACTACAAGTACGATGACGTAAAGGATCGAGTCCATCCGGAGTACCCTAGGAGGATATCAGAGGACTTTGCAGCCAAACCTGGCGGTCTAAACGAGAGCATTCCGAATAACATCGACTCTGTTGTCTTCGACCCTCGTGATTCCCTGCTGTACTTCTTCAAGGGCGAATGGGTGAGAAGAACCTTCTGTACTACATACCTCTACTCCTCACAATTCCTCAGTTTAATCCTTCTGCAAATGTCAGCTTGCGCTGTCAGGTCATGGCGACCGATATTTACATTCATAAGAGGTCACCCTGACATGGTTGTCTTGCAGGTTTGGACCTACGACCCGGCGCTGATCGGGAAGCGAGGGTGCTGTGAGAGTAAAATCCGGTTCGCTGAGCTATTCCCCGTGGCACCCGGTTCGGGTGATGCCTTGGTGGGCCACGTGGACGCTGTATATCGCTCCTTCTTCCGCCGAACCATCTTTTTCTACGTGGATGAAGTGGTTTACGAGAATCGTGGCTTCCGGTCCGGGGTGGCTCGGAACAACTTGTTGGTCCGGCAGGGACCTTGGTATGACATCTGGTTTGATATCTGTGATCCACGGCCCTAGTTCTAAACACATCCCAAAAACAAAAAACAAAAACACACACAGAAGAGTATTATTGCGGTTATATATATTTTTTTTTATCTGTGATGGCGAGAGAGTTATCTTGTCAGTCTAGTCTTTGGCTTCTATTGTTTGGTTCTTGTTTATAATGTCTTTTGAGACTAAAATGCTGTGGGTTTTCTTTCCTTGTTTAATATTTTGATCAGCATTCTGGTACAAGTTATTTATTTACTCCTGTTATCATAGATATTATATTCTGTGTCAATTTCGGTGCACACACAAAGATGGCTCGTTATATAATGGCTGATTTACTTTTTCACTTGAATGATCAAAAGTTTCCTCAGACACCTGTACATCTGTAAGCCTAATCAATTTTGTTAATTTATTGAAACAAATCCTTGCGTATAATTGCAGTGTGGAATGAGTGTGTTGAAGATACGCTGGTTGTATGCATGTAATTGATTTTCAATAGCGTTTGTGATATTAATACTGAAATATACAAAGTTCAATGGGTCCGTTTAAACGCTTATAATCGATATTTGCATTTACCTGTACAATGTGTACATTTTTGCTGTTTGTTGACATATTTTCTTCATTATTTTTCCCGTGCTAGGCTTCATTCTTTCGTGTAACACTGGCGGATTCATACTTGCAGTAGGTTTGTAGAGCGCCGCTTGTTTTAAACGATAGATCGAAATGAACACTTTCCATGAAATCACCTGCAATAATCTCGGCCATTCGAATCTACTCAGACATTCCACACGTGGCGAGGACGGAGTTTCGTTTTACATAGCGATCAAAGCTGAATTCAAATGCTTTGATTCCATTCACTATCCATATACTTACTTTCTCTTCAACATATTGAGTATCGACAAAAAAATATTAAAAAAAAAAAAGAAAAAAAAAAAGAAAGAAGGAAAAGCGATGCTCCGTTCTGTGGACACGTGATCATTCAGCGCGTCTCCCCCAGAACGCAAACGTCTTAACGAAAAAAAAAAATGTCACGTTATCTTTTTGTTCCTTTATTTCCACATCCTTTTTTTTTTTTTTTCTTTTTTTTTTCTTTTTTTTTTTCTTCCCAGTTTCCATAATGTATTCCCTCACACATGTTGTGCTCACTCGGAACTCCTAAAATTGTGACTGTGTACATACATACATTTTTTTCCCATACTTTTTTTTGCGTGTGTGATAGTGGCAAATAGGTTTCTATCTCTAACAAGAAGGCTTCATTTGACCACTGTCCAGCATACATAGTCTAAGCAATATGCGCTTGATTCCATGTTTGAATTTGTTGATCGTTTTTTCCTTGTTTATATTTTCAAAAATGTCAATATATATGAAGCAAAGAGTGTTTTTCTTCATATTCTTGCTCTGGGGTGCATGACTTCGCTTCAGCATTCGTCTCGCAGGAAGAAAAAAAAGAACAGAAAAAGAATAAAAAAAAGATGTCGGATGAAAACACTTCTTCCTATACTCTTCAAATGACCTCTGACCTATAAGTAGGTCATATAGATTAACATTAGACATTTTTGACTTTGACATCAAATTTCTAGCGAACGAATCAATCGCTCCTAGAATTTTGTCGGGCGATTTTCTGCCTATTTTAATTCGCTAAATGAGTTGTACATTTGACCTTGTGAGTTAATTGACTCCGTTGAGAGACAACTTTCCAATGCTTTGGTAACCATTCAGACTCACACTGTCCCTGGGTCATCGTGTACATTGCATCATCAACAGGTGTGGATAAAGGACAAGACACAACTAACCCAACTTGAACGAAAGACTTCAATCGGTCTTCATGGTTTTTAGACTTAACTTTCTTAAGCCTGACGTGTGATTCCTCTGCTTTGCATGTACACACTGAACATAGTTAACCCCTCTGTTTTATTTATTAATTTTTATTTTATTATTATTATTATTATAATTATTATTATTATTATTTTTTTCTTTTTTTTTTTTGCTTTCACTAATTCACCCCAAATAACACCTTGCTAAGTGTGTGTAAATCAGCTTTTTTTAGTTTGACATGAAATGCAGTTAGTTTAGTAATCCCTGATTAACTTCACTGATTAACGACAAATAATCCGTTTGGAATTCAAACGGATTACGCGCATGCGCATGACGAAAAAAAAAAACGTGTTGCATTTTATATTTGAATTGTGACTAATTTCCCCCCCTCTTTATTTTATATTTATTTTATTGGAAACAATAAATGTTGTGGTTTTTGTTTTACCTTTCTCTCTTCCGCTTTCACTATAATTTCATTTTCCTTTATGTTTATTTTACCAGTTTACCCCACTCCCCGCACGCTATTCCACCTCTGTATCTTATTTCTAAACCTACTTATGCCATCCTGTATTTCGACGCAATTGAGTGTACTCATTATGTTGGTCGCATAGATCGATGTATGCATGTTTCTATCGTTTATTTCTCGTCGTGATTGCCGTCAGAAGTTTGCATAATAGTATAACCTTTATTCATAGCGATGCAATTGTACAATAGGTACTATTAATTGTTGATGAAATGACCAACCTACCATAAAAGTCTAAGAAATAAGTGTTACAGTACCGTGACATATCGGGCAGTGGGCACATATATCTATCATTGGAGGCCAAAATATATACACATCGAGATTCCGCTTGTATACAAATCAAACAACCTAGCGGATCGTTTTGACATAATTGTCTTCGAACACGCAAAATAAAAATATAAAAATAAAAATGTAACAAAAATCCCGAGAATCCAGGCAACAGAATGGTAATACCGCATGCCTATTCATCGATTTTAAAGAACGCCACCGTGACCGTACACGGAGATCGATACGCATTGCGTCATAATCCGTAAGGCTGTTTTCATTAACTCCGGGTCGATCCGAACCTCTTAACAAACTGAGGTTAAGTTCAAAGTCCACTCACGGTTTTGTAATCCTTTTGTTGGACCCCAAAAATATATATATATATAATAAGATGAAAACGACGTGCCCGGCAGAAGAAACTAATTTTCTTCTTGACACATTTATTATGGTGCACGTAAAGTTCAAGAGGATTCGAAGATACTCGGAACGGCTCCTGGCATGAGACTGGATGTGTTACGTAATTTGAAATCTTAGTTGTCACGGGTACCCGCTAATTTCGAATGATTTTTTTTTTTTTTTTTTGAAAATTACAGAAATACAAACAAAGCGACAGACATGAACAAAATTTAAAGAAAACATATCTGTAAAAAAGACTGTTAATCTGTTAATCATAAAAACGAAAGAAATTAAAGATTAAATATACATGTATTTAAATTTTTGACCTGCGCTGCATGTTTGGTGTGGTTTTGTAGGTGATAGGCATGCCGAAGAGACAACTATTGAGACACTGATTTACGTTTTCTTTTTCTTTGTGTTCCAAGTGTAAAGAATAATTCCGTCAAACTTTCGCGGATAATAAATAAATTATTCATTGTGTCTGGCGCAATATCCACCGAAGTGCTCAAAGCGGTGTCCATAAATCACGAATATTCATTTCTTTGGTTAGAAATCCCGACCTGAGAGACTGTACACCGGGATGTAGTCACTCAGGGGAATCGAACCCCTTTTACCACTCTACCACTGAGCCAAACAAGTAACCAATTATGGCGATTATGTCAATCACAGAATGTTGGTGCAGTTTCTGCTCGAGGTACCTGTACAAATTGTTATCAGTTGACTTATATCTGTTGTTTGTATCGACCAAGAGACATTTGCAATTCTGAACGCTTCCTTCGGATCAGCTGAAGAAAATTCATCTATATTGTGACCTTTTGTCTTTTACGCCTGAGGTCATAAGAACACCATCCGCTCTTTCTTTAAAACTTCGAAAGGATCCTGAGGATTCGTTTCCTCCATGAGCGGAGACTGCGGCAAACAACTCTTGCATTATGAGTAGCATCACTATAGAGTTCATCCAGGTATTGCCATGTAATTCATGAGCACATCACCAAATCGCTTGCACATGCATGAAAATTAACATGAAAATGCATTTGATAAATTACTTGGGTATAGTATTGTATACAATGTACTTCACTTAATGTTTTCCGGTTTTTTTTAAATAATGTTTAATAACAATGAGGATGAGGAACCTAAATTTAGGCCAGTACTAGTGGCCATTTTATAATAATTTAATCAAAAAGTTACAAACACATGTATTGTTCATTGCTTTGATGCGTTTATGGGTAAAATATTGGATATATTTGGGGATTATTAATAGTCAAAAACCGATTTTGAATTTGCGCGTAAATAGGAGTTTGTCGCATTAGACGAAATGCCGATCCCTGCTTCACTCAAATTGGTACCAGAGGTGATCTCGTGACTCTGAGAAATTCAGTGCTTGCAATTTTTATCTGGAAAGCTAATAATCTGCACTCATGAAAAATTTCAACTCTCTGTGAAAACGCGTTTTATGTTAGGTCGAGAGCTTTTAAACGACCCACCTAAATAAGTACATGTATAACTTTATTTCTTCAACGCATAAATCACACAAAATAATGTTTCGGGGGCGTATCCTGTACATGTGAAAACAAGATTGCAATTAAAAAACATAAAATGCATAAAATGCATAAAATAATTCAAATTTTAACAACTTCGAACAATCTTGTGTTCCAAGCATGATGCATAAAGAAGGCGAATTCCATACTCGATGTCTGGACTCACGATGGTTCGATAGTCATCAAGGACAACAATAGAAAGCTTTTCTCAGCAAGGACTCTCGTGGAAGCCGAGAAACTCTTGAGGTCCTTCCCTTTATTTTTCCCATTCTTCGCATTTTCTTTTTTTCTCTTCTTCATTTTTGTCCCTTTACAATAGATATAAATTTACTATTATTTTGATACTTAAAAATTATGAACTAATTACTTTGCATACTGATATTTTAATTATAACTGGTATTATTATCACATTTATTGTACAAAAGCATCTCAGAACTAATTCAAAAATCATCATAGTGCTACAAATGTATCTATATTTGTCTCGCAGACCCTCAATTCACAGACTGACGGCTAAAATTACTCCAATGAATGACAGTGACTCCATCCTGAGTGATTATGATCCAGATTTAAACTTCTTGCCTGAGATAAATTGCTCATACATGAGTGACTCTGACCAAAGAGTAATCACTGCGTCAATTAATGGTTTTGGTATCTTCCATGCAAACATTCAAAGTACTGCCTGTAATTTCACTAACTTTGAAAACTGTCTTAGCCTGTCTAATTCAAAGTTCCCTGTGATAGCCCTCACTGAAACTTGGCTAAAGGATAGTAACACAGATCTCTTCAATTTACCTGGTTACCGCCATTCGTCCTGTATCCGTGAAAACAGAACTGGTGGAGGTGTCTCTCGACCGATCGGTATCTTAGTGATTCACTGGTTTCCAACCAAAAAAAGGAATGTTGTACTTTGAAACTTTGTTTGTTGCGATACTCTTCTCTGTATCTCTACCAAGAAATATCACAATTGGTGTTATCTACAGGCAAAGCTTCACAGGGAATCTCCTTTCAGGGGAAACATGAAGCGATCCGCTGGTGCCTCTTCCCTGAATACAGAACATAAGTATTCGCTCAGTTTGCCATATTTCTCTGCTTTGTCACCAGTCTTGTTTTATCTCTGAATGCGCTTTGCACATGAATCTCATCTGCTACTCTTGTTTCGCTATTTGGCAGATATCATTTATGTTTTCCGTAACTTTTCCGTAACTTTCTGTTCATGTCTTCAGAGACTTAAAAGATATCTCTGTTTTGAAATTGATGCTCTTCGTCCCCCAATCTGGTTTCCATGCGTTAGATCCAAGCACAAAATTATCAATTCCCTGTTCATTAATCATAATCTTGAACCATAAAATTGAAAAACAATATTAAATATATACAATATATTTATAGCATGTATACACATATAAATAATTATATGAACAAAAAACTAAGATTAACATGATATGGCACAGGATTATTCAGATAGCAAAATGGTAGAAGTAGGATATTATAACATTAAAATAATATTACATGATTTTCATGATAATTATCAAAATCATGCACTTAATTAGTGCGTACACATATCATGCATTTTACTTGATATGACCTTGCTTAAGGTCACCATTTCTTCTGTTCTGGATGAGTTCTTTAATAACGGCCATTATCTGATCACTCTTTATTAGCTTCTCAGCATGAGGCAGCTGATCAAATTCTCCTGCTTTCAATTGACGACCAAACACTTGTCTCTGTAGATTCAAACATTATACGAAAAACGCTGAAATAATCATCATTTTCACCTCCGCTAATTTGACGTCATCTTTGTGCTGCAAAATCTTCTGTTTGGTTTCTTTGTCGAGATCAGATCTTTGTTTGCCTTCTCCATGAGCCACTGACGGAAGAAATATCTTTGAATGCATAGACATCAATTACATGCACTGAATATCACTCTTCTGATAATTTGTAATCATGCATGACTATGACGCACCAGGATCCAAATAACAGTGTCGTGACTGCCACCACGCATAATTATAAGGTCTGTTTTTGCGCAAGCAATGGCAAGCGGAGAGCAATTGCTCACGTGAAAACGAATAGACTGGTTATAACAATCCATAGGCCAGTTTAATTTCACATTCTGACTTCCCTTTCATAATTTCATATGTTATAGCAATACCTAGATTTTACTGAAGTGCAAAAGACGGGATTAACATTGAAAAAGTGCTCACAGTTTTTGAAGCTCATTGAGACGCGAGCAAGGAAGTCTTGGATGACTTGATCCGTTCTCTTCTCTGGGGTCTTTGCAGGGGTTGGGCTGCGAGTGGGAACGAGAGAGCGACGTGGAGAGGGGGTGGGGGTTCCCCTTGTAACGGCAGCAGTGGGGGGAGGGGGTATGAGGTAATGGCTGAAATGTGCAAAGTTCAAAAGGTCATGCCTCACAAGCAACAAACTGACCTGATGGTGGACTCAAGAGTCATGATGGAGGGAGCGATCGAGGGAGCGGCTGATTTCTGGGAGATCACGAAACCTTAATACACAAAAATTTAAGATTTGGAAACTGACCGTTCTTGTTTTCTGCTCCCTGAGTTCTTCGATCTCCCGTTGCATGGCTTCCATCCTGGCCGATGCCTCCTGCTCTGCTTCCTGTCTCCTCTTCCGCTCCTGAAATAGAAATATATAAATGCTCCTCCTCCTCCTCCTCCTCCTCCTCCTCCTCCTCCTCACCTCCTCCACTTGATCCTCCAGATACATTCGTTCATCCTCGTACCTGCGCCGGTCGTCTGCCTGTTGGCTGAGAAACATTTCA
>KB305005.1:727704-737981 GCA_000328365.1 Capitella teleta | reverse complement strand
ATCAGCAGGCCTGCGCCTGCATAAATTATGCAAATAAGCCGAATGGCTGTTTGGGTTGGGCTTATACACTGCTTGGAATGTCGGCGTAAATTTGCTGAGTTTAGTAGTAAATACTGGACGGAATCTAACTTTGAATAGTGTGGCGTTTTCATAATAGATGATTTTAAAAACAAGATTTTTAGTGTATCTGTCAATGCTCACGGGTTTTGACGCCAGAAAAAACTTCCATTTTTCAACTCTATAGTCTATAATACCATCAGCGGAGATCTGAGATCACCACTGACGAATAGGCTAGTGCACACGTACCTTTGTTGCTAGGAGACTGAGCACTGTAACGAAGGATTTCGGTCACTATATGTCCCTGGTTGTCCGCTTCCAGGCACTCGCAAAAAGCCTCAAAATCACTTTCTGTCCGCTTTGCTAGATGGTCTAGCAGTTCACCGATTTGCTCATGAGAAGTCTTGTTCAACTGGAAGAAAAGTTTGGATTGTAAATAACAGAATATATTCATCATGACGATGCTCACCTTAATCCTTGCTTCATCTTGCTCTGTGACAATTCTGCGAGATCTCAAATGAGACCACAATCCATGCAGTTTGATCGTTCCAACCAATTCGACTCGTTTGTCCGTTAAAATTTGTTTTCGCTGTTCTGATAGCAACGCCATCTTTCCTTGATTTGGAAGAATCCTGTGGAAGATGATTATTAAAATTAATATACATGTATCAAAATAAATGTCAAAATATTTGAGTGATCTCAGATGCACATGTATGGAATTCACAAATAAACTTGATAAAGTAAACAAAATTTTTATTTGAAGCAAAATTCAAACAACTCCTTATTGCTTGCATGTGGACAGGGAAGTGTTATTATATAATTATTCAACACAGCTGGAGACAAATTGATAATTAATCGATAATTTCAAGCACATTTAGATTTAAAGTGAATATTTTAAGAGAAATTGAACCTTCATCAAGTTACTAATAAATATGTTGACATACTAGCATTATTTGTTGATATATTTTCTTTTTCCTTTTTTTTTTTTTTTTTTTTTTTGACTACAAACATTGAACTGGTGACATGGACAACTTATTTTGATTGATCAATCTCATAATTAGGAAATAAGTCGGTTTGATATGCAACAGACCATGGAATAGATGACCATAACCTTGCATTGAACTTGAAAATAATATTGATTAGATTTGGATTAATATGCATTATGCTGTGAGTCTAACAATAAGAAGACAAAGTTTTATAAGTCATATGAAATTATGATTCATTGAATTAAAGGTCGGCTGGATAAGCCTTGGCTGGCACAGCCTCTTGGGCACAACTGAGAGTAGGAAGAGTGCCATAGCCCCGTATGCAAACTGATTGAGAGTGAGACCAAGATCTGGTCATAGATGATCTGAGTGATAGAGAGGCTTTTCTACTGGCCTGCGTTCAGAACCACCTTAGTAAACGTAGCTACTACTTAGGAAAGTGTACCACCCTCCACAGTGGTCTATAATTATGTATAATCAGATAGAAATAACTTTACTTTTTGAGAATTTTGATGATAGCAATTATTCAATTAATACTCTACACTGTGTCCTGAGGACATCTGTACTGAGCCGAATCCAACCATTTTTTTATTTTGTGAGGAAAAAAAGATGCAATAAAAAGTGATCAATCAATCAGTTTTCAGTAGTCCTCTTCTTGATGGGACTTGAATAGAGAACGACTGGATCCGTTGTCCTCTTGGCTCCTCTTGTGCTGCCCTTTGTGGGAATCTGCAAAGCCAAGCATCGTTGGATCCGCAGCTTGTTTTCTTGATAACCGCAAATGTAGATATTTGTTTATATACATCCAGACACAAAGCAAGTCAACTAATGCTAATTGCCTAATGCTTTGTCCCAATGTTATTGATCCCATAAATTAATGACCCCCCACTGATGTTCATGCTCATAACTCAGGAAGTATTAAAGATATCAACAAGTTTGTTTGTTTGTTTGTTTGTTTTTTTTGTTTTTTTTTTTGTTTTTTGTTTTTGTTTTTTTGCATCTGATTCAGTAAAGAATGGGCTTCAATTTGCTCTAAGAGTTTGGAAAAAAAAAAAAAATCCAGTAAACGCCGTACACTGATGAACATTCGGTTCCAATCAGGGTACGAACCGATAATTCAATAACCATCTTTTGAAACGACAATGGGTCATGGGTCATGACCGCTAATTCCATGACCGTCTTTCGAAACGACAATGAGTTATCGGTCACGACGCATTTCCATGTGTTCAATTCTTCTCGTACAAATGGATTGTTGGAATATTGCTCCAATTTCTGATTCAATTTCCATATTTCTATTCTTCGAACACGAATGGAAAATGCCGTTTGCGGTCTGGACGCAAAACCAATATTTCAATTTTCACTATGGTTATCCCTCATTGTCTAACGAGCAGACGACGCCACAACACCAGTCGGAGCGGCCAACTGAGTGTTACACAATGGGTTATCCCTTTGACAAATTAATTAGGAGGCAGGGCGTAGCAAGTTAGCATTGAACAACAGCCAATCACAGGAAAGTTCAATTTAATTGTGTCGTTTAAGGACATCGCCTCAACTCGACCTTGATGAAATGAATATTTCCCATGATATCGCGGCAGTTTTTTTTTTTGTTTTTTTTTTTTTTTTTTTTCTTTTTTTCTTTTCCTAATTTTTGGAAAGTCGCTCGCCACCGCTATGGCAATTACGTTCTAAACGGACTCAAAGAGGATTCTCCTCGCGGTTCATGCCATGATGGGGGCAAAAGTTCCGTACGTTCGCTGCGGAAAAACCACGTGTGGCCCCCATTCGCCTGAATTGCGCGGATTTCTCATCGTATGTTTTGCCCCGCGAATAAGATCGGCGATTTCACCACGGTGCGGCTCTAATGCCATTCTGAGATTACGTGAACAGAATAATAGAATATTAATTACACACAAGATAATACAATTATAACAGGACAAGATCACACACGGAGCGAGCATTGATCTGGTTCGTTGGTGACATGGCAGGACAAGGTCACGCAATGAGGTCAAGTTCATGAAAAGTAACCACGCCCTATACCACCCATCTCATACATATTCATGAGAACATCTCAGAACATAACTCGCACGAGAAGAATTGAAGAAATGAAAATGCGTCATGACCCATGAACCATTGTCGTTTCGAAAGATGGTTATTGAATTAACGGTTCGTACTGTGATTGGTTCCTCTCAGAGGATGTCACGTTTTCCGCCTTCGTCGCCTCGACCAGATTTTTCCAGTCTTTCAAATAACTTAGGAAATCGTCCAGGAACTGGAAAATACATGGCACTTGGTAGCTTTTATCTGGTGGCATGTACACTAACCTGGAATCTTGAATCTGGCATCATCGACGCAGGTATAGCTGCACCTGTTGAGCTAATTATCAGTTAAGGTAGTGTATCTCTTATTGCTTCAGAGACCTCGGTAAACCTCGGGTCCTGTCGGAAATCTTGGGCTTGGGCCTGTTGTAGAATTTGTCCACCAACGTGCCACCAGGCCAGAAGGCGGCGTCATACACCTTGGCGAAGTCAGTCTGTACCACCTCTACTCGGAAGCTTGCTTGGGGCGCAGTTGTTTTTGACATGCGCTCCACTGTCTTCGGAATCACTTCGTACTCTTTGAAATAGCTCTCAATAGATTCTGTAGTGGTTTCGGTATCAAATCGAGCAACGAAAACACTCCGATAGTGAATGGGAGAGGGAGCTATCTTCAACGTGCTCACGTCTCTTGTCTCAATCACTTGGTTCTTGCGGACTGCTTGGCTCCGCTTTTTCTTCTTTTGTCTGCTTTCCACAAGCTTGTAACCGGAGTCAGAATCCTGACCAAGATCGGGGATGTTATTCGGCACCGGTAAGGAATCATTAGACACTGGCTGTACTTGGGCGCTGACAGATGGACGGGATCGGTCACCTGCCTTAGCGGAAGCAGGAGGTTTTGCAGCGACCATGCTGTAGGTGGTCTTGATGCGCCGCTCCATTTCATCGACGCGGGCATAGAGGGACTTCATCAGTTCCTCCTCCATAGAGTTCAACCTCTCGCATACACTTATCGAGAGGCTGTCCCGAGCCTGAGCCTTTGGAATTCTGTGCAGGAGGTCAGGACCCACTGCGAACATGGGCAGAAGAGCCTTGGCATTCATCAGCTTCGACAATGCAGTCATAATATCGTCTGCAATTTTCTCCGTTTCAGTTTTGCGACGGGAGATGCTGCGACCGATTAAGGTCTCCCTAGCAGCTTTCCAGAGGAGGGTTTTGGCCTGCAACAGCTCATCTAGGGTGTAGAAGGAGATGCAAGCGTGCTTAACATCCACTGGTCTCGCACTTTCAAGGCCTTTGACAGCATAAGTCAGGACCGGGTTCAGGTGCACTTTGTCAACAGAGCCCATGGTAGCATTCCAGCGAAGCGTGACGACTGGAAGGTTAAAATCGACAACGCCCTTCAGTGTGGCGACAGGGAAAAACTACTCATCCTGTCCCCGGAGGACGTCGAAGCAGCACAATCCTAGCACCAATGCAATCCCGAGGTCCTTGCGAATCCGCAGGTATAAAAATTCACCTGGAATTCCAGTAATAACCACGGCAAATTCTTAAAGACTTACACGAGCAACACTTGCTTGCTGCTGCCCGATTCAGTGCGAGACGATGGATAGCATCTGCGAGACGATATCAGCATCAGAAATGTGGATATATTTACCCTTTTCAAACCAAAATTTACGTCTATTGGTGACGTTTTTCTGTTTACGAATCAGGAATCGGAATCGATTCATGTTATCACAGAATTTTTATATGTTATAGTTATCTCATTATAATATATTGAGATAACTATAACATATAAAAATTATGCAACAATTTGCATAACAACTGAGATATTATCTCAGTTATTATGCAAATTGTTGCATAATTGACATTTACACTGTATACTCCTAGCATATAGTCATATGAAATACTTGTTTCTGAAGTTTCAGAATACTGTTTGAGCTGGAAGTGAGCGATAATAGGAGCACGATAGCGGACTGTCAACACGGTTCGACGAAACAGCGAAATAGAGCGAAATAGAGCTCCCGATTATCGCCCATCAGAGGGTGCGATCGTGAGTATCTGCAGGAGAGTTTTAGTACTTCAATGCATCAAAATGATATTCTGTTGGTTGAAAATATCATTTTATACCATAAATCTTTTCATCACATGTTATGACTCTTGCAGTTGATGGTAATGCGCTATGATAGTTGGCTGTTTATATCAATGGAAGGTGTTATAATAAATAAACATTCTACAACAAAGCAATGCATATAGCTTTTTCGGGTACATTATTATATACATACCAGAGACAAACTAATTATAACACAATAAGATTAATCAATTCCGATTCCCGATTCGTAAACAGAAAAACGTCAGCAATGGAATTAATGTTTGTTTGAAAAGAGTAAATATAATTATGCACATTTCTGATGCTAATAGTCATGACGTGTGAGGAAATTATTTGCAGATCCGCGTTTGGTATACTATAATGGTTGACCTAAATATCTCGTAAAAAATCCACGTGCTTTCAAATATTACCTGATTAATCAATTTGTGGTATAAAATGATATATTTAACCACTCAGATTATCAGTTTGATGCATTTCAAGTACTAAACACCTTTCTCGATTGCACCATGTGATGAGCGACAATCGGGAGCTCTATTTCGCTGTTTCGTCGACCCCTGTCAACAGAATAATATTATGCGAATTTATGTCCCACAATACTCAATAACCTCGTGCCAACAGGCCCACGCTACAGAAACCGGGATTTGTCCATGTATTATAGGAGAAAAGCTAAGAACTGGACTGAGCTAGTTCTGCACAGAAATTCTGGAGTAGTTGGTGTTTATTCCATCTCATGGCATGGAGCTGATGACATTGACACCTTTCTTTCATTGATCCATCTCATAATTACTCGATCTCTAGTAATAAAAAAATCATATAAGAATTGGATATTTTTTTCCACCCCTAGTTGTTTATTTTTCGATTTATTTCTTTGAAATTATCATGAACTGTTTCTTCAAATGTTAAACTTTGTATTTGCAACCTTTTTGACAAAGATTTGCTTGATTAAAACGGTAATTAATGACCATGATCAAAAACGCAACAGATTTATCCTAAATATCATAACGCATTCTCGGAAAACGCAGGTCATAACGTATGTTCAAAATCGATAGTAGAATAAATAGCCTTTTTCTTCCCTTCCTCGAGTGCGTTATGATTGTGCAATTCAACTATTTCTCTCAGAGAGATACAGTTTCCTTGATGTCAGAGAATTGTAAAATGCATAATGAATTATTGTTTATGGATAGAAGTATTACAAGGTGCATACGTCACTCACCACAATTCAATATTTTGTTTAATTAGCCTGAGTGTCTTGAATTCTGTGCAATTAGAGTTCAACATGATATAAATTCCTGATCACGATTATTAATTAGTAGCTATTACTAATTCTCCATCATTGACAATTCAGCATAATATACATGAGGAATTGATCCGCCAAACTGTCCATTTCTCTAAATCCTTATGTGATGGCATCTATCTTAGGAGAATTCATCTGCATGAAATCTCACTGCAAGTGACGTGGCTTTGAAGCAGGTGGTCAAATCTCCGGAAAATCCTGCACTCCTTGATTGTGTTTCATTTAATTTATGCATGATTATATATTGTAAAATGCTAGGTCCCTTGAAATTCGACATATTGAGATTATACTGTATAACAGATTATAATCATACTTCACAATCATAAAGCCCACTCGAACCCGGGACCTCGACATGCACGGTCGACATAGGATTGCAGTGTCAGTCGGTCAAACCGATGGAACTATTCAGTGCCCGTAGACTTTGGCTCCATAGTCTATAGTCGTGACTGCAGAAGGAAGCGAAAGAGGCGGAGGAGGACCTCCCTGTCTGCACCCAGTTCATTTTGGATAGCACCCTCATTAGGATAAGAACCTTCTAGCATTTGGTTCTGAGTAGTTTTATATGTTCTATAAAATTCAGTTGTCTGTCTGGGAAGATACCCCACATACTGCTGCAGAAGACGCTGATGGTCTTTGCGGGGGAGAAGCGTAATGGGGGAATTTGACACATTTAATTCAGCAATTCAATGCTGATTTAATTCAGCAATTCAATGCTGATTTAATTCAGCAATTCAATGCTGATATGGATTTACATAGAAGCTTAGAAAGCAAAATAGGCAAGAAATCGAATACTTAAAGTAATACTTCTTAATTATTTTCATCATTATCCAAAAATTATTGTCAGATATCTTTTATCCGATTAACCGGAAGAGGTCACTATCCGTGCACTCCTAGCTTATATGCAAGTAGAATACATGTAGGACATAATATGATGTATCAGGTATTAGAATAACTTTCAATGACTTCAAAATACATGTAATAATCTATAAGAAAGGATATAAGTGTGATGACTATAAATTAAATGAGTATGGGCATGTTTACATTATTTTCTCAGAGCACTGAACAATTCCGTATATTGCATTAACTCAATGGTTTATTTTATCATTTCTGTACAAACTCAAGAAAGTGACGAAAAAAGAGGGGGTATCCTGCTAGATTCCTTTATTAAAAAACCGTTTCCATTGCTACGTGTATCTATAACAAATTATTTTATTTTGTTCTTTATAATTCAAAATTGTTTTCAAATTATTCCTATACCATTATTAACAAATGTTGTTGAGCGTGTAGTCTGTAGACCTAAGTGAGCAAAACGTATCATAGCAGAGTCCCTGATTCTTAGGCTTTTGCCTGCCGAGTGATGCGTGCGCTGAGGGGTGGCGCCATTGCTTAGTGCACGCGCACTCAGCAGGTACAACGGCACCCGATTGGCTCAACCATAGATATGGAGATGAACTTCTTCCTGTTAGGATACAAGATCCGACATCGCTCATGAAAAGTGGTCATCGCGTGTTCCCTAACTTCCCATAATTATACGCAACCGTTGCCATGGAAACCGTGACATTCGTTAACTCGATTATCGCAGGTTCCGGTTTTCCCACACCGAAAACACTCAAATTATTAACAAATTAATAATCAAGCAAATTTGGGCTCACAGTGCACGCGCACTCTGCAATGTTCGGAAGAACAGTCACATCCAAGTAAGTTAAGTTAGTAAGAATCTAAATGAGAGGTAATTAAAAGGACAAAATTCTACCTTCAAACAAAGAATCAATGCAGTTTCCCATTGGCCAATACACAAACTCATTCAGCCTGAAACCTGTCATCAAAACATAACTGTATTCATCAGATAATTCCTAGGATTCTAGCCTGGTCATGATGAATTGAAGCCTAAAACACTTGGCGCATTATATGTACAACCTCTAAATCTCTATGCAGCCCTCCCTCTGACAGAGTCGTGTTTTAATGCTGCATATCTATATATATATACAATGTACAATGCCTGGCACACAGATAACTTCGGCGCCGGCTGTTCTAATCGCTAGTAATAATTTATCTTATAATAATTATCCACTCGGCTGAACAAACCCTGGCTACAACACTGGTGTTTTAGCCTTACCTTAATTAATTGCTTCACGGGCTTCTTTTGCGAGAGCTTTCTTTTGAAGATTTCAAATAGGTTGCCAGGAGCTCCGTCTCAGCACCAGTTCTGACGTCGAATGAAAGACATCTCTCGGATCTGTCACAAGCAGAAAGGAATAAATATTTTGCGGTAACCAGGCAACGATCGATGTAACCATGCAACGATCGATGTAACCATGCAATAATCGCGTGACAACTGCTTCAATGACCGCTCTGCACACCAGCAGCATTAAATATGAAACGAATGTATTCCCTAGGTTCAACACCTTCTATTCATGCTCGTCTGCCGATGCCTGATCTGAGGCAAAACTGTATTTAAGCAGAAATCTACTGTTGTATTAACACTGCTGACTCAAGTTACTAATATATTTATGTTTCAATTGATTCACAGGATGCGCTTGGGATTACACGCTTTCAATCTCTTAGCTGAGCTGCTCTTTTGTTCCGGATGAGGGGCAAATGTTTCCTCTTGACTGAATTCTATCTCCTCACTGAAAGCAAGAAATGTTATTTATTAATAATTTCATTTTGATTCTATACATAGTTTGAACATTTTTATTCACATTAATTTCGTTGAATAAATTTGGTCATCGGTGTTCGAGCCTTCTTAAGGCAATACCACAAAATACAAGACCACCGCCCCACTTCTAGGTTATGTGGTCAATATTTAATTAGTCTCAATTTACATTTATTTATAAATTAAGATAGAATATTCCTTATTCATCGATCACGATGACCACTTAGAAATTTAATTCTAATTTGATTCAGATATGGACCCCAGATTAGTAGACCATCACTTGTCCATGCAAATATTACATGTTTCTTGTACACGGCCTTTTGTTCAGTGATATTCAGGATATGACATTATGACAAGAAAGACTCCTTAACGAATTAAATGAAGGAACAAGGAGAAAAAAATATTCAGATTCAATATCTAACTGCATGTAGTATTGTTTATATACTTACATGTACTATCTCAGCTATCCGTGGAAGTAGATTTTATTCAGTTTGCTTCATTAAAATTAATTTAATGATTTACACCATACTGTATGTACATGTATGCCCATACATATACTGGGGCTTCTCAAAATATATCGGACTGACATAGGATGCGCAGTTTGCGTACTAGGGTTAGTGTAAAACATTGCCTCACGAGTGGATCGAGATGATTGCTAGCTACATGTATATTTCTCATAGGTCTATTTACCTAGTATTAATCCTATCTTTAACAGCACTGCCGAACCCTAAAACAATTTGTATTGGCTTTTCATGCCATTTGGTTCATAACACTGCTTGTCTACATGCATTGCTTTTGTTGGTCTGAAAATTTAGTGGAATTTGATTATTTTATTTGCAATTAGTTAAGCTATTGATTTCTTCTTTACGCCACATTTTAAAGGGAGGGAGAACTGGTTAAAAATTGACTTTGAGTCGTTATTTTATGCACCAAAAATGATTCCTATGCCTGGCCCACACAAGGAATATCATCTCTAACGATTTCGCGGGCGATATAGTGCTAACTAGGCGTGACGTCAGCAGCTGTGATGAAACACCGAGTTCCCCATCTGTTACAATGGGCCTCGTCATATCAGCGTGTCCTGCGACTAAACCCCAGGAATATTTTTTATTTTCTTTTCGGAAATAGATAGAATAATCAT
>KB305005.1:704012-721477 GCA_000328365.1 Capitella teleta | reverse complement strand
GAGGGATCCTATGAGGGATCAGCGAGGGATCCTGCGAGGGATCCTGTGAGGGATCCTGCGAGGGATCCTGCGAAAGATCCTGTGAGGGATTCTATGAGGAATCATGTGAGGGATCCTATGAAGGATCCTGCGAGGGATCCTATGAGGGATCCTGCGAGGGATTCTTCGAGGGATCCTGTAAGGAATTATTTGTGTTCTTCTTGAGTGGCGGTCGGATGCAAGGTTTTTGCTGCCCTAGAATAAGAGGCGTTGTTGCTGAGGATGATATTTGAGAGGCAGCTAGATGAGGATCCGGAGTTTATGACACCATTGGGGGAGGCAGGGGGTTCGGGGTGGGATGGGTTCTGGTTTTACGATAAATTTAACCTGAGTTTCACGCTTTATAGTACAACAGAATGTGAACTCGGCTTATTATTTTGTCAGGTCAAACTAGCATTTTCCCCTCGTTTCTTAGTTCATGTAATTAGGGCACCTCGATCAATAATAGTTACTCATTACAAAAGTCTTTGTATTGGTGCTCATTAAGAAATTGGTCGTTTCTAACGCTAGCTGATCCCTAGTTCCAAGTGATTATCATGCCATTAGCAGCATGGAATAACATACATCCACTACTATCGACAATTCTCTGTGTATCTCACAAAAACTGATAAGAGCGGAAACATAAAAGGGGTAACAGAAGTGTAAGCAATCTAGATGTGAGATCTAGTAGAATAACTCTACACCATCATGTATCATCGGAGAACAAGAGCAGACCTTGCACTTGACTGCTTTTTTTTTCTTTGAGTTTTGTAGCGTAAAAGTAGAGGAACAGCTTGCAACATTAAGTCGTAGCATAAAACAAGGAAATGTAAAAGAAAAGTGCCTTTGAACCCGTCGTAACTCGGTTGTTTTGACTGATGCTATCCTCTTCTAGGCGGAGGCTTGCTTTAAACACCAAATGAATAACGGTAATAAGAGACGTGTGCTCCTTTTGACTGCATGCAGAGATGCTGATAGTGATAGATCCAGCAGCGTCCTGCTTTAATCCGCCGTATAATTATTTCTGAGCAAGCGGTGCTCAGATACGGATTTCGGTTCCATTGGTACCAATCACTGCACCAATCTCACCCTTTTTGTTTCCCTTTCTCATGCTGCCTCGTGTAGACCTTTATACAGAGAGCAGAACTTGATAGTGTTGTTTATAGCCCTTCGGAAGCTAGCATCATTGAGTTGCGTCAGAGCACTCGCCATTTGACGGTTGTGTCAATGGAACCATTATGTAAACAAAGATTATAACATGATCCTTGGTTACAACTTGTAAAATCATTTGGGTAGTGTGGCTATACCATCTGAATCTGCCTTTCTGAGAATTATTATGAGCTGTAAAGGCCGGGAAAAGGTGATAATAGCTAACAGTGCATTCATGTATATGTCTTGTTCAGTGTTTGATATCTTTGTTGTAGCATTCTTTCAACTGCATGGAAGAGATTCCATTCTTGGTTGAATACACATTATACTTTCTTTCAGCTGAAACAGGGCCTCCAATCGTGCCCCAATCCGAGGAGTCGTGCCTCTTACCCTGTGACTGTCAGGTATCAGCATGGTCCGAGTGGAACTCCTGCTCCTTGAGTTGCCACAAAGGTTTGTACGGAGGTGTGCAAACCAGAAGCAGGGAGCTTCTACAACCAGCTCAGAGGGGAGGCTTGGATTGTGATTCGTTGAGGGAGACCAGGCCTTGTAATACGAGCAGTGTGCCTCAGTGTAACAGGTATAAAGAAAGAAATATACAGATCACAGGGACATTTTTTATTAAATATTCCTACAGATTTGTATGGCATGCAAGTGAGTGGAATGAGTGCAACATTGAGACTTCTGCCGGTGGCGTCATCTGCGGGTCTGGCCTCCAACGACGACGGATCACATGCGTCGAAGAGGGAGACCCGGATTATTCGAGTCGGGAGAATATCTTATGCGTGCAAGGTCAGTATTATGATTGACCTATGCTTACTTATATAGCTAGTGATACATAATATAGCCCTAGCAAGCGAGCACTGAGCATAAGTGATGTTCATATGATATCCACTTCTGCATGCATGCAGTGTATCATTCTATCACTCTTCTTGAGTAAACCGTGCAGCTGTTTGATTTTTGCTCAGTGAATCAATGATCCTTAAAACAACGTCTAAACTGACAAGTACAGTGTTCGTTAGGCATTCTGCAGCGGGGAGTAATTAAATGTTGGCTGCTGTAACATTTGCATAAACACCTTTGTTAGTAAATAATTTATGTTTTTAAACAAATCAACGTAAACGAGAGTATTTATACTATCTCTGCTGGTAAGTGCATATACATGTATTCTTTCTATGTAGACGGCTGGCTGTACAGCAACACAACCGCCGTGGTTCAACCGCCCAACCAGAGAGCTTGCAATGTGCCATGTCCTCAGGATTGCCAGCTGGGAGAATGGTTGGATTGGGGACCCTGCTCTGAGAGCTGTGGCCCTCATGGACAACGAGCAAGGTAGGAAATTAACTAATCAAAGAATATAGTAATCAATCGAAGAGTACTTCAGGAGTAAACCTGTCCTGGTTCAACCCATGTATGGGGGACAGCCGTGTGGCGAAAGAATCGAACGAGAAGAGTGCGAGGACATTCCTTGCTCTTGGTGGCACACTGGTGAGCCGCATGCACTGATTAATGAAATCCTGGTTTTGATAGCGAATGCAACATATTAATTTTTAAAAGATGGCTCTTGGACGTTTGTTAGCTATCCCATTGATTGTCGTTTGCAGGGAGCTGGTCTTCGTGTTTTCCGAATGTGGAGGCGAACCAATGCGGACCTGGATCTCAAGTGCGAACAGTTTACTGCTTGAGTTCAACGGGCGAAGACTTGGTTGACAACGTGTGTTCCCAGGTAGGCATACAATTACTAACTTCTCTGGGTTAAGATACACGTAAATGACCTCTAGAATGAGGCCAAACCGAGCAAGAAGAGGTCTTGTCAGGTGCCATGCCCGGACGATTGCACGGTGTCCGATTGGTCGTCTTGGACGGGTTGCAGCGTGGACTGCGGACAACACGGCGGAGTGCAAACCAGAAATCGAACAATTGGTGCGGAATCGGCATTTCACGCTGGCACGTAATTCTAACGCGTGCATATGTTTACAGTGAATGGCAATGCGTGTCTGACGCCTGATGAGCTCGCTCAGAGCAGAACTTGTGACCAACAAGATTGCAGAAGAGCTATTTGGCAGACGTCAGCGTGGACGCCGTGTATTCGAATGGAGAACGCTACAGAGGAATGTGGAATGAATAGTGGAATCCAGACTAGGACATTTAGATGTGAATTGGAAGGTATGGTGCATTTGTTGATTTTGTTGATATCGAATCCGTAGTGTAACTCAGAGAATGTGGTTTATAACACAATAATTTGCAGAATACCCAGTCGAAGATGAGCTTTGTTCTGACGTCGCCCACCCGCCTCTGTACCAAGCGTGCCCTGCTCCGTGCCCAAGTGATTGCGTGCTGAGCCCTTGGGGAGCTTGGTCTCCTTGCAGTCACACATGTGGAAGACACAGCGAGAAAATTCGTGCGAGGAGAATCTTACGATTGGCGATGAACGGCGGGAGACGATGTCCAAACGAAGCGGACTCGAATGGTAGGCGTGGGCTTCAGTGTTTGTGTAAGGTGACATCTATGGGTTTGATTGCAGGGGTTGTCATACACAGGAAGAGATGCAAGAGCATGACTGAATGTCCTCAGCTGATCTGGCAGACAACTGATTGGGGTCCGTGCCGACCGTACGGAGGCTGTGGTTATGGTGTACAGCGGAGACACGTGGCTTGTGTCAGCCTGAACCAACCAATCCACGAATTAAGACCATGTACGTATCGAAACTCTGTAATCACAAAGATAGGAAAGTGATGGGGTTTTTTTTCTAGCTCTTTGCCAGCAAGAAAACGGCAGCCTCGTCATCCCTGATATCGAGCGACCTTGTTTCACTCCTTGTGATTCAGATTGCTTGTTATCTTCTTGGAGCAAATTCAGCGAATGCAATCAAACGTGTGGCCCAGTTCCTGGATTCAGAAGTCGTACTCGTCGATTGCTCCACACCGGTGAGTCTAGCTATCTCTGAAGCCTCCTGAACCCAACGCCTAAAGCATACACCCTTGCACTCCCTCCGATGCCAACCAATTGGATCAATGTTTTATAACTTTTTTGTGGTTTTCAGATTCATTGCTTTCTGATGAAGAATTGTGTCCAACTTTGAAAGAAATTAGTTTAATCGAAAAAGAAGCATGTGGGGAACAGTCGTGTCCTTACTATGGATGGGAAATCGGCAAATGGGGAAGTTGCATCCCTCACTCCAAGAAAGAAGGTACGTAGCCAGTCAATGTATTCCCCTGGCATCTCCCTTCTCTTGAAGGTTACCCCTTCGAGTGTGGTGAAGGGGTGCAGCGGCGTCACATCTTCTGTCAAAGAGACGACTTTTCGCACGTGCCATCCCATCACTGCGACGCGGTTTCCATGGTTCCGCAGCGCGTTCGGTCATGCAAGATCCAGTGCCCGAGTGATTGCGTGCTCTCTGACTGGTCAGAATGGACGGAATGCTCACAGATCTGTGGAAACGGTCAGTTTTTGGAGTTCCTGCTGAATCGATATAATTTTCTGGGATGTAGGTACGAAGTCAAGGACTCGAGAAATCATACGAGTTGAGGAGAGCGGCGGGAGACCGTGTTCTTCGATGACCGAGATCGATATTTGTTCAGTGAATAGTTGCAACGATCTGGAATGGATTCTTGGCGAGGTTAGGTGAATCTACTCTGGGATGTAAATGTTTAATATCTCTGTTCAGTGGGGTACGTGTCAGCCTCACTACGGAATGCCATGTGGCCCTGGTGTGCAGCTGAGAACAGTGACGTGTCCGAAGGGAAACCGAGCTCTGTGCGAGGCGGTGAAGGCTGAGCCAAGCAACTCTCTGCCTTGCGATCTGCCTTGTATGGGTGACTGCAAGATGAGCGAATGGTCAGAATGGACGCCGTGTGCCTGCGAGATCCAGGGCATTCACTTCCAGACCAGAGTCCGTTCAATCATCGAGGAGCCTCTTGCCGGGGGAAAGCAGTGCGCGGAGGTCAGGGAAACCCGCGAGTGTTTGTGTCGGCACTATGAGGTCATGGTCGGCAACTGGACATCGTGTGTCTTAACCATTCCAAACGTCACCTGTGGTCTAGGTCAGAGCGATTGATTAATCTGTGATGTACCTAACAGTTTACGTATGACAGGCATGAGAAGTCGGCCTGTTAGCTGCCAGCGCGATGACGGCGTGACTGTGGACATTTCCTACTGCCGTGTTGCGCTTAGCCGGGAGAACCTCAGTCGAACTGAGCCCTGCGACGTACCCTGCCACCAGGACTGCGAGCTCAGCCCCTTCACTCCATGGAGCAGCTGCGATGCCCCTTGTGGAACGCGAGCGATGAAGGCTCGGCGAAGAGATGTGGTCATGCCAGCAAACGACTGGGGACGAAAGTGTCCTGGGTTGTATGCAATGATGCAGGTATGCCGCTGCTTAATTATGTGTAAAAGTGTATGTGTAGCTTGTTATGATGTAGGAGACAACATGTGTGAGTGTAGCGTGCTACAACTACCTGTGGAACAAAGAAGAATGGAGCGAGTGTTCTGTGCCGTCTGACGAGTGTGGCATTGGAGTGACAAGGAGGAAAGTCGAGTGCTTACGGAGTGACGGTACAGCAGTCGAAGAGACATACTGTTTGCCTTCTGGTTCGTCAGAATACCCTCTCAGTGTAATATCATCTTCTCGTGTATGAAACACAGCTGGTCATTGGTACAAAGAAGAATCGGAACTAAGCGACAACAGCCGAAAACAACTTGATCTCCATACCGAAGAGCGTTGTGGCGTCCCTTGCCCAGGTGACTGCCAGGTACTGAATGTTTCCTGTTTCATTTATCAAAAAACATGAAGGTTTCTCACTGTGCACCAGGTCAGTGACTGGAGTGAGTTCGGACCCTGCATGGATACATGCGTAGCAACACGGGAAGGGGGGCGCCAATACAGGTCAAGGGCGGTCATTGTACCTGCAAGTGGTGGAGAAACATGTCCCACCCACGTGATTGACTCCAGGTAAGGCAACACCGACCTGCGCCATTTATAACCAGATTTTCTTCTGAAGACAATGTTCAGATAAGGACGCCAAGTGCCCACTCTTCCATTGGCATTCCGGTTCATGGAATAACCACCGAAAACGAAAGGTGTCTTGCGTCTTACAAGGTTAGAATACACATCGCTCAATTATGAGTTATATTCGCATGTTGTTCAAAGGAATTGGAAGAGTTGTTGGTGGCTGCATGGAATCAGAAAAACCAGCTCAGTTTCAACGCTGTTCTGATATGTGTCATCACTATGCATCTTGCGTGGAGGGAATATGTGTTTGCAAGAAAGGATTCATTGGTGAGTGATGTGTAGTTTTAGATCTTACGCTTTTTTAGACTTTAACTGCAACAGGAGATGGGATAAAGTGTTTGCCAGAATATGGGTGCGAGGAGGACGCCCACTGCGTGCTGAATCACACAAGGTGTGACACCGCAAACAAGGAGTGTTTATGCACCGACGGATCTCTCCCAGGAATATGTATGCCACCAAGCTCTTCCACGTTTGCGTTTGACTATCTAATTCTGACCAACAGCGTTGGAGTGCCAGCCAGTTCCTGGAGGGTACATAAACAGCAAGGGCCAAGATGGTTCGTTTGTACCCTGGGATAACCAGTCGAGATTGATTTTAATTTTTCAATATTATCTTTCGCAGGTTTAGGGAAATTGTTCATCTATGTCATGATTGGCAGTTTAGGACTTTTGTTGTTGTTGGCTATTGTGATAACTATTCTCCTTGTCAGGTAATTCAGAGTAGGTTTTTATTGTGACATTAAAATCAACTGAAACTCTCAGCAGGAGACGGAAGAAGCCGAAGAAAGAAGAAACACCCACGCTGACCAAGATCGACAACCTGGACTCTGCTCACAAAAACAACTGCAATGTTCTTGATCCAAACAAAGCCAACAACTACAACAAGCCTGATGGATTCCCCATGCAATACAGTCCTTACTCCACATACCAATCTAACCTCCAACCTTACATGCCAGGAGTCAGTCGGGAACCCGGAGCATCACTGGCCTCCAGTGCCGACACGCAGCGGAAGCATATCCGCCCGATTGACTCTCTCAGGGAATACGATGACGACACCCTCATGGGTAGCATGGGACCATCTAGGACACAGAGTCCTCAGGATTGGGTCCCACTCTATGAAGGCCCACACCACGGTCCAAGCAGAACTGCATCCCCAAACAGTCAGGTTGTTAATGTTCCGCAAATACGTGAGCCGCGCGCTATGCGTCCGGTTATTCTTGAAGATGAAGGTTTGAAGCTGAGCACTTTCAAACCAGCTGAAGACCAGCAGCCAGAGTTCACACCAGAAGGAATCATCTGGACTCCACGTGGAGGAGATGAGTCCTGCACCCTTCCTCGGAGCTACCAAATGGCGCCAATGCCCCCTGCAATGTCAGCCTCCATGGATGAACGCTTACCCCCCTTCCCTCCAGCGCATGTCGTTGATGCCTGCGCTGCTTCGTCCAGCACTCTTCCACGCCCCAGTGACACTCGTGGGAGATCAGACAAACCTCGACACAAGTCATCAAAAAAATCACGCGATGGGAAATCACGCAAGGGACCACCCAGGAGGAATGACTCTGAGGAGAGCTCCAAGAGTGCGTCCTCACCAGCATCTGAACTCTTACTTTATTGTGATGAACTGCTCGCAGATTTGGAGAGAGTAGCCAAAGCGTAGGATAGTCGTCCTGTTAATGTTAAATGTTTTGAAATAATGTTGTAGGTGCTAATTGGAGAAGTTATATTTCGGTGCTATTGAATATTGAAACCGTTTTTATGAATAGTAGTAGTGAACTATATTATTTGTTTGTTACATTCTGTAGCAATATTTGTCTCAAAACACGTTTTTCAATTAATTTTTTACTTATTGAAAACGTTATTTATACTTCAAAATATTTGATCGTAGTTCTTCCATTTCTTTCGCCGTGGAATATTCCGGTCCATAATTCAGGCGTAAGATGTCTATTGATTGGTTGACTGTCTCGAGAGCTTCGTCCAATTTTCTTGCGTTGACAAGCACTTCAGCGTACTTGTGCAGTTCGTTAGCCAACTCAATGCTCCGAGAGCCAAAGGCTGTCTCCACACACAGCAAACAATCCTTCAGTAGGGGTACAGCTCTCGTGAATTGACCTACAAACAAATAAAATAGGTCATCAAGGGTTAACTCAATTGTTGGGAATTGCAACATTTTATAGCAAAATTTGAATACTGTTTTCATAATGACCTTTGATACAGTAACATCTTGCTAACGCGTCCTTAGCTTCAGTTAACAATTTGTGATTTCGATGGTAGATCATTTTTCTGATATCCAGTGAATTCTTCAACTTCTTAATTGCACCTGTAAAAGTGAAATCAGGGGGGATAATTTCATCTAGGAATGCACAGAACTCAGACTTTGCCGAAACCCAGAATGAGAGTTCCGGGGGGTTTGCTCAGGCTGGATCCGGACCGGAACCCGGAACAAGAGTCCCATTAAAAAAATAATGGCCCCTTATGTGACATAGTCAAGACATAAGGAAGCTTATGCAATCGAGACGCGCCCGCGTTGGAAGCACGCAGGAGATGCCCAGAACGTGCACATACGTGGTCCCAAGCCACGGATGAGTGGTCAGCCCTGCGCGCAGAATCCTCACTTGTTCGTTGGTTTTCAACCCTACAGGACGGATTTTTCTTTCTAGATCATCAACGAGCTTCAGAACATGTACTTGGAAGCAACGACGATAATGCATAAATAAAAAATACGAATTAAAGATAGGAAGTGATTTATCGTACACTGGCCCTGAACGCCTGTCATCAAATTCAAATGCATTGTGCAATTGGTGGTCCCATAACTTAATTGGATAAAGCAGCAACAAGGAGTAACACGGATATTTTTCACTGACGCATCTTTTGTTGGTGGCGATCACTCAATCACTGATGATATATAAACTGAAGACATTTGTGTGAATTAAGGCTAGTCCGTGAATGGACTATGATATTTGGCTATTCACGATGGTTAACCAGATATGAGATGAAGTAAACTGCAATTGGATTTCATTTCGAATTATTGATGCAATAAAACTGAACACTGTGCAGTGTGCACACCGAAAAAGCACTGGCAAACAGTGCATGCATGCTGACAAAATTTAACATTACATCACCAAAGTCCCTACGTACGAGGAAGGAGGCACGCTTCTCCCATGCAATGGATATTAAAGGTAGCCGCCTCCTCCCATTGTTGTTTGTCATTAAACAAGTGATCAATCCATTCACACTTGCGCCTCTTTAAAAAGCCATGAATGCTGTGATAACGAGCCAATTAGGAGATCAGAGGAATTACGCAATCAATTGAAGGTACAAAGTTTCTGAGTCGATGCCAGTCGCTTTAACTTAACTTATTAGTTTGTTTCCTCCTGACACACCTTCGCCCGCATCTGGTATTACGTAATGTCTTGCTCTAACATAGAATCGATGATTTAATTTTTTTTTTTCTTGTGAAATCTGGCGGCGAGTTCTGGAACCATAGGCATAGGAGATTTTTGCCAGAACCGGAACTCTGGGAAATGAGTCAAATGACCCGGATTCCGGTCAGCCGGATTCGGAGTCCCTAATTTCATCATTGAAACTTAATCCCAACAGTACTCACCATCAATGTCTTCAACTTGAAGACATTTCAAACTGCTCATAAAATCATCGCTACTTTGTTTTTCGGCCGCAGATAATTGATTCATATCAACCATTGTTACACACTTGGAACATTTCAAGACTTCCTGTGTACCAGTCGAAATGATGGCATGTGAACATTTCTGGCATCTGTAGGCCTGCGACAGAACATTGCATAATATGGACAAACGTTGATGGCATGACTACCTTTAGAAGATTTTCCAGAGGTTCTTCTGCTGTGCATTCGCTACAATCACACTTGAAGAAATATTGGCTTTGAAGAACTTCCTGTCGCTCTTTCTTAGGCATTCGAGCGTAGTGAGGACCTGCAGTTATGATCATCAGAATTCAGACAAATTAAATCCAATGGATGAATTTTCTAACCATAACAATTGAATATTTCTTCGCCAGCCTTGACGTCTTTCACTAAACGGACAAAAAGTTCATTTTTCCTGAAACTGATGAAATTGTGAATGAGACGTGTGTACACTAACACTTCAAAATAATTCAATGTGTTTATCATACAAGCAAAATTAAGACCTCTCAATCCAAGCACTTCAGTTTCCATAGCAACAGTCACATACACGAGAATGTGATTTATTTACCAATGCAGATTCTCTGGCTTACATAGTCACAGATTTCCTTGTTAAAAGGTTAATCAAAAGACGATTGTTAAATAAAACGGATACCTTGCAATAATGGACGGGTCACAGGAATGGTTGAGTAGACTGGTTGTAGGGTAAATAGCTGTTGCAATGCGCACTTGCTGACATTCAACAACAGCCTGAGAACATAGTCCTTGTTCAAGGCGGGTGATAGCATGAGCGTTGCACACCAGTTGGCAAATATGACGCAACAATAAACCCCCAATGGAGAAACGAAAATCTGGAGAATGATTCTTGAAATATTCCGTGTGATCCAAACATTTGAGAAGAAGAGCAGCTGTCTGGGAAGAGATTGGGTGAGAGGTCGCCATGCAGGGTCACTTCTACTCACAAGAGCGTATTGTATGAGGTCCTCACGCAGCATGCTCTCATTGTGGGGCAGTAGGTGATACACTGCGGTGTAATTCCGGGAATACACCCCCGTGTCACTCAGCCCCGCCAACTCTTCACTAACGAAATGCTCATGCGCACCAAACCCTAAAAAAGAAAATTAGTGGATTTTCAACAACACTTAATTTTCTTTCTCACTTTGTAATTCTGATACCGAAGTCATGAGAATGACTCGTAAGGCTAAATGAGCAACTCCTACCTGGAAAGTGAGAAACAGGAAAGCATTTTATAAAATATATTTGTTTTATCAAGAAACCAACAGAATGAAGAAGATCGGTGAATGAACATTCAAAACAGTGATACTGTTCCCATGAATTCAGCCGACACAATTCAGAGCAAAAAACAGCCTCCACACAATGACTGCATCTGAAGTAATGAATCAAAGTTGTAGATACCTCAAAAGTGTTAGCGAGAGGTCACAAAATCTTACGGAATTGGAGCAGAAATTTCGTTAAAACAATGCTGACAATTTGAAGCGTAAAAAGTTGGAAGAAGAACAGCTGCATAGGGCGTCTCATGAATGATGAGGTCACCGGCATTTAAATCTCGATCAGCCTGAAAATGGGATGAAGCACAAAAGACTGAGTAATGCAATGCACACACCTGTAAGTACCGGCCCTTTTCCTTGGTATACCTGAGTTTCACTGAACTGGATGCTTGTTCAATGGTTTTGCTAAAGCCGTATACGGGTTCACTGGCACAAGAGGTTACAGACGTCCCCTGAACACATTTCTCAAGTTCTGTCTGACATTTCTGAAGATGCTTTTTATATTTCTCTGTGTTTAATAAAAGGAGGAAATCAAAACAAAAGATCATAAGAAGTAGGCACCTGTATCATCAATGCAGCAATGTTCAACACACTTCAGTCCTTCTGCAACAGCTGAAAAAATTAAGTTGAGTGAACGAATGATAGATACCTGTTTATACATTTTTTGGCCTTTTGGGGCTGTGACAGTCGAACGTAAGCCTGAGCTTGCCTCACAAACAGTTTTGCTTGTAACTCCGATGGATACTCATGCCGCATGGCGTTTTCTATATCCATAACACATTCCTGGAAATACATAAAAATGTATTCCAAATGTACAACCCGAGTTTTTCACTCACGGAATATTGTTGCAGATGGAAAAAAACAGCAGACCGGTTAGCAAACCCAAGCGCCAACTGTGAACCTCTATCTCCCCAAATGGCATGTTTTATACACTGCCAAAGAATTTTTTTTTTTTAACTCTCTCAATATCGGTTACAAATAGTTTATGGACCTGGTCATAGCACGCTTTAGCTTTCTCAAACTGTTTCTTCTGAAAGAATTTGTTTCCTTTTAACCGTTCTTCTGCGGCATTCTCTTCATTCTTGGCTGAAACTCTCGCCGATTGTCTCTTCAAGTAATCCTCAATCCATGCTGCACTTCTTCAAGGAAAAAAAGAAAATCATTCATCGTACTTCATCTAAAATGTTTGTCCACCCAATTGATCTCAAACATTACATCTGCCATTCTGCTTACTTTAATACCTACTGCAGGGATAAAATATTTCTCTAGTAACTTCATCAATGATAACATTAAGAATTTGAATTAATGTTTAAGTGAGATACATTACAGAGTAATACAGACTGAATGACTGATATATTCTAAGGTGCAGTAAAGGCTTGGAAGTGAGAACTGGAGGTTACAAGCCTGCCTGAAGAGCCGCCCAAAAAAAATTATCCCTGGCGATTAAAAATATCATGAATTGTCACCAAATAGTGAGGAAAAATTTAACCGTCCAAATAAAATAAAATAAAAGGCTAATTATTTGTCAATGCATCACAATTTTAAAAACAAAACCTTGTGAGCCCATGCAGGCACCTAATATGCAGGGAAGTTGGAAGAAACTGTCAATTGACGCCAGATCAGATGAATTCATTGTTGTGCCGCCGTTGTTTTTACTGCATTCAAGCCCTTCCGCAGGCCATTATGGCCATTATGGCACCGCGGAGCTGCGGTCCTTTGGCTGTTTCAGGAATTCATATATTCATGAGGTCAAGAGAGCACATTTTAATATTATAATGAGCTACGCTTGAACATGGTTATAATCCGCAAGCAACTCAACACCTTCATTGAAATCTGCGCTGATGCAATCGTATAGACGGGTGGTGCTTTGAGGTGTACGGTCCGAGATCGAATCACGTCTCATGATAGGTAAGTTCATCTTCACTAATAATTGCATGTTTCCTCTCTTCTCAGGCAAAGCAGACAGTGACGGAGATGCGCAAGGCTAGTAGACGAGTGGTGGCGGCATACACAAATCGCTAACTTTCCCCAAAAAAACATACCCCAATTTTGTCTCTATACCCCTAAAAAATCATAGCGCCCTTATTAGAGCAAAGCGGCGACCCTCCCCCCAATTGCATGATTTAGGGTCCGGGGTTATTTGACAAGTGCTCTGTACATTTATATACTAAGTATTTCTTGAACATTCATAAAATCTGTTTTGAGAAGTTTAGAAATCGAGGAAAAATATCAAGTGTAGGCATATTGTTTACCAAATTGGATCTTTTCATTTCAATTATTAAATAAAAATATTAAATAAATATTATTAATAATATTAATGATTAATAATTACGCCCGCCCGATGCCTATTCTCGTTCCAAGACTCCTAGTCCTATTGCTATAAGGATCTTCATCCCCACCAAGGAGGTTAGATCTAACCTCCTTGATCCCCCCAGATTATGGCTACAGATAGACGCAGAGACGTTTCCCCAGGCTACAGAATGCAGCTAGCCCGATGCTAGACGCAGAGACGTTTCCCCAGAGGGGAAGCCGATGCCAAGTTACTTCCAATTTTGTGAGCGATATTAAGTGCATATTCAATCGTGACATTTACCGAGAATTGAAGAGTTTGTCGCTCATCCGAACTTTTTCAGACAGATCTGCTTCGTTGAATTCTTCCCCAAAACGTCCAATATAACATTCTCCTGAGATTTCATCCAGAAATAATTGCCAATTTCCAAACTTGTGGCAAGCCATAATATATATATATATATCGAAACTGCCAGGGGAAGTATCATAATGATGAATATTCATCTATGCAAATCTGGGTATTCCCTAAGTGCGTTATGATGACCAATGAGAGTGAATGACGTCATCCCACCCCCTGCGAAGCCATTCTTAAAGTTATTAAATAACTTTAAGAATGGCTTGAGACAAATTTTGTCTCAAATTGGGAATTCCACTCTATAGAAAATGACGTCATTCCTTAATTTTTTTTTTCAATATTTTTTTTTTTGTCAGTCCATTTCAGCTAACTTGTTTTTCCCGCTAATATTTGACCTATCCAGTTATTATTATAGTGAATTTGATGTTTTTTGGTCATCAACTTTTTGGTTTTTAACATTCTTCTTGAGTATATAGGCTAATTTTGGGCCCACTCTGTAACTATATAAGTTTTATATCAACAAATCGACAGTCTTAATTCAATGTATTTTATTTTAATAACTTGTGTTGAAAGAAGCATAAAAGGGTACAAATGGCAATACGGTTCGAAGTACTTACAGAAAACATATAATCAGCATAAATATGTGAAACATTCATAGCATAAAAAAAGAAAAAAGAAAAAAGAAAAACCAACAACATTGCAATGGCAAGTAAGTGTTCATTGGACCATAATTTTCGACAACATTATACCGTTAAATCTTTATTTCGGTATTTGGTATACATGCAACCATATACAATATAAATATTCATACTAGGAAAAAAACAAATCATAAAACAATATACATGTAACGGAAGAACAGGAAAACATAATAACTTACTATCACGTCATCGGTTATTTGCCAAGGTACTCTTAATCCTTTTGCGAGTCAATGACAAAATTCGCATTAAAAATATGTACACGAATAAATTTCAGTATTGCCATTCAAGAAATTATGAATGTCATGCAATAAACCTGAACACACATTAGTGCAAAGGCCATTAGGCCTACTGATTATGGATGTGTAAACAAGAAATTGCCAATACAAGCAGTAGCTCCAGTACCTTGGCTTTTGCATGAGTATTTACGAATCAAAATTCACACAATCAATATCTTGATAATTACCAAGCCTTCTTCATCTTCAATATTCGGCATCTCAGGCTGTGTTAGAACTTTGAACTCTTAAGAGTCATATAAGAGTCCCCTCATACAAATAACATTAAACTTTAATAATAATTTTGTGAGGTAAAAATCTGTTTATTTAAAAAAAGGCATTAAAGCAGACATACGATGTAAACATTCCATCGGTATATGCATAAAATAACTTCTTTTAAAATACTCATTGCGGGTATATATAAGAGGTCCATAAAATCATACACGTACAATTACGAGCATATCTACGAGACGTGTTGTTTGGTGCAATTACAAAGTCATCACTAAATTTGAGATCAATATACATAACCATAATTACAATTGTTAACAAAAACAAGGTAAACTTTTCTCTTCCATTATAAGTTATAAGTATGGGACACAGAAGTAACAGAAATAAACATGCAAGACAAGAAATATGCATGCATGGTACAACGATAAAAAAAAAAAACAAAAACAAATAATTTGCACAAAGTGCAAGAAACAAATTAGTAGAAATAACAACAAAAGTGATAGACAATTAGATGCGGTAGGCATACCGTACCCCATCTTTCGGTGGCAGGCTGAAATTGAGACATCAAAATTAGCATGGTAAACGTGCTAAGTACAAATGAAACTTACAAGTTTCTCTTTAACACCTCTGATGATTGGCAGATACCATTGGCAGTGGCGTAGTCGATTCGCCACTGGCACATGACAATGTCGACAAGAACCTCTCTCAGTATAACACTGTTGACCAAATCTATCTCAGCCCTTTTGAGCAAAGCAGAAATAATTATAGTACATCAAACGTCATTGCACTTACAATCCATTTGATCTTATCAATTCTTCAATTTTTCTATCAGCTCGGAATCGCAAATCCCGACGATTTGAGTCACCATACAGTAACCTGAGGAAGCTAAATCATTAGCATCAATTACATTCCTTTATGATTACTACTTAGAGCAGGATTGCACATTCCGATCAAATATTCAACACAATACTCACTCCGATTTTTGATTTTTCTGCAAAAATAGTTCATGCAGAGAGAGGGTGATTTCTTCTTGTACCTGAAGAAATAAAAGCCTCCATTCAACCTCATTCGACAGAATTGAGAGTATTCACTGTGGGCACCCTACCTCCATGCCAATGACGTTGCTGGCAAACATCATCAGCATATCTCTGCACGGGTAATTCTTTTTGAAACAGGTAAGTCTTTCACACGCATGGCTGTGACGTCATAATATAATAAATTAATAATTATGAGCATTTTAAGGTATCAACTTCCACAGTTAGAAGTGTAAAACACAACTTACCTTCCTGAAAGGATTGCTTTAATCTTCCCCATTGACTTGTGCACCTGTCGAGTATCAATCACATTATGCAAGGCACTCTTATGCATTTTCGTATCTATACGCTTCCTCGATTATCACAAATTAAAAAAAAAAAAAATTAAAAAAATAGATGTAACTCATTGCCAATGAACGACGCACTTCATTTACATTATCCTCACCTCGACATCCGTGTCCAGAATTGGAATAGAGAGCTGCAATTTACAGTTAATTTCATTGTGCTATTTCACTGTCGCCCGGCCTATCATTACCTTTGCATTCAATTTGTTAAGCTCCTCGAAGGTGGTGAAGCTCTGCAGCAAGAGACACTCAAGCCACCTCCTCACCTTCGGCATATCGTCCTACAAAAAATAGGTGCAGTGACAATGACATCACAATGTGGCGTGTACATGCAGGATAACCATAATAAATATGCCATGCATATTATAATGAATGACATACCACCGCGAAATCCCACTTGGCATCCGTCATCCAGTAAATACCATATAAAATGGCAAATATTCCACAGTCAACTCTGTCAGACTGAAGTGGCATGTCCTGAACGTAACATAAATGCATCAAAGGGAATTAGGACAAGCAACGTTTACTCTACAGTAAGTAATAACTAATAAGTACATGGATAATTATGCCAAAAAGTCAAAAACACACCTTGAGTGATGCGCTTTCAATAAGCCTCCATTTGGTTGTTGCTTCAACATAACTAGCAGTTTGTCTGTTGGAATAGGTGAGCAAGTTAATAATCATATAATTATAAAGAAGTGAATGTCAGAACAAACACTTACCTCAACAGCATCATATCGTCTGGATTTTCACCCCTCAAAGAGTCCATGTGCGCAATAATTTTCCGTTTTGCGTCGATTATCTAATGGTAATTATAACAAAGCGTAAGGTAGCAATGATAATGTTACAAAGTGATTAATTTACACCATTAAGCATGTCTATTATGATCATAATAGAGCAAGTAAGAACCTCCTACCCCAAGGCAAAAGTGGCTTTTCTTTGCATTGAAGAAAGGAAGCACGACTAAGTCTACGCTTCCTTTTTCCTGCTGCGATGTATATAAGAGCACCGATATTTAGAAAAGTCGAAATTTTGGAAGACAGATCTGCATGTGGTGAATATCTTCCTTAATTTTGTCTGCATTTTCTGATCGACATATGGCCAAATGCACCGCTGCAGTTGAT
>KB305005.1:681635-693382 GCA_000328365.1 Capitella teleta | reverse complement strand
AACATCAACGACCTGTAATGGCAGAATAATAAAACTCACTTTTCTTCTCCAGTTTTATATTTTAAAAACATTGTCGAGTATTTAATCTAAAAGTAGTAGATAACATTTTCATTTACAAACGCACTACCCATCGGTGACTGTGCAGTGCTGCCCAACTGCGTAACAAGGCCGGGCGCTGTGTACTACTGTCTATGGTGGTATACAGGATAAAGAACCCTTGGGATTTATCGATAAGAGTAGGGGGAAACCCCGGTCCCGGGCCTTCTGTTCTGGCGCCCGTATCATCCGATCGCATTGGGTGGAGCCGTAAAACCCCATCACTCTCTCTCTCTCTCTCTCTCTCTCTCTCTCTCTCTCTCTCTCTCTCTCTCTCTCTCTATCACGTAAGTTAACAACGAATACGTCATAATTACTCACATGCCCATCAATCAAGGTGTTTGGTTTCAATGTACGAAAGTCGCTCAGACACAGCCGCTGACCATCAACATTCACAATGTTCGTCATGGCAGGAACATCCAAGGAATCCATCAGCTCCTGGGAAAGATGAATCACATGTATTATTTTGTGATGGAAATCCTATCAATTATTGTTATCGGCTTATCAGAGTATTTTTATCACGGTTAAGCAAGGACACACGAATCATTTGTATAGCGGAATAGGACTGCACTAGCTGTATCCTCTCATAATTATATAATGTACAACCATGTGTACACATAGTACATGTAATATTTTCATCCCTTCTCCTCACACTTAAAGGCGAATCAGGCATCCTTTTATCCCATAATCTTCTGCTGGGTCCAAGTTGAAGGAGTTCTTCTCTTAGACTTTGACAGCCATCATCAACTGAAGCCTCTCCTTTTATTATTATAGTGGTTACCTGTAAATGCAATATATTTATGTATGTGAAATAATCTAGCTTCCTTCATACAGGCACAGCAGCGATTGGAGGTGACTGTGCATTTAAGGTGTCAGCATGTCGAATAGCCTCTTCTGAAATAATATCCGTGAGCAATACGTCAGAGCTTGCATCAATTGAAGTTGCTGTGCAGGGCAAAATCTTTCTCACTTACTTTTCACACACTTGGGGCATGTGAATTCCCGCTGGTTGGCTGCTGCCTTCTGCTCCTTGCGTGATAGGAGCCCCACGCACCTCCCATGGAGCCACTCAGAGCACACGTCACATTGGATCATGAAGCTAACACATACAAACTTAAACATTCTTAATCTGAAGCTATGCCCCGTACCCATCTGTTGAGGATGATTGGCAAATGCACCAGGTTTTGGGGACTGCGGCCTGGGACTGGTGCCTTGGTGGCGTCTGTGAGCCATTCGGCGGTGCTCGCTTGAAACTTCTTTTCATCTTCCTCTTCTTTGCAAGAGGAATTGAGGGGAGAATTGGAGGTCGCAAGTGAAGCCTCTTCTCCCGAGTTTTCAAAAGAGGAAGGCCCTCGTGGCTGCACATTGTGCCTTCGTTCAGGGCATCGATGGCACTGGCCAGATGGCTCTGCACTTTATTCAAAGTGCCTGCCTTGAGCTTATTGTTCAGGAGGTTTCTAACACCACTTAACTGAGTTAAGACAGCAGAATACAGCAAAGAAGAATCTGTAGAGGTACTGTTTTGCTCAGGAACCATTTCAGGCTCAGCGATGTGGTGAGGGACCACCTCAGCATCAGCTATGTGGCTTGGTTGGGCTGCAGTGTCATATTCACGGTCCAATGAGACCAGGGGATGCCTGAGATAGTCATCTGAATTGAATTATATATAGTAATACTGAATAAAATGTAATTATTATTACCAGGCAAAGTGTCACAAGCAGCTAATATATGTTTGCATGGCAGACAATTTTTGTACCAGTCAAGGCAGGAGCAGCCGATTGGTGACCATGCCAGGTGGTACATATCACCTTTTGAGCCCAAGACTCTGCCTGCGTCCAGTACTGTCACTTCTGATGTTGCCTAAGAAATATCATTTTGCATGAAAAACATATAAATCGAATTTTCTCACTTTCAACCGCTTCAAGCAATGTTCAATGAATGGACGAGGGCGATCATGAAGAAATGCAGGCAACTGGGTGTTGAAACTCTTGAATGTAGTGCTGCTGGTGGTGTTTTCTGTCTTGTATCTGTAGAGAGCTTTTTTCAAGTTTGGCAAACCGGATATTACGAAAAAATCTATCTATAAATATACATAGTATTATTTGAAAAATTCTACATATTTTGATTTCCATTAAAGCAGGTACAGATATTTATACTCACTTCTGCATTTCACTCGGTATATAGCGTTCAGTAATGACCTGAATAGTGCCGTGGAGGCTGCGATCACTGAATTTGTTCAGAAACGAATGTTTCAGCAAGCGATGCAGTGACTCAACGCCATTCGTCGTAGACACGGAGAAAAAATTCTGTCTATAACAGAGAGCCCATTTCTGAAATTGCAAAAAACATTTAGAATAGAATATAATTGACCACATTAATTAATCAGAGAGGATGATACTTTTCACCTAGAGTAAAGGCCAAAAAGAAAAAAAGAAAAAAAATCCGGATTATTGAGGAATTTATTCGACAAACCTCCATATGGTTCAACCAATGCCGACTGAGCCATTGCACAACCTGGGGATGGTTAAAGTAAGCGGGAGAGGCTTTGAGCTGCCTCAAACTGGCTGTCAGGGCATCCTGCGATGTCGAGAGAGCTACTTCTCTCAGAAGGCGGAGGAGTTGGTGCTGGTCATCGCCCTGCAGACATTGACCCTCATGACTTTTACAACGAATCCATCTCTGCCAAGCCTGTTCCCGATGGAAATCACAAAAGTAAATGGCAGCAGCTTGGAAAAAGAGAAGGTGCTTTGAGCAAATAACATCTTTATATTGAGGAAGTAATAACCTGGAAAGATCTTCATGATTGCATTCATCTCTGCGATAGAGTGATCTATGACCGCAGCCTTAACCTCTCTGGCACTCCCAACCCAGGTTCTAATCACTTCAAGCGCATCAGCAATCGTCGAGCTCTCCTCGTTGCCCAGGATGAAAACTGCAACGGCCTGAAATGGTATATGAACAATTAATATTAAAATAAAATAAATAAGTAGATAAAAATATATAGCTAGAAACATAGATAGCTAGAAATATAGACAGTTCCAGAGTCGGATATAATACACCGAGTAAGAAATACGCAAATGAATGACCTATAATTATAACGGTGTCAACTGTGCTGATTAAAGTTATATTAAAAAAAATAGAAAAATGTGCAACAGACATGAAGATACAATAAGGTTGTTAGAATGGCAAGATAGAATGTCATGTTCAAATTATAGAAGAAGAAAAAATAATAAGTGAAGATGCAAGCAAGCAGTGTTAGTGCGTAATGGTGACAACGTGGATGTTATCTCAATATGACTACTGCTAAGCGGCCCACGGTTTGAGAAGGTATGCTGCAAGTGATGCTTACCCGATACCCCACATTGGTTCGAACAACCAATTGAAAGAGGGGAAAGGGATACTTGAGTGTTCGATATGTGGCATCCAAGAGAATAGTGTCACCGTACCTCACCATCAAATACCTCTGCTCTGGACTCATATACACGTAAATGAGAGCTGAATGAAACAAAATAGCACATTGCAGATTAAGCAATAACAAAGCAGCATAATACATTTTCAAGTACAAATATATCTTATAATTATGTGCCCCTGAAAAACTATTCCACAAAGAAAACAAAAGACTGCTATCCACTTAAGTAACCCCATAGACCCTTCTTCAACTGAGTTATCCAGACAAATATCCGTTTTAATCACCTGTGGAGTCAGCAGAAAATGGCCTGAAATAAACAGAGGCACCAGCGGATTGCGCAGCTAACACCTTCTCTTGGACCTTATCTTGGTCGTAGTTGACTATAAGATTTTTCTCGTGAATCCTGTGAATGAAAGGAGTTAACAGAATTGTGATTATTACTGTCACGACGAGGAGGCTATAGCAACCGACTTGTAAATGATGTTGTACACATCCTTGTGTGAGGGGTGAAAGCGCCTGTCGGTAAGAGCTGGAGCACATTTGCCTTTAAATATGTGTTTCACGTGCACATCCACCAAGGTGCGAACATCGCCAGCGTGAACCAAGCCCTCCGCAACCACTTCTTCGATCTTCTTCACCACTCTCTCGTCGATCTTGAACATCAATTTTTCAGACTGAATTGAGAGAAATAATCCATGTGCAAACAAAAATGGTTGCTGTGCAATGACTTACCTCATTCAAATTGTGACCAATATGGTCAGATGCCTTTGGCAGTTTCAGGTACATTCGTACAACTCCTCCTGTGTCGTCTTCACATTCCAAAGCGGTCCGCAATTTCAAAGCCGCGTACTTTAATTTGTTTGGCCGTTTTTGGGACACCTGCGTAATTAAATCGTAACTAATGAAATAGGCTTCCAAGCAATCTATGACAATCATCACTTACAGCAAAGTCTTCCCTCGTGAAGATTATAATCTTATGAAGGTTGATCCTGGCCGGGCAACCAACTTTTTTTGAGGGCTGAAGGTTGAAACGGCCGCCTTTCAAATACTCATGGTCCTAATTCAAATAGAATACATAGGTGTATTTGATATCTATAGATACATTGTATTGTGTAATGTATTACCTCTCTTGGCTTCTGCTGCTTCTTAGAGCACTGTCGCACTTTGCCCCGATGACATTCGTAGGAATACCTTCCAGCAGTAATGAATGGTTGGCCGCTGAATGGCACCCAAGCATTCTGCCACGTAACCTTGTAAGCTTTCGGGTGGACAACTGTCAAAAGACACATAAGTATATGTTACGTATTGCATATACAACAACAACCTGAACGAAATAGCTCATATTTCAGGCATTATTAGATACAAAAAAAGAAATGATTTAATAGAAGCTGCACACACCAGAAGTGAAGTCAAGGCTTCTTCCTGTAGCCTTGATGAATGCAGCATTGGTCGATTCAGAATACGTGCTAAGCAATTCGGAGAGCTGTTCTTCCGTTTCAACGTAACCTTCGAACGGTGTTGAATATTGGAAAAATGAAGATACCCAGGGAGTATCAACTGCAAACCACAAAAAAAAAAAATAAAAAAATTAATAGAACATAATAAAACCCCATGCATGTACGTGTATATCAATGCATATAAATCATAAACTTATATACAGGGAAATTCCAACGTGCATTTTATAAGTAATAATAATAATAATAATAATAATAATAATAATAATAATAATAATAATAATAATAATAATAAATAATAATAATAAGTTCGTCAAATGTTACAAAACAAACCTAACTTCTCGGAAATTATCCATTTTCTTTCAAAATGACAGCCCTACAAACGATTTTGCCGCGCTTGTTGCTAGTGCTGAACCTGGATTTGTGTTGCTTGATACCACACTAAATGAGTAATAATTATATTAACATATCCAACTACAGTACATGTATACCACAGTTCCAAACATCCATATACATGATTCATATGTTAATAATTAATTATGTGCTTTACTGACTAAACCACTTAAGAACTAATCGAATATAAGCCATAATGCAAAAGTTAAAATAAGGGAAACTATTTTAATACACACGCTAATACATCCACAAGCTCCAGACTGTATATTGTAATTTCAATCGGCGGCTGTTAATATATTAATAACAAGTGTTTTTAAGTATACCTGAAGGAGACGACCGTGTTTCGTGGTCCGGTTCCATACCCTCTGTCAACACTGGTGTATTCCGACGTTTCCTCGTTAATGAATATTCACTTGGTTCAACGTTTCATTTCTTCTATAAAGATTACAATTTTTTTTCTGTCTGATATTCGCGAGAATTGGCAACATCGCCTGGGCTTGTGAATTGAAATGAATGAATCAAATTCACGAAGCCGTTTTAATAGAACGTCAGTTGGGCGAACTTGAGTCTACAATCATAAATACAAAATGCGACAGAGACCAAAAGTTCAGAATTCTGCCGAAATCGTGCCAGCAATTTGCTTGTTTTATTATGTCAATCAGGCTGTGCGCGACTTCCAGGTTTGAAGTCACGGAGAATTAATGTCCATTAAGAACTTATCAAAATAATGTCAGGCGGACACTGATTGATCATTTCTGAATGGGAAACAAAACAAAAGTTCAGTTCATTGCATCAATCATTTCTCAGCCACGAAGATAATTTTATCACGAAAAATAAAACCATTAGTTTTTGCACATGACGCCAAATAATGAATATGGCATCACAACTAAACGTAAAATAATAAAACATAACTAATGACAATGATTTGCCTTCCAGTAATTTACTAATTGCGCAATGGATTGGTTGATTCTAATTAGGCTCATCCATTTCACGGTGTTTATGTGTCGTTCTTTATGTACACGGCGGTCTTGCAATAAAGAATGATAAGTGTCAATTCGTCTCGAGGGTATTTCTTGGCCACAGTACTACCTACTAAGTATATAGCCTGGTAGATCAATGCGATTCGGGAGGCAAACATGGACACGTGATCATATTCTGCGTTTATTCGCACAGTTGAATGCTGGGTCATAACTGCCCCGAGTCCAGAAGGGGCTAGCGATTAAATTCAGTACAAATTCTATTAGGAATGCCCACCCAAGCAGCGATCGATCTGTCGGTACCTGGCCCACAGCGACAAGCCGACAACTGAAGATTAATGTGTAATGTGATATATCCATGCTGACCATGCATACAGCTAGCTGAAAATCCAAGAACAATGTCTGCATATGTAAGAGTCGTCTGCATATAATGATACTCCTGACACCAGATGATCATGTGATATTTAGATAATATAATGCAAGTATGTCGTCCCTTGTACCCGGAAGTCAATACCCTGACTGAGCAATGTCATTTTGTGGAAATCCAGAGCATCAGATTAATAAGTTAAGCATTAATTCCGGGTTTTCTTACAAACGCATTCAACAGACCACACACCTGCATGCACTCAATCAGTCACACGTACATCATTAAATTCTCATTGACCCCACATTTAATTGACCCCACGGCCTAAGGTCACCTGACAAGTTTAATAGGGATTATTATGTTACACCAGACACGGTCACAGGAAGTTCAACATCCTCGGAATATAGCACCGAACAGGGAAGCAATTAGGGTAGTCTGGGAAAAAGCGCAAGAAGCGGTATACCCGTGATTAGGCAAGAGCTCCTAACGATTTAGAAGACAGCTAGGGGCTGAGATATTACAATTTGCCGAGTTTCGTGGCCCCTTCAATGTTTGCTAGCTGTTTTAAAAATAATATTCACACAAGCAATGAGAAGAAAACAAGGCCAATTGAGCAATAGCAGGAATAAACGAATATATAGTGTCTACGTATCTATTTTTTTCCCCAATCAGTTATCTGTTATCTATTGTACTGTTGTGTACTAGTATAACATTTGTTAAAGTTTCTACAAATCACCTGTAGACTTCAAATAACACAAACATCAGATCATGCACCCATTCAAATTTTAGTACACCGTAATTCTAATTGGGTGGATAAAAATATAATCATGTATTGTTTAGCTCCAGGAAACTTAAATTTTCGTTTCCCATAAACGGTTCCATTTGCACAAAGTGAGAAAAAAAAAAAAAAAAAAAAAACAAAAAAACAAAAAAACAAAACAAACAAACAAAAAACACTATAATATACATGTACGTGTGTATATAGAGTGAGAGAAGACGATGCGGAAGAAAAATGTGACGTTTACAAGGTATCCCCTGAACGCATGATGTATGGTGAAATGAACGGTTCCTTCATTTGAATAATGCCGGCTCTCTGTGTATTCACGTAAGCATATAATGAGGGTCATGGCAGGTGAATGCCGTCATGTGTGATCAGCACATGTGAGTCGAACCCAACGAACCGACCGAAACGCGATTCATGTCTTAAGCCAATTGCCACCCAGCCGATCCATCGAACCGATTGAACCGCACTCAATGTCTTGTATCATAAGAGGAGCGCAATGTAGATGCACACGTATTTATGCAAACGTACTTTGAGAGTAGATAACTGACTTGCTATGCTTCAGTTATATACTAAGGCCTTATACAGATAGCAGCCTGACAGCTTCAGGGGATACCTTGTCATTAAGTTGTCAACGTCACATTTTCCTTTCATGCAGTCTTCCCTCACTCTATATATACATGTACATGTATATATGTTTTTGCGAAGTGCACATGTCTTCCGTATCTCTTTGGTTGTAAGGAGCACTACTGCTCTGCCCCCCGTCATATTTTTTTCCGACAAAAACTGTCTGATGGTATGCTTTCCAGTTTCTCCGTCTCTGTTATCGTTGATGTGTATTTGCACATTCTGCATTCTTTGCATCTCTGCCCAGAAGTATCTCGTGTCTCGCGAGTGCATTGTTCCATTCCCCTTTTCTTCTTCCATCTTCTCTTCATTCCTATAATAGCAGACACATTATATACTTGCTCACAATCTTCACGCTAATTCAAAATGATATGACATCCAGATGTAGAGGAATGCAGTTACAGCCACCATTGCTTTCCAGAACCAAATCACCAAAGAAATGACAGACACTCGTGTACATGGGTTGTATCCTGGGGGTTTTCTTAGCCAACGTCCCTTTTCGATGGCTAAGTTATGCGATGACAGACGAAATCTGGTTGCCGTTATTCTCTTGATCATGTCCTCTTACTGATGCGTCCGTATGAACAGGGTGCTCGAGTTCGGGGTTTATGTCATCGATGCATGTTCGATATTTCGTTCGTTGTGATGTTGTCTTTTCCCTTACAGCGCGTCTTTTCTTGGTCGTCGTAACTCGATTTGTCCATTTTGCTAATGAACCACGCACACCAAAACAACAAGTGGATCGTTGGGGATTCGATCGTCCCTCACCAATCTCGGATCTTTCGCGGACGAATTTCGTTTTTGTTGGTGTCGATCTTTACTCTGGTCACTTGCGTTGTTAGTCCGGTTCCGACTAAGCATAGATTCCAGCAGCATTTTTTTTTTTTTTTTTTTTTTTTTTTTTTTGTGCGCCTATCAGTAAACATGCAACCAGTCGAGGTATCCGTTCGACAGACATTTGAGTTTCAGGTTTCTTATCATTTCATTGACGACTAGGGTGAAGGGAGGCATGCACATTATGTTGGTGCTCCTTGGCGTACTTACACTGAGGCTGTAATAGTGGCTGATCGGTTGTTCTGACCATTGTTGACCCATATCATTGAGAGGGGTGCTTTTGGAGTAAAACCTGTCGGGGAGTCGGTCGAATGCCTTGGAAAAATCGACAAAGACCAGGTGTACATGCAGAGGGTTTTCTCGTCACTTCTCGCAAATTCTATTTAGAGTGTTATACTGTTATCAGATGGGTAATTATGTGGGAGAAGAACCCACAAGAAGAGTGTTCATTGTTTTGAAGATAATGCTTGAGTTGATCAAGGAATGTTGATTGAATAAAGAAAAGAAAAGACTACGAGGAATATCGACCACCAATGTTTTAATTTTCAGCGTTTTCATAGCCCCGTGGAGTTTTTCAGATCGTATTAAGTCATGTAGAACCACCACCCGAGGCCAATGAATACAAATGTATATGTACGTTTAAGTAATTTTGAGTAGATATGTAAAGACAGCTACTCAGGAATAACTGCATGTACTAGTAATTGGAGGTTTGAGTGGATTTGGACCGGAGCGGGAAGACGACAGTTGACAGCTGATATGAATACGATCATCGATATACTGAGTCCTTCCCCAGTCAGGTCATCATTTACATTAACAGTGTGCTATTTCTCAATACGCTTGTGCTTTATTTACTATGTACTAGTATACATATATATGTATTCATACACGTAAGCAATAACCATACTTTATTCATAACACATGGCCTCCTACTCGGCATTATCAGAATTACATGGTCATAAAAATACGTGTAACGGCTCAACTTATTACACTGTCACTCATTATATTAGACCTCGTATACAGACTTTTGCAACATCGTTCACTCAATAAGTCAAACACTCTACATGGATATATACAAGGCTTTAATTTAATAAATGAAATGCAACCGAATCCCCTAAAATGTTTGCCTTAGTACCATCGTCATACAATCAAGAATTTCAATTCAACGACAACAGTGTGAATAAAATTTTATTAAACATTAGTAAGAATTCTGATTCATTCATAACACAGGCAGTAGTAGTCACTAGTCATCCATCATCAGAATCGTCTTGGCGTGATGTTAGGCAAGAAAGATGGCGCAGCAACAGCTGTGGCAGTGGGGGAGGCTGAAGATAAAGAAGAAGATATGAGGCAATACATACAGAATTTAAGAATTCAAGATATCCAAGGTTATATGTAATACGACATAATTCCATGGAAAAGAAGCATTCAGAACGTAGAACATTCAGGAACTTAGAAATCTAAAAATGTTGGCGTCGTGTGCCAGGGGAAGAAATCTGACATTTGACATTATATGGACTTATAGACATAATTACATGTAGAAATGTGGATTTCAATGCATGGGACACTAGAAGGGGTGCTCATGTACTGATTCCAAGTGCTAGAGATGTGATCAGGAACTTAGAAATCTAAAAATGTTGGCGTCGTGTGCCAGGGGAAGAAATCTGACATTTGACATTATATGGACTTATAGACATAATTACATGTAGAATTGTGGATTTCAATGCATGGGACAATAGAAGGGGTGCTCATGTACTGATTCCAAGTGCTAGAGATGTGATCAGGAACTTAGAAATCTAAAAATACTTTACTTATGTAGTCAGTCAATGTCTTCTGCAGTGTCAGGAAGATGCGCCGAGCCTCCATGGACTCAATGCTTAGTTACCTATGTTGTAATAATTACCTGACTTACTTGGATATTAAGACTTAACCAGAACAATAAAGGGAACAAGATCGGCACAAGAAGTCCTCAAAATAATGTAATCTATGCCCACTTGAATGATAATTCGAATTTTTCTGTAAATTCAAATGTTGCCTGAGGTGCTTAAACTTCTATGGGAACTTGTAATATGCATATTCATATTGTGGTTATATAGTGGTTATATTGTTAGGCAGTTTCGATCTAGCGATTTGCATATATATATATATATGGATATAGATAAATTATCTATGCATGCGTGATGTAAAAAAGAGACTACGCGTAAGATCTGCGTAAACCTAGCATCCTATACAAAGAGAGTATCGCATTTTGTTTCGTAGAATATAGGATGCTACGTAAACCCATTGCACACACACGTTTATGCAGGGCTCGAAATAAGACTCAACTATGGCGAGTAAAAGTTTTCCTTGGCGATTAAAACTATAAAGAATGGTGCCTATATGCCAGACTCTGGTTTATCTGGGGCATGTTAATTTGTTATTATTTGATCAATAAGTCATAACTATTCATCGAAAATACCATTTTGATGTATAATCACTGCTTTATTATGCGCGTATTTGAAAAAAAAACCCTAATTGAGTCAGTGGTAAATATGGCGAGCTCCAACGTACTAGTAAGTCTTGCAGACTGGATACGTTGTCATATATAATCCAAGCCACGAAGTGAAGGTGACAGTCAGGTGACAGTTTGATCAGGATAAACAGAGTTGACCACCAACGAAGTTCCAAAATTGCTTCTTCAAAAGAGGCATTTCCTGAAAAGATCATTGATTGAATTGTACCTAGCAGACAAACATGTTTAAAGCGCTCTCGAATTCAGTCGCGCCCTTGGAACGGCGAATGAAGCAAAATTCATTAGGCCAAAAAAAACGTTTGT
>KB305005.1:670979-681585 GCA_000328365.1 Capitella teleta | reverse complement strand
ATACAACACAGAGGAATTTATTTCAGTACAAGCACGATGACCACGCCTCTAATGTGCGTGATGCGTGATGGGGTTTTACAGCTCCATCGGAACCAATCGGATGATACGGGGGCCAGAACTGAATGCCTGGGACCGGGGTTTCCCCCTACTCTTATCGATAAATCCCAAGGGTTCTTTATCCTGCATACCACCATAGTCAATAATACACAGCGTCCGGCCTTGTTACGCACTTGGGCAGCACTGCAGAGTCACTGAAGAATTACAATTATAACGAATTACAATTATAATTCACAACCACAACGCCCGTGGCCTGATCAGGTCTCAAACCCGGGACCTCGACCCCCACAGTTGGCATACCACACCTCTAACAAACATGCGCATAATAATGAGGGGGCAAGGCCAACAGCTCCCCTGACCTTTGCACATTCCACAACAACACTGTAAAACCAGGCACGAACTATGACGGTGCTTTTATAGACTGTAAGCGAAGAACTGAAGTTTGTTTACTTTCTCAGTAGTGACCCCGACCGAGGACAATCTGTATCCCACTCCTAACCGAGGAAGATATAAATTGTCTCTTTGGGTGATCGAAGGTCAAATTTCTCCAGAGTAATGTGGAAAACTAGATTGCATAACAGTGCCCTTACAACATCGAGTTGGTATAGGAGATAGTGTCGTGAGCATGCCATGATGAGCATATCATGATTAAAAATTATCTTAATGCCTATCTGACAGCAATAATGAGTGATAGCTTTATACAATTTGGTGAAGATTATTGATGCTGCATATAAACCAAAAGGCATAGCCTTGAATTGGAAGGGTTTTCCACAAAACTGAAATCAAATGAATTTCCTAAACGAAAAATCGATGTTTACATAAAAATGTGTGTCAGTTAAGTCTAGCAAAACAACAAACTTTCTTTCTCTGTGGAAATGTGCGACCATGCGTAGAGTAGCCATCTTGAAACTCCTTGCCATTATGAAGCTATTAAGTGGCTTCAAATTGAAGATTGCCATAAACCTCAATTTTATTTGTCCACCAAAAACAGAAGGAACTAAAAACTGATTGTTGGTGGAGCTCTCTTGATTGCGTTCTTACATATTAAAGTCTCAATTTTGGCAATTATTAGTCTTGCTTTGTGATTTCAAACAGTCTGGTTTGAATCACATGCCTGAAAAGGGTGCATGAGCGGAGGCACACTTGTGAATTCCAAGTGAATTGAGTCTAGCACAGACCAAACATATGTGATATGCTGCCATTGTGTAAAGAATTAGGATAACCAGACGTCTACCTTCTGCATATGCGTTCAATGTGGTGCTTGTTGCTAAAAAGGTGTGGCTACCTCTGGCACGGTTAGGGTAAGAGAAAAGACACGCTCTGTCCCCATGTGGGAGCGAGTGCAGAAATGGCCGACGGTGACCTGAATCCTGGGAGACCTGGTGCCTCGAACATGGTGCATGATCTTTATGTACATTATTTCCTTGTGTTGATATTGAGGTCAAATATCGTCTTTTTAAAACATATTGTATGCCTTTATATGGTTGCCAGTTGTGGCATTTAAATAGCTCAAATATCGAGAAGATACATTTATGTTGGCAAAAGTGTTTATACCGCCTTTTTAATCTTTCAAGACGGACTCATTGTGATCTCATTCATATTATCTGCCAAGATGCTCCTTTCATTAATCAAATTTTGAACTGATTTGCTAAGTTTTTACAGGGCATTGTTAAAAGCGTTAATATATTTACTCGTTCCTGTCTTTCCTCTGTTTTATCAGGAAGCCTATCTGTTTTTAGTTTCAATGTTTCTTGTTTATGTTCAAAGCTCGAGATACCAAAGTTTCGGATCCCCGAGTATAATTTTACCGCAATTATTTTTTGTAGATGACGCCATGCAAAGTCTTGGTGGCGTCATCAGAGATTTAATCCATTTGCGAGATTGCAACGGATTAATTAATAATGGTTGGACAACTTGTTAATTTACTATGTTTCTTGAAGAACTTTGTTGTAATTAACATATTCTTCTTTTTATTTTATTCTTCTTGTTGTATTATTATTCTTTTTGTTCTTTCTGTTCTTTTTTCCCCCTAAATGAAATACATAAATCATACCCGTATATGTATTTCGATGAATAAACATTATATATATTGGGGTCCGACCGGTTTCCTTTGGAGCTGGCCGGTCGAGAGGTAGTGGCCTGGAACACGACGATGAACAGGCCATCTGTGCACCTGGCTATTGGGGCCTCCAAGGATGCCTCCATGTCCTCGGCGACTAAATCTGTGACGGAAGCCTCTGACTCCTCGACCCAGCGGCTGAGATGATGGTCTGAGGCTGCCATGGCAATCTTAATTTGCCTCTGTACGCTATGTTTGTTGAACACAGATGCCATCATACGCACCGTGTGGGCAAACATGATGGTGACACCACTGCTGATGACTGCCCTTGGATGGTGCAAGTCCTTGATGCAGACCGCACCAGAAGGCTGTTGAACCGCCTCCTTCAGCTTGACAAGGCCACGGATGATGGTAAGCGCATATATTCCCCACTGCACTTAATCAGTTTGCTTAATTAAAAATATGGTGATGATTTCTGTCATACTGTATGTATGCCCATACATATACGAGGGTTGTCCCAAAAGATATCGGCCTGACATAGAATGTGCATATATGTACTAGGGTTAATGTAAAACATTCCTTCATGAGTAGATCACTGGTTGCGAGCTACATGTATATTACTGATAGGTCTATTTACCTGGCACTAAACCTTCCCTTTTTGATTGATTGTACTGAGCCTCCATGGCTGGCAACTCAGAGTCTTGTATGGCCGTAGCCAGAAGATCTATTATGAAACTTTTATGAGTAAAAAAACTAAAAAAATTTCCAGGTCAAAAACCAACAAGGAAGCACTTTAATCAGAGCAAAAACAGGTAAAATCGTTAGCGCCGTTGCAACGTGCTATCTGTTTTAAAGCAAAATGGGAAAAAATGCTAACATAGACATCCTTGGTCTTATATACCCTGCATGTTGGGATATGGGTCAGTAAGTCTTATGTGGGTCAAGTAACTGACCCTTCGTGACCTCAGAATTTAGTGTGTTGTAGTGAGATATGTCTCCTTATAAATGAGTACTTATATGATCACAATCTTATTGGGGAAAACACAGTGGCCGCCATTTGTATCGAAAGTGTCAGAATGAACGCTGATTTTAAAAGACAGTTATCGATGTGTTTAAACTCATAGCATGCTGGCATATGGATCAGAGAGTGAAGTATTTTAATCACAATCAAGATTATTATAAATGTGATATTTGTGCACAAAAGAGGATTAAATGTAGTAATAAAGTGTGCATAATATTTTGAGCAAGTAAATAAGCTTAAAGATGCTGTCACGCTACAATAAAACATTAACATGCCCCTGATAAACCAGAGAATCAGGCATGCAGGCACATATACATACACGTAGACCTACTAGTATACGTACAGTAGAACCATATACCTAACCTTAGGATCCCTTTGGAATGGCACTGCTTCTATAGCCATCCGCAGATTAAATTACTGTGCATAGCTAGTCTTCATGGCGAACTGTTTTTGTTTCTGTTTTTGTTTTGTTTTTGTTTTTTTGTTGTTGTTTTTTTCGTGGTCTTATTTAACCTCGAAATACTGAAGCTACTAAGACTTATGTGATCCGAGGAGGTAAGCAGGAGTTAAGTGCCTTACCCAAGGACACAAGGGTGGTAGCTGGCTTCGATCCTCCAATGGCCAGCGCCAAGACTGTCTCGTGTGTAGTTTTAGCCTTAAGTATCTTTGTCGGTCGGATGAGAGTTTCGGTAGCAGCCATCTTGAAAAAAACACGTTGTTCTTGTACTCTCGCATTTGGTCCCTTTTATACCGGGTCCTGTACACATGTCCACTTCAAACATAAACACGTAACATGGTGGCAGCGTCTTGAACCTAATACTGTATACTCAACACAGGAGACTCAGCCGCACATGCTGTGGCTACTGACCCTCCAGTCAAGGACCACAAGTCTGACTCCTTTATGAAGCATGCCCGTTCTCCCAAGCCGCTTGTCTTCACCGCCAACAAAGCTGAGGCATGGAAACTCTGTGAGCAGTTGTGGAGGGACTACGTTAAGCTCTCAAGCCTTAACACTAGGCCCAGGGATATTCAACTCGCGGTGCTGGAATCTCATTTTGGGGAGGAAGCTTTACGAGTCTATGATGGTCTTCCCTTCACCCAGACGCCTGACAAGCGCATCATGGATGATGTGCTTGTGGCAATGTGGTCTTATGCAGTCGGGGCCGTGAACGAGTCTTACGAGCGCTTCATCTTCCGGTTCTCCGAATGTATGACCCTTCAATACCCACTACATTGGCGAATGATGCATCAGAATACAGAATAGGTTCTGCCATTATGCAGCATGGGCAGCCTATCGACTATGCCAGCCGCCTGTTGTCAGAATTGGAGAGACCTTATGCGCAGATTGAAAAGGAAATGCTAGTAGTGGTGTTCGGCTCTGAAAGGTTTCATCACTATGTGTTGGGTGGCAGAGTTGAGGTCATCACGGACCACAAGCCACTTGAGTCCATCTCTAAGAAGCCACTCTCCAAAGCTCCTCAAAGATTACAGAACCTCCTATTACGGGCCCAGCACTACTCATTTGTCATCATGCATCGGAAAGGTACAGTAGCTGATTGTCTTTTGCATGCCCCTATGGACAAGCCAAAGAAAGAGGATTTGGTCAACGGCATCACCTTGCACCCAGTTGGAGATGCTCGTATAAAAGAGATCAGACTAGCCACGTCAGTGGATTGTGAGCTGCAAAACTTGAAACGACTGTTACTTCAAGGCTGGTCTGACGATATCAAGGATGTGCCTTATTTCATCAAACCATATGTCCACCATCGAGATGAGACCGCCACTTACCAAGGTATCATATAATAATAATCATTTATTTGCAAACTCAAAGTTTACAAGTATCGTCTTCAAATACAAAAATCAAGAATATTAAAAAAAAAATTAGTTTTGGCAAAAGGCTAACAAAAGATCAGTGCATTGAACATAGGTGAGAGGTGACTCTAGGTCTCCATCCCTTAATTTACAAAGTTCAATAATTGTCAGTGCTGAGGTGCGATCATCAGGGTTTGTGGTAGCAGCCCACGTCTTGTGAACTAACTGCAATTGATATACCACATTCAACATGTGAAGAAAAAATCAGGTAATTGATTTTACAAAAGGAGAGCATCTCTTTAAAGTTCATGTCAACTGCAGAAAAACCGCAATGTTATAACCTAGTGCAAGTGCAAAGAAGCAGATTCGTGCTGGAAAAACAGTGGGTCAAGAAGTTTGCAAAGTGACATAACAATTCTATTCTGGGTGCAGGTTTGTCAAATAAACAGTGTACAAATTTTGATCGCGCGCGAGGGGGCAGCTTAAATATTCTACGAACACACTTCTTCCAAGCAATATCAAGAGCTTGGAAACCCCCAGCTGACAGGTCAATGAATTGAAAACCATAAAAACTAGAACAATATAATGTAAACAAAACACTAATAATATCAACAGGAACAAACTGATAGTTGGTACAAAGAGAGTTCACCCTAACAATAATGTCTCGGGCAATTTTCTCCAAATTTTTTTTTTTGGTGCATTTTTCCCGATATAATGGCCTAAATGAACTGCGCTATAAACGAAAACAATAGGATTATCACATAGGAACAATTGCTGCAGTGGATAACAGTATTCACGACTATTGAAGAGCAAAGCATGGCTTTTTGAAGCATTGAATTTCAGGTCAAATTCATTGGCATATTGGGTACATATATCAAGCATTTTCTGCATAGCGGTCAAGCACGGCGCCATCAGGGTGACGTCATCGGCGTACGCCACTACACCCGCGAACACATGACCGATATGACAACTGACACCACACTGATCAAGTAACACGAGTAATTTTTCAATATAAACACAAAATAGTACGGGTGACAGGACGCCGCCTTGTTTTACGCCATTTCACAGTCGAAGCTATTTGACCTAACACTTTGCCAACTGACGACCAGTGACTGGCATGTGTACATGGAGAGCAATAGTAATGTCACTGCAGAACATAAACCTTTGTTAATTAACATTCTAAAAAAATGCACTTTATCAAAAGCTTTGGATGCATCCAGGAGGGTAACATAAACGGGGGAGCTATTTTGGGCATAGAAGTCAATTACCTCATTTACCACATATGTGCATTGACTCGTGCTATGGCGTGGCTTAAATCAAAACGGAAGATGTGTAGTGCTAAGTACAAAGGCGTGCTGCATTAACATGACATTATCTAGGCATTTGCCCACAATACTGCTAATAGCAATTGATCGATAATTAGACGACAAATTGAGAGATTTCTTACGGTCCTTGGGTATAGGTACAAGGACCGATTGAGACATCACAGTGCTCACATCAAAGTGATACAACATAGAATTTAGAAATAGGGCTAAATGAACAATGAAATCATGACATGCATAAATAAAGTGGTCTGACGTCAAATCAGGAATTGCGTCTGATTTTCCCGGATTAAGCTTTGCGACAGCAGTAAAAACATCAGCCGTCCTAATACAGTGATCTGATTAGCATGCACCACTTTGACACTTATCGCGAATGCCTGCCTTCAACTCCTCATAGAGAATGTTCAACTCCGACTCGCTTGACGGTACAGACTGATACAGAGATTTGTAGGTTTCATTAAACACTTGACAGGAATCGTGACTGCCAACTGCACCGTTGATGACATTCGACTGCCGACAGTTGCTGTCTTTCTCTTGTTTAATCTCACTCCAGAGATCTCGGCTGCGATTCTCACATAATGTGTCAGCCATACAACCTGCTACTAATTTCTCCTGATTTCGCACAACCCAGCGAGACACGCGTTTATACTCTGCTCGAGTCTCAAGCATGATCGCGTGAAGCCATCCGCCGTGCACCTGACCACCGCTGAGCCACATGCTGTGCCAGAATATAGCCTTCTCTTTCCAATCGGCCACATGCTCCGACCAACCGGCCATCGCCTTCTTTTTCCAAGCCGGTATGCATGCATTTGCGGATGAAGCAAGCGCCTTCATGAAAGCAGCATAATAAACTTTCAGATCATCAAGGTGGTCAGAGCAGTTGAATGTTCTGCATGCGAGAGCCTCTGTCAGGATTTCCACTCGCATTAGGAGTTCATTTTGGAGATGCTCTCGATAGCGCTGCAAATGCAGTTCGCCTGCTCTGTGCCAAGCGGGTCTCGGGCTGGGTTGCGCTTTACAACAAGTGCTATACTCAACATCAATACATAGTTCAAGCTGGACCGGATGATGGTCTGATAAGTTATCACCATCATGCAAAACGACATATCGTGATACACCATTGAAAACATTATGAGAAACAATGAAATGATCCAAAACGAATTTGGCTCCTGTAGCCGAGTTAACATATGTGAAATCGACTTGGGAGGAGGGAACATTAGGACACATGCGGGCGACAGAATCATCATACCTCAAAGTTTGAGGCAAATCATGAAGACCAAAATGCACTCTGGACACATCAGCATTAATGCAACTTTATGAAGAGCTCGCACAGCCATGTATTAGCCAGGCATGTCCACTGAAATCCGCCAGATGGTTGAAGCATGTCAAGCGTGTGCAACGTCTTCGTCCAAGCAAGCTAAGGAGTCCCACGTCATCACCGGACATCCCAGATCGACCATGGACTTGTGTCGCTGCTGATTTGTTCAAGTTTAATGGAAAGGAGTTTCTGGTGACTACCAACTACACAAGCAACTGGTTTGAGATTGATTAGCTCACTTCAACCCATGCGTCAGATGTCATCCTGAAGCTCAAGATCCACTTCACCAGATTTGGGATCCCGGAAGTCTTGGTATCTGACAATGGGCCCCAGTTCTCCACCAGGGAATTTAAAGAGCTTGCTCGGATGTGGCAGTTCACTCAGGAAACCATCTCTCCTGGCAATAGTCAAAGCAACAAAGGTTGTCTACGTCTCCGCAGCGAGCAGCTGTGCGCATGAAACTGGACCTTAGGAGGTCCAAATGCTCGAGTGTTAAGACCAAGCGCCTCGTTGAGGAGATTTAGTTTTGATGTCGTTCTCTCATGTGTTTTGCATGTTATGCTGTGTGTTATGTTCTGTCCTCTGAGTTAGCACTGCCTTTATTCACATTTTGTTTTTTTGGTGTTCTCATCAGTCTCCAAGAAGGGGGGATGTCTTGTGTGTAGTTTTAGCCTTAAGTATCTTTGTCGGTTGGATGAGAGTTCTGGTAGCAGCCATCTTGAATAAACCACGTTGTTCTTGTACTCTCGCATTTGGTCCCTTTTATACCGGGTCCTGTACACGTGTCCACTTCAAACATAGACACGTAACAAAGCCCTTTCAAGGTGAACACGCTAACCACTGGGCCACCACCTTTCCCTATTTGCCTTCAACATTATACAGGGTTGGTGGACCTGTTTTTTGGGGGGATATTTTTTTTTGGGGGGGGGAGCGTTTGGGTGGGGTTTACCTTATTTAATCTTTTTTTTTAAGGAGGAGTGCCTAGGGATCCTATAATATATTAAAGGTCTTTAGGAGTGCCTAGCCACGATGCTGCCCGGCCTACGCAATTTCTTTTTGAGGAACCCATGTTGTCTCTTGAGTGTCTATTTCTGTGTGGCAGGTCTATGAAGAGTTAGTAAGTTCTTTTGATGAATTCAAATTTTGTTTTTTGTTCTACATCAAGGGAGCGTTTTTCTTTCAACTTCAACTTGAATCGTGACATCAGAATCAGAGAAATTATTGGACCAGACATGCGTTGCATTAAAAACGCTCCACTAGACTTTGGATGATGTCTCGCCCAATTGTCATGTGACAAGAAATTTCTACATCATATTTCTAGCATGCAAGTTAACAGCCAAAACTCGCGAGACTTTAGTTGAACCTGAAACTGTTCTATAACTTCCAGGTTTTTGATTGTGACCTCCTTATCCAGTGAGCCGAAACAAGGTTTGGATCGTGACGTCACGGTCCAAGTTGAAGCTGAAAGAAAAACAGGCCCCAAGTCAGAGAAATGATGCTCAGTCTGCAGTTGATGCCAAGAGCAAGACAAGAGATGCATAGTATATGTAGGCCTATGTCAGTTGTGAATTTTAGACATACTATTGATATTAAGTGAAATGAAAGACAGGATTAATGATCTTTCTTCGAATTCTTGATAGCTTGTTGCAATTGTTGTTTACTTGATGCAATCCAGAAAGTCTATAAAGACCCAAGTTCTTCTCAATGTCAGTGACAGGGAGCAAGTTAATTGTTGAGTAGTTGAATTCACCACGCATAAGGGAAGAGTGACAATTGTGATACATCATAACAAGTATGTCTGACCAGGGCTCAAAATAAGACTCAACTACTTGCCAATGGCAAGTGACAATTCTCACTGGCGGGTAAAAATATCACGAATGGTCGCCAGATGGCGAGTTTTAAGCATTGTAAAGGGCATTCTTCAGATTACAACATACCAGCATAACCCAGTAGAGGGAAAGACACTTTTCTAGTGGCAGAGTGATAGTACTGAATGCTCTTGACGCATTGCTAATTAGATAAAGGTGTACTATATGGCAGTGCATACTGCATTGTCATATACGATTGACCTAAATTAAAATTGATTGACATAGTGACATACAGTGAAACCTCGATGTGTCAAACACTCGTCCCTCGAATGTCTCCCTGTGTCGAAGTTTTTTCGAAGTCCCGACAATTCTCCTATACTTTACCATTAGCATTAACATCTGCCCCTCGAACCTCTCATTCTCGAATTTATCCCTGTGTCGAAGTGTTTTCTGTGTCCCCGAGACATATTTTTGATCTATAGCTCGAAGTCGAAAAATTCTATAAGCATATTTCTCAGTTTGGTTACTTCAAAGAGAGTTAGGCACAGTTGCTTACAAAGCATCAAAACATCCCCGCCCCACAAAACAGTCGGCAGCCTTTATCTCTCCTATGTTTGAGCCGCAACCAAAGCGAGGCTGACTCCAAAGATCAACGGACCGTGGATCTCAACTAAGGCGTTAAATTGTTGTTGGTGTGCTTGTGATGATCTTTAACACATTCACCGCCAAGGCATTTTCGGGACGATACCCCTATACCGCCACGCATTTTACTCAAAATGCCTTGACTTTACCGCTCTGTAATTTCTAAATAAACGCACGCATTTCTACATATTTAACATATTAGGATAGATCGTTCTTTTGTGAATCTAACCATATAAGATTAAACATCATACATGCAATTACATGTACTGAAATACAGCTCTGAACAACACACACTTTGGTGAAAACCACACCTTCGCAAGCAAAAAGCTGAGAAAATCGCAGTTTTGTCTCAGCTACCAGTATGACCAGCATAAAACACATTGTGATTACAGAGGTTACGTTGTGTAGGCATAACTATTACCGCACGATAACGACCCCGGTAATTACCACATCAAAAGATGAGAATAACAGTTATAAAATCGGGAGTTTGAGTCGGTCACCAACTTCAGTAACTTGGCTTTCAGTCGCTAATTAGCTCGCTTTCTCAAATCCTTTTTGCATCACAAA
>KB305005.1:630142-670929 GCA_000328365.1 Capitella teleta | reverse complement strand
CGATTTGAAATCATAACGGTCATATCATAACGGCCTCGATCCCTTCGTCGAAGTATCGATCCCTAAGTCGAAGTAATTGAGCTAACCCCACGAACTTCGACACATCGAGGTTTTACTGTAGTATGTATCAAGGATGTACGTGTTTAAAATAACTGTGTTTTATGCTATATTTTTTGTCAAAATTTCTGGCAAGTAAAAATTTATTTTGGCGAGTAAAAATTCCGAGTAAAATTTTTTTATTACTTCGAGCCCTGTGTCTGACACAGAATAACGCTCACATTTATTTATACATAAAAGCGTGTGTAAAATGGGTTTACGCAGATCTTACGCGTATTCTCCTTTTTACAACACGCATGCACAGAGAATTTTGAATGAGTCACCGAACCGGTTGCCGACATCCATTTTTGTTTTCCATCTCTTCCTGTTTTATGCCAGGAAGAAAGAAATTTAGAAAAGTATCTCGCTTCTCGTTCACGAAGAGACCTGAATAGGACAGCAAGGAGATCGTCAAATTGTAAGACTTCCAACAGTTCATTATTGACATTTGTTTTGTTGATTAGAAATCGCCATCACCGCTAAGCGTAGCGGTAGGCGGTGAGAGGTGACTCCACTGTTGACAATCATCAAAAATGGCGCACTTATCCGTCATACTAGCGGCAACTTTCTTGCTGCTGGGGGTCTGCGTTTCAGCTGACAGGACCCACCAGAAGATCTACTATGACATCTCTGATTCTGACTTTGCCATGTGCTATCGACGGCTCAATCTGACCCACGAAACAGGATGCAGTTCTAGTCGGAAAGGAAACGTAGGCGTCCTGCAGTTCCTTGAAACCCCCGAGAACGTGACGTGGCTCATTCAGAATGGGGCCCATGCCCCGTATGTTGCTCTGCTCACCCCTGAGCTCTTTGTCCATGATGTGATCTACAAATTAAGAGATTCAGGAAAGATCAACGGCCTGCTTGTTATCCACACCAATCTTTCCGATTACCTCCCGCCAGCGAGCTTCTCACCAGACAGCTCATGCCCTAATGAATATAACAGCATGTACTCAGGGAATTCCACCTACGCACATTGCTCCAATGTGACCTGGAACCCTGACGGGGACAGCCTCGTTTTCCAGAGATTTGATTTCCCGATCGGCATTCTGAAGAACTGGACACAGATCGAGTTCATGATTGAGAACTGTTACCGCAAGTTTAACGAACCAGTTGATGGAGTTGTGGGGCCATATCCATTGTGTGCGGCACAAGTTAAGAGCGCCATGGATGGTGCCAAGGATACGCCCACTTGCATCCGCCGATCAAACACGATAACAAATCTGAACCCTATCGGATACTGTGACCCTCTTGGCGATATGAACTCCTTCGCCTTCATTGAACCCCTAAACAGCACAGACACCCTTGCCAATGAATCTGTGACCCTCGTAGCTGCTCGACTTGACTCTTTCTCCTTGTTCTTTGGAACTGACCCTGCGTCCGATAGCTCAGTGGCTGGCTTTCTTACTCTGCTCTCGGTGGTCGAAGCCCTCAGCAAAGTTAAGGACAAGTTGCAGACTGCAGTAAAAGACAGACCTATTTTGTTCGTTCTGTTCAATGGTGAGGCCTTTGAGTACATTGGGTCAACACGAATGCTTTACGAAATGGAGAACAATTTTTTCCCCGGATTTCTGCAGGAGGACGATATTGGAGCTGCTTTGATTCGACCTGAGCACATTGGGAATTTCATTGAAATTGGACCAGTGGGAATCCCAGAGGAAGACTCCCTTTGGCTCCACACAGATCCAGTCATTGCGGCAAACCCAAGCATCAAAGAAAAAACTGACTATCTTGTGACCGAGATGAAGAAAGCAGCAACTGGTGCTGGGCTGAATGTGACCTCTGCACCTGAAGTGCAACCTCTCCCTCCCGCATCATTCCAAGCTTTCCTCAAGAAGTATTCGATTCCCGGTTTCATTCTCACTGATCACCGCAGCCATTTCCAGAACAAGTTCTACAACTCGCGCTTCGACACTCACGATCGCATCTCTGTTGTGTATGACAATGTTCCTGCTAACGAAACCTACGATCACATCACACAGGGAGCGAAGAACCTTGCCAAAGCAGCCACTGCTGTTGCTCGCGCTGTGTACGCGCTGACCACCAATAGCTCAGACGATTCGATTGTAGCTGACGAATTAACCATGACACACATGCTTTACTGTTTCCTTATTGACCACCAATGCGAGCTTTTCAATTCTTCTCTGAGTAGCGCTAATGCTGCTCTGCTTGAAAAGCATGCTGGTACTGATCCCTTCAGCACATACGTCGGCATTAATCAAGGAGGTTCCAGTCGTAACTGGGTCAGCATTCTAGCGCACGGCATCCTATCACGCTTCAGCGGAGAGACCGAAACTGAGGAATCTCTCAACTGCACTTTGACGAAGACTTCTGAATGCGAGAAAAAATGCAAAGAGAAGAATGACAATGATAAGAACTCGTATGCACGTTGGTTCTTGTACACCTGGTTGCAAGGACCCTTAAACATCACCACCGGGGAACGACCTGGTATATGCGTCAAATCCACGGCCAATGGATCTGTTGCTCGCTCTGCGGCGTTCGATATTGATGGTTACGATTGGCAGTCCAACGAGTTTCCAGTTTGGACAGAGAGCAGATGGTCAAATGATGCCATGCTAGTGCGAGTCTTCCTTCTGCCTGAGCACAGCTATGAAGTCGCCTTGCTCTGTGGCGGCCTGGCTCTCACGATTGTCTTCTTCTTCCTTGTGTGCTGTGTGTCAAAAAAGTCTGATGCTATTTTCAAATCAACCCCAGATTCATCATAATTTCATGATTGAACAGATTGATTATTGTTTACTAATCTTACTTTTTAATTAATCTTAAATATTGGATTCCTTCATCTCTTTAGTACATTCTATGGCGTGATTGAGTTTGTCATCAATCTGTATGTGCATGCTCGAATGTCCTGCATTTGATCATAATGTATTATGTAATAATAAAAAGTATTTGAAAGATTTAAGATGTCTCTAATCTCCTGTATTCATTTTATTGACACCAGTATTGGCCCAAATTTGTAAGTTTGAAATGTTAGATGAAATGTTTTCGGCATGTTGGTGATATTTTTGAAGATAGTCTCCTGCACTTTGTGGTGAGTGGGAACAGCACTTCAGCTTCATATCTCCAGCATATCTTATAAGAAATCCTACTTGTCTGTACCTGAATAATGAATGAAATGTTATCTCTGGAAGTGCTATTGCCACTCCTCATCATGGTATGCTGGAGATGTGAACTCTTGTTCACTTTCTCTCAAATTATTTTCCTTTAGAATTAATGGGTGTCAGTAGTCAAATCTTGATATTTTCAATTTGCAGATCATGCCTGCGAATCCTCCTGACAATTACCCCATCACTGGGTTATGTGTTGTGTCTGACCCAAACAAGTGCCCACCTGGCTACGAACTAGTGAGTGCGCAAGAGTTCTTGCCTCCTGTGTTTGCTAATCAATGAAATACTTGCAGTTGTACCGGTCCCACGATCGTAACGAAGATTGCGATCTGTGGAAAGACAGTTTCTTCAAATCACGTGTTCTGCGCTATCTGTGCATCACCCGCGCTTATCCACTAAGCCAAGTATGCTTCTGTTTTTTCCATTTCTCAGTCAATTATAAAGTGCATAAATTCAACCACAGGGAAAGCTGAACAATGTATTGGCAGACATCGTGATCCAGAACGACCGAGAGATCCCTCCAATGGGATTCACGCTCCTGGAGAAAACGCAGGATTCAGGCGAGAAAGCCACTCGCAAGAAACAGATCTGTGTTCGTCTGTTACCGAGGGAAAGCGCTAGAGATGCCATCAATGAAGTCATAATTCATAGCCAGAGCAGGAGGCCTCCAAGTGGATACACTCTTGCAGGGTACATCATTCATTCCTGAATTGCAATATAGAAATTCATTTATTTCACAGGGAAGTCAATGATCTACTCATCTGTTTCAAAATCGGTACCATACCAAAAGATTCAACTCCATCCCCTATCGTTCAGACTCCTCCTGTGGTCCAAGAAACGCCTGCTGTTGCTGAACCCAACTATCCTCTCAGGTATTACATAATATAATTAAATAGATTACAGAGAATCCTACTCCATTGCGTACACAGCTTCAGTACTCAGCCTCATCCATTCAATGATTACGGTTGTCTGCCAAGAAGATCAAAGCAGACTTCAGCGTACGGTTCCCCTGATCCCTTCTCTTGGCCAATGGGTCGCAGGTGCTTTCACGTCTGGCTCCTCCCACTTCCTCTCCTTTGCATGTTCCAAACTTTTTTCGACCGTCAATTAGCTAACTCGTTCTATTCCTGGGTGAATTTTCATTACTCTGACAGACATTTTGTTTTATCACCCTGGCCCACATTTCACATTTCCATAGCATGTTGGTCATATTTTCTAAACTTCACTGCACTTGTCTCAACTAATAACTTGTTTTGTACCAAATAGATTTCAATTCAATTTTTTTTAACCCAAAATTTATTTTTGATACCGTATTGTCTTGGTTACATGCGCAGTGTGCTGAGGTTGAGTGCATGTCAATTTCACTTCAATTACACGGCCACTCCACAAACACCCCCTCAAAATTGTTAAAACTCACAAATTCGGAGAATATTAGCCTGAAGTGACTGAAGTGCCTGCAGACTGCTGCAAGTAATGCTAGTAGGCTTATGTGTAGGACAAGTATCCCTGACAGGTCACACAATTGGCCTATTCCAAAGACAAGCATTCCTGGATATTCCATGAGCAGTCAAAAGTCAAAACTTTGTTCCTTTTTGTTTTTGTAGAATCAGCTAATTAAATATCCAGATGACTGTCTTGGGAGTATACCAATTGTGTTCCATATAAGGAGTGCATGTACTAAAACCATGCCCCTTTGCTGGTCACCTGACCATGTACCAGATCCTGATTGGTTGAAGACAACTTATGGTACATGCAGATGTTAGGGCTAGTTGTTGAAGAAATATTCCCAAAAATAGAATTTCATAATAATTGGCATGTGATATAAATATTATAATTATTATTCTGGGAGCCTCATACTAGAAAATTAATACTGTATGTTGAACTCATGGGGGAGAGGGAGGTATATTACTCGTGCTTTGTGATGTCTCTTATTCTCTCCCACATAATTATTATAACAACCTGTAGGTGTACTCATGATGCATGAATTTTAAGGGGAGAAGCTATATTAGCACTTATATAGGTGGAATTAGAGGATTTTCCATTGAAGCAGGCATCTCTAGTTTGACTCATTCACGCCCAGCAGTGATTGTACCTTAAAACATTTGTGGCTGCAAGTGTTAAAGGCGCATTATGCTCTGCTACTCTGTGTGCTATGTAGGTCACTTATACTACTAGAAATTACTTTATGCTGATGCTGCTGTATGCTTGCTCTACACTTTAATAGTTGAAGGGAGAGAGTGAGCACTGAATGCTGCTAAAATTACCATGGCACTGGTGGGCGTCTATGGGAATTCATCAATATTTCATTTGAAAAAGGTGGATTGGGCGTTTATTTAGGAGTGTGCTTTTAACCAAGACAAAACGGTAATTGAAAGAAATCAGCAAATCAGGTTCTTATTTATTTTCCTTTAGCAACTCTGGGCGGACAACTAGCTCTTCCCTGAACCCTCAAGCCAATCAGAACGGTGAGCCTTAATCATTCAATCAATCATTTTTATCAAATTCAATTTGTTTAAATTTTTCTTCTCAGCATTATTTGATGTACCCTTTCAACTGCACCCCAGATATCAAAGCATGCGTCAGAATTCTCAGGTCAGTTTTCATGTTGCTGATGAAATATTCCATTGATTCTTGTGTTTTTATTTTATTGTAGCTACCTGCACCTGAAATCTCCTTTCGTTCCTTGGTTGACATAAGTAATGAGGTATGTTTTGAGTCTCCAATATGGCGACCACCTTACCTAGAAACTGTATTTTCAAATCATAATTTATAACAACAGCCATAACATTGGTGCCGGGACTATTTCATTTGTCTTAATTTTGAATTCCAGTTTTCTTATCCTTTCCAAATGGAGTTATCTGCTATGCAGCGCAACCTGTGAAATGCTTCTGGTAGGCAAACTAACACTTCTACATGTATGCTACTAATGCTCATTTCTAACTGATTATTCTTTCGTGTATTCTTCATAATGATGGGGGTTTTGTTCTCTCACAGTTCGATTACAATTTCCAACTGGAGCGTCAATGTCGCCAACGAGTGTCTTCGCTGTCTTAAAGTCTGTCAAACTAACTGAATTATATCAAAATAATTTTTTCACTAATTTAAATTTAAACATTAAGGAATTAAATTTTTCGCACGCCTGGAGTTTAATTATTGAGATTGATATTTCTCATCCCTGAATTGTTTACACTGTCCTCTCCTGCCCAATGCATTTCATCTTGTGGTGTATATTATATATATCACTATGTACATTTATTGTATAAAAAATGTTGATTAACTCGAAATTTAACATCAAGATGTAATTTTTAAGTATTCGATGTATATAGTCCACTTTTATTCACTCTTTTTTTTTTCTGTGTTCAGTTTCTCCTCTGCATGCAGATATTATCTTGACTATTGCATCTGTGAAAATAAAATGGATATCCTATATTTACTGTTATTAGTTGTCTGCATTAGTTGTTGTCTGCATTATAAAGTCACTTCTACTTGTTCATCAAAATTGCCAATTTCAAGTCTATGCATATGCGCACAGATATTGGGGTCACATATAATGTATAACTTTTAAACTTAGATCATTATGGATATATGGTAAAATTGCATGGGCAAAAATTTCATTTGCGAAATATCAGCCCATGACCACAGATAAACATACATATGCGCTATTTATGCTCCACCCCAGTCAGCCATACAACGATGGTCCTACGCAGGACTGATGTAAGCAACTACGTCCGACCATGACAGTATAACTACGTTGGAACGGCGTAGCTTTGGCCAGCGGCACTTGGTCTTCGTAGTTTTACAACGCGTCGGCATTGTGTAACACTCAGTTGGCCGCACCGATCGTGGTGTGGCCGTCGTCTGCTCGTTAGACAATGCGACGTCGGTCCTTACTTCTTGGTAGTTTTTCAACCGTTGGCAGAACGCTCGATATTTATCCTTTTTATAATTATTGGCATAATGCCGGATATGGGGTATTGGTTGCAAATACATAAATAAATTAAGCTGATAAAGGAGAAAGATAACCGAATTTAAAATAGCTAACAAAAATATTTATTCAATACAAAAAATAAATGCAATAAAAAGTCAAATATATGAATCTTCAGACGGTTGCATCGTCAGTGTCATCACTGGAAGGACCTGCAATGTGAAAAAAAAAGAAGCGATGATATTTGGATTAAATAACACCTGCATTACAATGTATAATTGTATATATCATAACAAAACTTTATTTAATTTAAACCATATCATAATTATGCCTAATTTATAGAGTTGAGTCTCCGAGAGTCAAGACACTCGCTGCATGTTTGCCAATTTGTCGATTAAGTCGGATATATCTAATTATTTATTGAAGGCCGAAATACTTTGTGGTTACACGATAAACAATTAAATATGCCTAACTTCCAGCCAAATCGACGAACGGTAACCAAGTATTCATGCAGCCTTTATTATTTTTTTTAATTTGTGAAATTGTCGTCGGCCAAACTGATTCGATTAGTGCGAATCGAGAACGTTCAATAGAATTCCACGAAGTTTGCTTGGTTAATTTACAAAAAGAGCAGCAACTGCCAATTCTCGTGAATGTCGGACAGAGCAAGAAGCAGAATGTTTCAAGTAAAGTGCCATGTAATAATATTATATTTGCATATCATAAATGATATCTGCATATAAATAATTCTGTAATAAGATAACAGTTAAGCACACCTTTTGTAACATGACAAAATCAAAGGACCCCATTTTATTTTTATTTTTATTTTATTTCTTTTTTCTTTTCTTGATTGTTGTGAAATACAGCTTACAGAACATGAAATCCTACGTGATAAAAAAACTGACAAAAAATTCCCAAAGGATAACGTGAATTAAATATATTCGGATATGTTCAAATGGAGAATAAACAGCAAAGATGTTAACGCATAAAACAGTAAAACTCACCAATTTTTCAACTCTTCAATTCTTTTTTGCTTTTTTTGGCTTGGCACGAAATTTTCTTTTAATGAGTAAATCCAAGAGCTAGTTAAATAAAATTATATATACTATGCTAGTATTATACCTCCAGGGTAAAATTAACAGATACAAAATTATTGTGTTCATATGACTTACTAATACACAGAAAAGTGAGAATATAGCTGCATCTGCTGGTTATGAAACCTTGTGAAGGGATATCACAATCCCATCTGATTATGCTGTGGACTTAAGATGGATTGCCGGGCGATTGGCGGGCGTGCTTATCTATGGATAACTCCCAAGTGCCGACGAAGGACCATGGTATGAAAACTTTGGATCTTGTACTGTGGAAGTACAATGGTTTACAATTGTTCTTCGGCTGATCTATGCGTAGCGGGCCATAAGTAGTCTATCTAAGTTCTCCACGTTAAACACAAAAGTTTAAAATTTCCTAAAATATATATCTATTATTCCAAAAAAAATATGAACTGACCCATTTATGCAAAGAAATCAATTAAAAAGTATATTTTTAATGAGGAAAGAACATTAAATGTGAGTGTTTAGTGATCGCGAAGAGAGCAAAACCAGAAGCTTAGCCCCTGAAAGAGCATTAATGAATGTCATCTCTTGTATGTCGTTTCAATACAAACTCTCTGCTTTGTTTTGATTTTAGGATATCAAAATTTGTGCTACTGTCACAACAATAGCACTCTCATCTCAGACGAAACAATAGTACGAGAGCGTTGCCAACTTGCCTTATTTATATGCGTTCAATGAAGGATATTCATGGTCCGGGGCTTCGTTTCCAGCAAAAGTGGTCTTATCGCAGAACGATGAGTGAACTCTATTAATTGAGATAAATCGGGATAAATGTTGATGGAATTGAAATGATAGTATTATAGACTACGCCACGGCTTGGGGAGCTAGGTCACTTGTCACATTGCCGTACGGAAAATTCGGCACATGATACGATACGACGATACGATACGATACGATACGAGATACGATACGATACGATACGATACCATACGAGATACGATACGATACGATACGATACGACGATACCATACGATATACGAGATACGATACGATACGATATACGATACGATATACGATACGATATACGATACGATATACGATACGATATACGATACGATTTTACGGCTCCACCCAAACCATTCTACGATTTGCAAACAGTTTTTGGGGAAATTATTGCAGGACATTGAAGCCCAAACTGTTTTACCAAATCCTGGATCAACTATTAGAGGGAGAAATTCTCTAGCGCAAAACTCTTTTGATCACAGCCAAGCTGAAGTAATTTGATTTCACATTGGCAGCTGAAAGATGTAACGAAAAACAGTTTAAACATATGAAGCATTATGCTCACCATAAGAACATTGAGTATCCCGAGTCCGCTCCGTTTGAATCCACGTCCATCGGCGTGTGGAGACCCATATAACAACCCCCTTAACCTGAATATGTTCATGTGTCTCGTTGAGCGAAGTGGGCGACTCGTTTTGTGAGTAAATGTAAATCTTGTTTCTTCCTGAAGGCGGCCGATGGCAGCTGTCTGGTCAGAAATCGCACGAGACAAGATATTCTTGAAATCTCTCTCTCTCTCTCTCGAACCACAATTTAGTTCATCTGATGAGATGCAAAGGGCTGTTATTATAGAGGACGAAGGAGTGAATCTTTGACTTTTGTGGGAGTTAAGTGTATTCGCTCACTGCATGTGGCTTTGTGTTTTATGATATGTGCAGTCCTCAGACTCCGAAGCTGCTGTTAAGAAATCATAAGACTAAAACAGAAGTATGGACATGCCGTAATGGTGGCTCAGTCGCTAAAAACACATTGGCTGACTGAATGCCGAGCCAATATACAATCGGCGGCGCAGTTTCAAGGAGCTCAACAACTTGGTGTCTTGCAACGTTTTGGGAATTTTGCTCCATGATTCAACCCACGAAGAGCGGCGCATTTTGGAAACAATTATATGAGCCACCACAAATGAAAAAAAAAAAAAAAAAAAAAAAAAAAAAAAAAAAAAAAAAACAGATGGGAAGAACAGGCGTGTGACGTCATAATTTCTATGTCCGTCATAATGTTCTCAAAAGTGCGTTATGGGTGGATCCGCCATTTTGGACGTGTTTCCCCAGTGACCGACAAACTCGCCTGTCACATTCATGACAGGAGTGGAAACTCAACTCACGAGTAGACAAATTGTAATATTATAAGAGTTAATTACATAATTACAATTTCATTTATTGCATAGTATTTATATACACGTTTAGTTATATTTGTATACATACGTAATAAGCAGTTAAACAATATAACAAACAATAAACAAACTTTTCTTTATCCTTGGGGAATACGTGAAAACGTATTTTTTTCTCCTGTTCTCGGGTCAATAGCTCTACGTGAATAACTAGTACTGTTGCAGCAGCAGTACTATTTTTTTTTTCTTTTTTTTCTTTTTTTTTCATCGTTGCTATCGAAAAAAAAGAGAAGCTTTTAAGCTTTTTCTCATCTAGGGTTGTTTATGATGAGCCAGAAATTTAACCAATTGACAATTTTTTGGCTCCCGAATATTGGATTCTGTTCTGAACGACAGCTTCCATTCAATGTCATCGCTGCATAACCATGATTCTAATAAACCCAGGATGAGTCAGTACTGCTTTTGTTTTCAAGTTATTTTGTTTAAACGTTAATTCCTGGATGGCTTCAGTTATAACGTACTATCTTACATGTAGTTCCACTTCCAATGTAAAATCATAACGCACTTGAAATTGTCGAATATAATCATAACACACCAAACGGATTTACTCCTTGGCTGGAGTTTTGGCTCTGCATGGACAAGAACGACTGCCTTGTAATGTCGTCTCAACGATAGTGCAGTGCCTGCCTCTTTGAAGGTAAGGTGCACGCTAACTACGAAAGGGCTTGGCGCTGGCCACTGAAGGTTCGAACCTTGTGTCCGTAGGTAAGGCACTAACCTTCTGCTTACTTCCTCGGACCACACAAGCCTAGGTTGCTTCAGCATTCCGTGGTTAAATAAGCCCATACCAAAGAATTTGGAGTTATGGTCTCCAAATTTTTTGCCCATACCCCCCAAAAAATATGTGTGCACGCGTTGTCTTCTCACTATAATGAAGCAAAAACGGAGACGGAATGAGATGGATCTTTCTCAAAATGCGTAATGATTGAACATTCAAACAACTTCCATGTTCAGGATCCACTCCAGCCTAACGCCCTGTAGGCCTACTAGTATTGAGCCTATTTACCGTCCTGTTGAATAATAAAAAAAAAAAAAAAAGAAAAAAAAAAAAGGAAGTCCAGTCATCATGTGGAGTTATTGAGTGCTGGAAGATTGCACCACACAATGGCCGAATCTAACCTCGACTGTGTGAGACATCAAGGAGTGCAGATTATCCAGATATGAGGCTGGTGAGGATGAGGTCATTCTTCATTATTGCCTCCCCCTCCTTCACTCCTATATAGGTGAAAAATCAAAACAGGGCGAATACACGTGGTACCCCAATTGAATACTAGTACATGCATCCATAGTTTTCTTTTGGAAGGGGGATCGGTTGGGGAACGAAACTGTTTAAATTTTATAATCACAAACGGAAGCCGAAGCAACTCACGCGTTATTTTAGGGCACAAAACACGTGGCATTGTCGCTCTCTCATTTGGTTATAGGCTTGCGTGACGGATGGAATGGACAAGTCGACATGAACACTAAGTGCACCCGAAAGGCCGCTTTGTCGATACACTAATACAATTGTAGAATGCTCAATGCTGTTTATTAATGCATTCAGATGTCGCACACCTTTTTCCTGTGATCAAACCGCGAGAACAATACGAGCGATAGTGCTGCTGCCTCTTCCAAATGGGGAGGGGGTACAGGAGAGGGAAGGGTGAGAGAAGACAGAACACGGCATGACGAAGCACGCTAGCATGGCTGCAACGCCATCTAGTTAGCCCAATAAGGGCCGTAAGTGGCTTAGTGATTCTTCTGCACGCTCGTTTCGGCTTCTTTCGGGTGGGCGATAATAGGCGAGCACATCAATGCTATCTTGCCACTTACACAAGGCTGGGCAGCCATGATTCCTGACTAAATGGCTGATTTCTGAGACGGCTGATCGTGCTACCTGCCGTGGTCTTCGCTGGCTATTAGCCGCTCTTCCAGTGAATTGATTAACATGTTGCACTGGCAAATAAACCTAATATCGCTCACATAAAACCAACCAAAACCAACCTAATATCGCTCACCCCCTAAAACTTCTTGCTCTTTGCTTTTTCATCGTTAGCATCGAAAACTAAGGTAATCAAAAGAGGGGATGCACATATAATCATGCTTATGAACGGCGTGTTTCGCCGGCAGCATCAAAGAAATACAGTTTTCATCTCGTAAGAAAGGTAAGATAATCATTTGCATTGAATTCCAATTATTGGTAACTGAGATGCTGAGAATGCCATTCGCTCTTTCAACACGAACGCTCGTTAGCAACGCCGGGTTCCGACTCCACCTACAGTACACCTCGATCACCTGTGCCGTTTGTACAACATCCAGATACATGCATTAGCGAAAGACGACTGCAGTGTTTACATTCAAATCCGCTGTGGTGTAAAGTGTGTTCGTCACTTATTCCAATTTACCTGTATATAGGTTTAATTATCGATGGTAAGGAACCATAGTATTCATGGGGTCCATCATCTATGTCTTACCGTTTTCATGCGCACACGAGCACCATGCAGCGTAATACTTGTTGCATGCAGTATACACGAGGGTTGTTCGAAAAGTTCTCGGTATAACACAGAACACGTTACAGTTGAAGCATTGAGTTTTCAAGAAATTCACGTGATCACCTCCGGCGTCAATTTGAGTCAAGCAGGGGTGATAATTTCGTCAAAATGCGGCAGACTCCTGATTTACACGTTAATTCAAAATCAATTCTTTAACAATTGTTCATTCTTCAGTAACTCTGCAGTGCTGCCCAACTGCGTAACAAAGCCGGGCGCTGTGTACTACTGTCTATGGTGGTATGCAGGATAAAGAACCCTTGGGATTTATCGATAAGAGTAAGGGGAAACCCCGGTCCCAGGCCTTTTGTTCTGGCGCCCGTATCACCCGAATGGGTTGGGGGAGCCGTAAAACCCCATTACGCATTGACAATTGTTCATCGGCGGATACCTTCGATATTTTCCCCATAGGCGCAACAAAACAATGAAAAATAAATTTGTGTGTAACAATCTGACGAAATTATATAAAAATGAACAAATAATGTCCGGAAAAAAGCACTAGTACTGCCCTAAAGATAATTCTCTCTGGTAATTCAACATTAATAAAAACTGGAAAACATTCAGTAAATTATGCAATTAGTATTGGTTAAACACTTTATCGTGTTAATACCCATGTATGTGCCTTTACTGGTCTCCGGCGCTACTAAATAGAAGCACCGGCACACACCGATGAAAAATCACCCCTACTTTGGTACATCCATTTCACTCCATTTCACTCCATTTCAAATGACGTCACTCGGAATTCCCAAGATGGCGCACAAGGCGAGTCGAGTGAAAATGAATTGACAGTAATTGCTGAATACGACCAGTTGAACCTTATATATGTCATTGAAATTAAGTTTATCTAAATCATAGCTAAAGTACTCATGAATCTAATTTACTATTCAAATAACTCTTAACCTGGGTCATTATTTTGTCACTCTGTAAATATCCATTCAGACACACATGTATAGTGACATATAATACAATAAATTATCAGTAAGGTAAAATTGTAAGGCAGCAACAGATGCCTTAAGTTTGTCTTTTCCGCATAATACAAATATTCAACTTATGTGGCGAAATAATTATTTTTATTGGCTGTGTGGCTAATTTGATAAAATGGTGAAAAATGGGCGGGTATATATGATGCACCTTCCTAGTGCAATTTCCGTGTCAACTATTTTTATGTCGATAGAATTTCATTTAATTTTCATCTCAGCAAAGCCATAGACAAGCAGCGTACTCAATTGAAATCAGCGATCAGATGTTGCGAGAAGGTGTTATGAGAGGCCACCAAATCAATCGGTTGGCACCCAAAATGAGGCTTTGACAGTGATATCGGTAAAAGTGCGCTCAATGGAAAAAACTAGTGATGCCAGTGAAATGAAAAAGGCTACGTGTGATCTTGTGAATTGTTGTGCTATCTAAATAACACGTCGAGTCATACTTCCCTTTGATATAACAAATATCTGAACATCTTCTTTATCCAAGCACACCTACAATGCACCCCCACCCGACATCCACCTTCGACTTTTCCCTACCTGTTATCATTGCGAGGTGCGTTATGATCACGAATGTCCTATAGTGCCAGCAAGAATTATTCAAAATGCTTACAACTCGTTATTCGTCGTCACTTTTCTGGAATACAATTCACATATGTGTACCCTGTATTAGAGGTTCAATTGATTGACATAATAAAGTTAAGTATCCAAGTAAGATTCTAAATTTACACCTACACTTTTATAGCAGCGAAGTGTCCTTTGAAGTCCAAAGCATGCGACATGATCCCGAAATAGGAATAAAAAGTGACAGCTGCGTTTACCAATATACATACATGCATATGCATCAGATATGAATAGCGATACATTATACTAGCATAGAACGATAATAGAACGCAAGCTTATAATGGTGCAGCCTTTACTTGCATTACCATTCTTTGACCAGGACCAAGAATGTACGTTCTCGGCCAGAGATCACGACTTTTGAGAGCAGAGACGGCAGCCGTTGGGCGGCGAGCGAGCGGGTCCTTTGCCTTCCGGCGTAGCTCATTACTGCCCTTCAAATCCGTCACAAGCATTGCAAACTAGCATCATTTTCAGGCCTTATTAGTAGATATTGTTTAATTAAGGCAACATTCTGTGTGGGGATTCCACTGCCTGCCTTCTCCATGATCAATTACAGACAAATTGTGACGAAGAGTCTGCCGTTCTCTGCCAAAGCTAATGCGCCATTCTTGTGCCCGTAATCAAGCGCATTCACAGCTTCTGTCCCTCACTGAAAGCCAAATAAGAGACTACCTAAAACTGCTGTCTGTCTTCCTGCTTATTCTCCCTCCTGACGTAACCTGGGGTCTCACCAGGGTCTTCATTTACCCCGCTTGTTGTTTTATTGAAGCCTTCATTGGGGCTGGAACAGGGACTGCATCTCTGAGCTGGTTTACCAGATATCTATAGAGACCAGTTCATCGATGAAGATCTACTCCTTCCAACGACCATCATATGATGACGCGCCCCGAATTAGAGCGTTGGCACCAAGCCCTTCCTCGTCAAGCAAACGAACTAAACACAATCCTCTCTGCCTCGGCGGACCTCTTGATTGCGAATCAGTGCAATCGCCACTCACAAACCAAAGCGCAATGCAATTGAAGGTTTGCGGACACCAAGCACTCTCCGCCATACACGTTTAACGACGTTACTCACTATACGTTGTGCCAGTCAGTAACTCACACCAGATTGAGTCTTCCTAGGCAACTGATCATAACCGTCTCAATACTTTCTTTTCTCTGATTGGAAATGTCCCAAAATCTGCAAGTAGATCAGCACAATTAAGAACAAGGGTCAGTAATATGCTCACCACCCCCTCACACTGAGGCTGCACTGTAGCCCGGAGCACTTCCCAGTCTCTTATTTCCACGCACTTCACCTGACACCGATACATTTTCACGTGCAATTAATGAGTTAATTATCTTTTGTGTGTATTGTCAATATTGCTTAGACTACGAATGTGTCCGTTGCTGTGAATTGCCAGCTAGTGGCTTGCATGTCCGAACTACAGCTGAACAGGTGTTAGTCTAATGTCCTCAATTCGACCGCAGTGAGATGGGATTTGAAAGCACAATTGCGGGCGTGCATTCCATGAGCCCCAGATAATGAGCTGCAATCAATGAAAACAATTGGTTTGCAGTAGGATTTTCACTGCAAACACGACCCTGGATTTAGTGAGAGCATGGAGGAGAGGACGAGCAAGGCGAGGACGAGCGATCGAGGAGACAGGACGAGCAGCAGGAGGAGTGGACACAGAGGCAGCAGATATGTATCTTCTGGATATCTTTAACACTGGGTTGTCGATTACCGATCAGATGATTGACAGAGGAGCATTTTTAACTCTCCACATTAAACATGATTAAAACTACTTCACGTCATGTATCTTTTTTTTTCTTTTTCATTTGGCGATTACACGAGGAAGTGAGTGAATGATGTTCATATGAACGAACGGATTGTTTCGTTGACGGGTTACAATGAACACAATTAGGTCTTTGTACATTGTGAATAGCTCATTCCATGCGCTATAAACAAAGTGGATATAAGCAATAAGCCATCCTTTTGTGGTTGCGACGGATCACTTTCACTGATGTTTGTCTTCAGATTTCAATTGGAATCGGCTCACTCATGCCATATAGGTTTCATTTCCGGTTTAATTCTAGCGAAATATCTGACAGGGAGGAAAAAACAATAGGTCTTTATGTTAAAAACTTCAAAGTCTAATATCCGCATTGTATTGCATAAGCAATCTGAGTGATATGCATCCTAATTGCCTCTAATAAAACACATTATATAACAGAGTGTTTAACAATACCACAAAAAGAATTTCTTCTGAAACCCCTGAACAAACATCAACTAAGAATGAATAATAAATACTATTTAATTGTGCAAACTTACTCTGATTTCTAATCAATTTGTGAATTGTTTGATCGATAATTAAGTAGTAGGATAATTATAGCATGTTTTTATTCGATATACACCCAGCATATAGTCTTATAGCTCACAGACTGTTCCCAGGTGGTCAGATTATTTCGTAAAAGAGAAACAGGAAATAAAGAAAGGCACTTCCCCCAAATAAAATCCCTATAATTATTGTAAATATTTCTATTTCATCAAATCTCTTCTTGGATTAATAAAGTATATTTACAGCTGTGTAACAGTTTGTATTATTTGGGGATAGATTAAAGTATTTCCGTTAATGTGATGTTCTTTGAATGAATTTACGTTAAAGCAGAGCACATCGGATTAAATCAATGATTGTTTACCCAATTGTAGTAGGATTTCGACGGATTACAAAGATTTCATCAAATCTGATTGAGTTCCATTCATATTTTTTTTTCTCTTCAAAGGGATTGGTCCACTTAGTACTTATAAACAATATTATTTTATCAGGATCAGGTCGATATTCAATTTGTTACACTAAGGACAATTTAATTATTGAAAAATATGTAAATGTCAAGTCTAGATTACCTGTAGCTCATGGCATTAAACCTGCTTAATTCGACTTTGATATTTTCATGACCTTTACCTCTTAGATTTTAATTAAAATTTCCTCATCCTACAAAGCATATTGTTTTCTATTCATCGTTATTACGTTTTGAGGCATTACCATAAACTTTGGTATGAATGCATTAACGCATCTTCATGATTTAATGTGTGTCTATGTTAATTTGTTCATAGTACTGCTGTCTAAACCATCTCACACATATTGATTAATAATAGAAAATACACAGATAATAATATTTGCATAAGTTGTAAAATTTTCCTTTATCAGGTCTCAGAATGTGCTATAGCATATTTACAAAAGCACTCGAGGCTCGCATGCATATCCAGCGTAAGATGCAGCCGCGTTCTGTGTTCGTTTCCTTTTCTCACGATGTTGTCAATGATCCAGAGTGAGCAACGAGAGAACCATTAACTCAGGCATAGAACGAAAACAAATATTTGGAAATGCTTTTATTGAAATCCGCCAACTCGCAGTTAAGTGCTTTAGAGCCGGCTTTTACAACATGCGTACTGAGAGATATAGGAAGGTATAGAGTCTGCAGGATTGAAAACACGCACATTGTATAGGAGCGGAGAAAGAGGGGGAGGCTGTCAATTAGGGCAGGGTCTGAGTGAGATCTATTTGTGTATTTACCTTTGTAATTGGGCAGATCCGAAGGAGCCATTGCAAGAGTGGCCTGGCTCACGTTAACTGTTTGAGCCAATCAATTTTGTGTGTTAGTCTTCGATTATGAGGCTTGTGTGCTCGTTATACTGCAGACACGATGCCTTGTGGCTGCATAGCCACGCGAGCAGGCTTCAAAGACCGGTGTATAGGGTTGGATCTCTGCAGAGGAAGTTTGGGATCCAGTGGCTGTCGGATCCCTCCGAGGATCCACGATCCTGAGGCAATTACTTGAGGCAATTATTCCTAAAGATTACTCTGTCAGTAATCAGAAAAACAAAGCAATTAAAGTCGCCTTGCTTAGCCAGAGAACAAATAGGGAGAAATCCATTAGGGGAATTCGTTTCAGAGTCAGAATCTAATATGCTGCCTGCCCAATAAGCAGATATGGTCCTAAGATAAGAGATATCAAATTGTGATGATAAACACTCAAATAATTGGCTCTGCCTTCGTGATTTAAGCCAAAATCGATTCCTGGGGGCTTTTTTTCTTTTTCTCATTGTGCATTCTCTTAATAAATGCGTTTCGGTTTATCCACGAATTGTGTCGTGCAAATGGGATTGATTTAGAAGATTTACTTTAGCATATTTGATTTTTCATTCAATTTACATGTATGGTAAAGACGGGTGTTTTCTAGAGGCAATTGCCAAGTCCTTCAAACTGGAAGATTGAATTCCCATCTGAACACTCAATATTTTGCTTTACGTGCAGGATTATAGGTAACCTGGGCAGAAGGTTTTCACGTTGCTTGACGACTGATGGAGAAAACGAGGGCATAGTGCTTTGCCTTAATTGTTGCATAGTCTTGAAGCCGAGATTTACCGCTCAAATACAATACACTGAATACATTGTGCTGATATGAAGAATATCCGCACAGTTGGCTCGATATCACACACGCATAAAAGGAATCAGAATACTTCACAATCGTGTTTAAACTATATTTATCACAAGCCATATACAATTGGCTTCAGCCATCTTTTTATTAGCTTCATAAAATTGTATATTAGTTAATTAAGCATCTGTTAATTGCATGCGTGTTAAGGCCAAGAAGGTGATTGCATGTTCGACATGTCTGATTATCAAATAAATTAATGATGAAGTAATTGCCAAGATTAACCATCTGTGGATTTGAAGAGCTATGCACGACCGATTACAAGATTGCCATCAGTAATGTGAACACATCGCGTTGTGATTATTGTGCGAGGAAATTCAATGCCAATTATTTCTGCATGGTACATACACCACCACACACACATATTTTGATTGGAAGGGCTCGGTGATGAGGCCCCTTCATAATATTTATACCGGTCGTTTGTAATAATTGTAATAATAGGTACAGGATTGTTACATCCATTGAAATCTAAATTATACGCAGAATGTAATTGATACCTACAATTATCCAAATTAATGTAATGAAAAAAACGTCAAATTACGGAGTAATCTGAATACCTTGACCCAAAAATATCCATGGATCTGTTATTGTTGAGAAAAAAAAAATCAACACATATTGGCACGCAATCATGGTTGCGTGGAGGGGTTCTGCAGCACTGTCAGCGGCTGTTGCAAGTGAGTTAGAGTTTGATAAATGGTGCAGCGTGGAGTGTTTGAGTTGTCAGACAAGACTGAGCCCTGGGCAGTGTTGGCTCAAGGCTAATGAGCCCTCATAAAGAGGTAATTATCCGTGCCACAAGCCACTACACCCCATCCCATTGATTTCCGTGCAAAAGTTCTACTCAAACATTAATAACGTTGGATAATTGGCCATAAACAGCGATCGCTACGGATGCACTGTCGTTCTCGAGCGGTGTCGTGTGTGGATGCATTGTGTTTCAAGTAAAATATATGATCAATATAAATGAAATTATATTTATATTGGATTTCTTTGTAATAATACAATATATCACTGCTGGCTGAATAGTTGCGCACATACCATTATGCTATACGTGTGCTCGTATAACACCTGAGCTACCTATATATAGTTGTATACCGAATACCGAATTCCGCACCCTATAATATTTTTATTTTCCTTATTATTCAATGTTATTATTATCTCTCGCCTTTTTTTTTTTTTTTTTTTTTTTTTTTTGCATTCGCAAGGCATAAATCCAATTACCTGCATCATCACAGCCATTTATATTACCGTTGAAAATCTAATGAAATGAATAATTAATTTGCATTCAACAACTGGGAATTCATTTCACAGAATGCAATCATGTTTTCTAATTATTTCAAATAACGCAATTCTTGATAAGAATGACGCTTGCCTTCCACTTCCAAATTCCTCGAAGGAATATAACTCGACAAAGTAACATCTAAAACTAATTGAACACTTTTCGTTTGATTGATCTCCTGCAATTTCCGAAGCATTGTAATTCTGAATAAACGTGCTTGCTGTGAGCAGACAAAGGCATTAATTTGCACCTTGCTTCTCACCTTGGCAACAGATAAATTATAAGAAATTAGTTCGCTATTACATGTACATATAAAATTATAGCTCTACATGTCTTCCTGCTTAAATACTTATAGACACTGTACCTATAAATTATATGGCTGCTCTCCTTCTGTATATCTAATAATTATTACTTTCTTTATAAACTGATCAGCCTTTTCTGTTTTGTATTGTGCGAGAAGGCTTTTCTTATAAATTTATTCTTGCTTTTCTTGTTGGCATAAATGTTATATGGAATGGTCCCTGTCATTGCTGAACCGTTAACACTGCGCCTTTTGTCTATATGAATTACTCAACAAAGTTTTCAGTCAGTTTATCATTACGTAATTCTCTGTAGGGCTCTGAACACCAGATTCCAAATTAACTGGACCCAGCGAATAGGACTTGCATGACTGCTGTGTTCAAAAGTATACCGAGTAATAATTCCTCAGTATAAATTAAGCTCTGAAGAACCCAGAGTAACGTATATCTAATTCAATTGCGTGGCTGGCACGTTGGAGGCTAGCTAGGATCTATTTCCATTAGTCCATTATCGTGTGCTGAATGCCAGCCCTCGTGTTCTTTAATCACACCGCATTGTCTTAAAATCGGAACACTTTCTTCGTTCAGATCAGATGCCACGTTCTCAGGCAATAGTGCCTCAGGCAACCTTCCGGAAAGTGATGTGTCATCTCTTCAAGTCTTAAACTTACACAAAACCTCCGAGTCTTCTTACCTTAAAAACGTAACGTGGTGAAATTGATGCCTTGGCAAGGTGTTAGAGGGAACTTTCAGCCCTCGAGGGGTGCATTGTGTAATGTGTACCACGGTGCTGGCTTTGTTATAATGTGATCTAGCTGCTTGAATGACGCTACGGACGGAGGATCTTTCCGTTATTTTTACTTCCTTTCATCCATGATAATGACAACCAGAACCAGGTAATATTCCACAGGCAATATGAACTGTTTACGCCAAAAATTCTGACGTGACCACACGAATTCTCCGTGGAGTGGTTTATATGGCCCATGCGTATTTTCAACTATTTTGGAAAGCTTGGCAATTAAGATTTTTTACGGGCCATCAACTCATATACTTGTTAAGACCTGGCAGATATAGAGTGACACTCTATTAACTCATTTTAGATTCCTCGGTCATCTCTCAAAGGTCCCATCTCCAACACGCAATCACAGACGACCACTACGTTTAGTTCTGATTTCTGGATGACCTCACAGTCCTCAGTCAAAATCTTCCACGAACGTTCAGGATTCTCCAAGACCACTTTAGGATCAACAGTTCACAGCGTGCACCGTTGCTTAGCAACCAAACCACGTCCACTGCTGACAAACAATGCTGTCTCAAATAACGCTCGAGTTTCCACAAAGACCCTGGCCAATCATTGTCCCAAACATTTCCACCTCATCACATTCAAAAGAGGAAGATCTCAAAGTGCAACTGGATCCTAGTCTCCTTTTAAGCATTGTCTTCTTCAACCATTAGCACCAGTAAAGGTTGACGAAGACCGAGGTTAGGTTTCAGGTCATGATTTCCCACCCCTCCCTCCGAAGACTCGAGAAGATCCTGCATGGCAATCTCACCAATCTGGATTTCCGGGATCCGGCTTTATGGAGCTATTTCTCGGGATCAAAGTGCGTTCTCTTAGATCCCTTTGATCTCTCAGAGGAGAGGTTGAAGAGCAGTAAACCATAGGGATGCAAACTGAGAGATCATTGCCGCAGTAGCAACACCTGACCATCAGAACGGAAGCACTAACTCACGAGGCCAAATATCCTGATCGTGTGGTTGGTTTACAGGTCTTTTTCTGTGCCTTTTGATTAATGTAATACCGGTTCGGTCGTGCTGCTCGTATAATGCACACTTATTGCACTCAGGCATGGGAAATTTAGCATGCACTGGTTATATAATTACGGATGTACGTGCATATGTACGTGAACTATAAAAACCCACTCATTTTAGATCTCCACTTATAGGATTTTATACTTTGCTGCATGCTGAAACATGAAGATAAGCTTATATAACACCGATTTTTCGGATGCCAGCATGTGACGTATCCTTTGATTCGGATATCGCTTCCAGGGAAACAGCTCGGCCAATGCTTGCATGAACAGACAGCGAAGCGGAAATCCGATGCGGCTTTTGTTTTAATCGGGTTTCAATAGATTTACTTTATTCATGAGGGTTGAATAATTAAGCTCACTTCATGATTGTTCATTCATTAAAATCCCTTTGATACCGTCACGAAAATTTACCTGATCGTGATTAACTTTTAATGGTTTTCCATTTCGGACGCTGACACAAAGGGCGCTAATTAAACTACGGCTGCCAATGTTTTTTTAAAATGCTGGCAACTGCTTCACTGGCGAATCCCCAGTGCGTGTAAATGCAAGTCAGTTGCATTCAATGCATCCTTCCCTTTCATTCTCACGGCTCAATTAAGCTGTACGCCCGTCAAATTTGCTGCACCAACGGAGCACAACTAAACTGGAATTTGCATCAAAATTAGGCCACATTATGATGCGGCTGCATCCATCGGATTTATCTTTCCATAAAACTTTTCTTTCTGCACCATCAGATCCATCCTCCCATAACAGACACCGAAACCACACGTTCTCATAATTCAGCAAAATGAAACCTCAGCAGACATGATAGATTATCTACGTCAAATGCTAAAGTATTCTAGACCTGGTATCGATATCGAAGAGCAAAGAGAAGTCAGTTAAGAAAATGGCTTCATGCCCTGTCAGTAATTGACTCACAGCATGTTCACTTACACCGCATATACCAGGCTCATGGAAAACACCATCCGGACATAAATCCCGGCTTTGACAGATATCATTCCGGCCCACTGCTGGCTTTAATTGATGTGAAACTCGGTTTGCAAGACGCGGATTGGCAGAGGGTAATATAACTGCGGTGTTTCACTCCGCATTGATTAGAAATGACGAGAAAACATTACAGAAGGATGCTGATGTTGTTGCATGCATTGTGCCTTGAAATGAGGAGCATTCGCCTGGTACTGAGACGCATTATGCTGGTTGAGGCTTCATAATTGAGCTCTTTTCACTGCTTGATTCGGCAATTATTGCCAGCGAAACTCAATCCAGTTGACGTGGCGTGGTGAGGCTCACGGATCACGCGCATTGCGTCAGTTCTTTTGGCCTCTTTGGCGAGATAGGAGGAATGCTCTCTTGACCAAAACCTACTCGGCTGCTCTGTCACGTGATTTCGCCGAGTCAGCCATTTTGTCCATTTCACAAAAGTGCTCGCAATTTTCTAATTTTGTTGAGTTTGTAGCTTTAGGGCCGAGGCAATTCAACAAAGTGGAGTGCATTACCCTGATGGAGCCGCCAATCTCCTTGTGCGCATGCGTACGCCACTTGGACTGATTGATGCCAACATGATGCAATAATGCACGCTCCCTCTACTCATATTGTAATACATGCTCCCTCTCTCCGCAGACACCTGGCCGTAATGATGGCGGGAAAAAGAAGATTTTCGCGCGCATTAAGAGCATCCGGGCTGTTTGGGGCGGCGTAACAAGGCGACCAGGCCCTTAGTGGGCCCGCATGCGCTCTATTTTGTCGGCTAACAAGTCTACTTAGGGGCCCCAATTAAGTTGCTTTGTGATTCCAATTGGGCGAATCTCTCGCTGCGTCGATATATATTCGAGCCCCTCATTATACCGATACAATTAACTTCATTTTCGACCCAAAATACTCAGCAGTGGTGTTTTTCCTCTTCATTTTCCCGTGTTCTTAGACTCTTTTTCTGCCTAACGATTCCGACTCCGCTCCGGGGGGGGGGGGGGGGGGGTGCTGGCCCTGCAGCCTCGAAAAAAGAACCCCCTGATACCCTGATACTGCATTTACTGTCATATATATTCTTCCGGTATTCAACTTTCCTCTTCAGTATTCAATCCTGGCATATTTCCAATTTATTTAAATTAAACGCAGCTCAACATGAGGCACGCACTTCGTTCCCTAATGAGCCTATTCTTCGGTATAATCTCGTAACGAGCACGCGACCGTGCTGCTCTCGCGATGCCTGGCTGAGCGCAGCTTCAACCAATGAGCTTCCAGCGACGCCTGCGATTGCCGCTTCAAAAGCTCTTTCGCTGCAGTCGCACGCGGCAGAAATCGTCAGAGGCGTGCTTGCAGCAGGCTCAGGATATTCAGCAGAATAGAAGAAGAAGCAGCTGATCATTGCGCGGAGTAGCCTAGCGTTGCAGGTGAGTAGAGCCAGTGACCTGCGCTCGACTAATTAGCCCCGCTCTATGTTTACACTGCTCAGCCCTAATATCGTCGGTCTGGGTGATTGGATTGGAGCCGTGATGTAACTCTTTACCTGTAATGTTGTGGTTCATCTGGATTGAGCGTGTCTGTGCACTGCCACACAGCAGATAGTGCCTTATCTATATGCTCAGCTCCTGAGAGATAGATAACCATACATGTAGCCGCATTGATACGCCTTATCAACACATGTTGTACCCATGCGCAATTTCATTAGTCTTTAACGGCGACAGATGGAGAAATAATAACCGATCTACGATCGCTTGGTCGCCATGGTAACGTTATTGGGATTCTCTAAATTGCCTTGGATTCTTGGCTCTAATTGAGTATCATTTGTAGTATACGCTTCTGTGAAACTGAAACACCCGATTTCACCCACAGCGCATGCATACTGTCATACATAATACACTCCCCGTAATATGTGTAAACCATGCTTGCTTTCATACCTGGCGAACCATTAAGGATGGATACCCTGATTGCAAATACGGGTAACATGGCTCTTTTTATGCGGCAATTACTCAGCTAACAATGCATCGATGAAGATTAGTCGGTCTAATGATGTGTGTGCCAATACGGCATTAAATCGCATTGATCGTCGTTGCATCATATCACTATCTCACTTTCAGATGAATCTCTGAAGTCGCCTCCATATTTGAGTTTGAAGAAGGAGCATCATACATGCAACTCAAAGACCTTGTTATAACATGATGAACAGTGCAAAGTCTGGACTACTGTCGAATCCTGCTACTCCGACTCAGCAGCAGCAGCAGCAGCAGCAGCACCAACACACCGTCTGCAGCGATTCAGTCAACACGAACAACAACAACTGTGCCATGCCGAACAACAACAGCAACAACAACAGTCATGTGCAGATCAAACAGTGTGCCGGTTGTGGTGGCAAGATCATTGACAGATTTCTACTGCATGCCATGGATCGGTACTGGCACACCGGTTGCCTCAAATGCTCATGTTGCCAAGCACAGCTAGGAGAACTTGGCACCTCTTGTTTCACGAAATCTGGCATGATTCTTTGCAAACGAGATTACATCAGGTAAGGTATACCTTAATCTCTCTCATTGTGCGTGTTGTGTGTGGCTTCTCTGCCGAATTGTAATTGTTAGAAGTCCTTCAAGTGGAGATCCCATCTGGATGCCCGAGCCCGCCTGTGTTAATTGTTTCTCGGGTGTCCGATACGCTGCCTATGAATTGTGATTAATAAATGTGTCCCGTATAAAACAGCTTTTAAGGAGGAAGTCGTAGATCACAATTCCGTCTCATAATAACGATATGATCACGTGGTTTCATTTGCGCTGCTCTTCTGTTTCCCCTTCCGGCCATCTTCTAACAAGATCTGTGCCAACAAAATATTCCTCAATTCTGACAATGTTCACTCTTACGCTCAAGACCACAGCAAATGAGAAGTTTTAATTAATTATTTTCTTGCGAAACCCCCCCCCCCTCATCCGTGTTGTTTCACGAATCCCTCGGGCTGTTCCACCTCTCCAACAATTACGTAATGAAGAAGTTACCGAGAATTTCTCCTTCTGATCAACACATCTGAAGAGAGAGAACTCTATCGTCGTCAGAAGGCGACTTTGCTGATTTACAGGGCGTGGCAATTGCTCCTTAATGCCAAGTTAATAGCTGGAGGTGTCGTGGACGCGAAGGACCCTGCTTTCATTTGCGGTCATTTCCAGGTGTATTTTTATGGGTTTCTTGATGACCACTCTTTAAAATGGGATGGTCTGATCGATGTTTAAGCTGATGTCATCGCTTCTCCCGTCAAATGGGGGCGTATATTGGTGGGCGTGTTTTTACGGTAATTAGTTCAGTCAGTGTACTCTATATGGGGGTGGATGCCTCGTTGATGTCATTGTCTTTACAGTGAAAGAAATCTATAGTTCTATGGGATGTTTCTTTAGCCTGAGTTGTGTTCGTTGATCGTGGATTCTTCTTTGGAGTTCTGTTCGTGTGTCAGAAAATATATCCCAGCGTGTAAGACCAATACAATTTATTATATTGATGTATAATTATTACGATTTCAATTATAACAAAATGAGTGACTTTACGGTCTGACTTTTGAGTGACCATATCGGGGATTGACAGTGCATGTGTGGGAGGACCGTGCAGCACTTCATCGACTTTTCTAGCTCTTAGTCTAAGGCAGCAGCAGCTCTAAGCGCAGACAACTTGTATATCAATGCGAGCGCTAATGCAGGCTTAAGTGACAGCCACATTAGCAAAAAGCTGCCGCACAAAAGCCCCTTCCAATTAAAAAAGCCTCTTCAGGAAATTTTCTTGAAAATGTTGGCAGGCTGCGAGTGCTGAGACGCAGGGCGAGGCACGTCCTGCGGCTAATAAATCGTCAATTAGAGCTTTTTACCTTAGCAATGTCAATGAAATGAATGCTCCCCTAATGGCTCCAGCCTCTGAATAATAGATAGATACATCGCCCAAGCATTTCTGTCTTCAACAAGAGCTACTCACTGCCTTTACTAGCTAGCTTCGCACTCGTAATGGTACTTAATGGTCGCAATGCATTACGCACAAGATGGCCGCCCTTTCTAGGTCAAGTACGAGACGCCGAATGAGCAAAAAAAGACGATCGAAATAGCGTTGGTCATTAGCCGTGGTATTTGCTCATTACAGCGGCATAAACCAGCATTAGAGAGTGCACTCAGATATCGCGAGTCCATTACCAGAGATCAGTCAGCCAGGCATTCGCTTCTTCTCGCGTTCTGTCGGGTGCTGTATGCGCGATCCGGCTGCGCGTGTGCTCCACCGGCATTCGGTGCAATCCGCGCCCTGACAGGGTCTGAATTTGCCTCTTGATTTCCTTGCATTTGAGCCTCGCTTTATGACATGTCGAGCAGTAATGCAGCCGGGCAATGCTAAAGCCTGGTTGTAATTGCTTGTCCATCAGAGGAAATTGAATGAGAGCGACTCAAGTGCTGATATCAATGGCCAACCGTATGCTGCTGTTCTCAACCGGATGCCGTCGTACTGTGATCGCGTTCCGTGCTTTATACACGCCATCTACTATTATACCCGCATATCTTTAAAATTGGCTTCGTAAATCACAAACGTATATTATTTTCTTCCATTATAATGACGTCTCCATTTTCCACTTTCTCCGTATATGGCCTAAATTTCTCACTGCTTATTGATATTATTGTGTTTTTTTTTTTTTTTTTTTTTTTTTTTTTTTTTATAAGAATATCCGTTTCGTTACTTATGAGACCCATCTCTAACATAATGCTATATAATTCAACCAGATGTAATTATTTCATCAATATCAAGATTGGCTGCTTCATGAGATAACCGTGAGATAAGTTATAAAATCTCATTAAATTTAACAATCACGTTAGATAACCCTCTCATCTCTGAGATGGCCTTTTAACACCACTGTGAAATATATCCTGTCGACACTTCAAGATATACACCCTGATAAAACAAGTTATGAAATTGAAGAGATGGATTTATACACTGCTTGAAAAATAGTATACGTAAAGCCGTGCTTGTGATTCTGTGGACCCTCTGGTTATAAATTGGACTACGTGTAGCTCCACACAAAAATCCCCATAAATAGGCCATTGTACGGATAGGTACATCAAAGAGCGGGTTATTGGCGTGTGCTAATTCCAAATGCACCATGTATGAAATTGAATGCAGCCCCGCTGGTCAGCACCTCTGACCTACTAAGCACTCTATAAGAGGACACGTCATTCGGATCACCGCGCATGCGTGGTGTCGCCCCTCCAACAAATCACCTCTCTTGTTCCACCGTTGACCAACATCCGTGATGGTACTTGCACCTTTCGGCTGATTGATTAGTTGCTTAATCTTGTTTTCTGCTTTTACGAGCCTCGAACGGCGCAAAGTTGTCTATTTATGACCCCATGTCTTCATAAAGATCAAACGAGTCCTTGTTTCAACATTGTTCATTTGATAACAACACCCCTCAAAGGCTCTCTTGTTTCTTTCTCTGATTCTTCTTCATCTGAAATATCTTCTTTCTCGTTATTTATCCTTCTGAATCTTAACCTTTCTTGTATACCGTGATTCGCGTACATTTCCATGAGAGCACCTCGGGGTGAGGGAAGCGTGGTAAATTACACATATTAAATATGGAAAAGCGAACATGACAAGGCTTTTATGCAGTCTTGGGTGAGTGTTTGCGGCTGTTTAGAGGACTTTTAATTAATTTGTTGCGACCCTTGAGGCAGAGCGATAATGCGGGGAAACGAGAGACGTGCGCCCCGCCATTACGTTCTACTCAAGAAGCGAAGGTAAACACCCTAGCGGCCCCCGCAGATGGTGCAAGCCCCGATTATCCCATGCGCCCCGGCCCCCTCCGTACCCCGGGGCCTTGCATGGGACAGTCACTCGACACCTCTATGCATTGGCCCCTATTGGCGTTATATGCTTCCAAACTCGTGCTGATTACGCCTACTTGAGTGCACACGCACCATGAAGCGGTTCAATAATGAACAGATGGCAAAAGAAGATCAGCAATTTTGGCGGCTGAATTAATTGTCCTTTCGCGGTGTCAGGTGAAAAAGGAGGCCTGCAAATTGACAGCATTGTCAGCTTAATTCGCCACCGTCAATGGGCCTCAATCAGCGCATCCCGGGCGGGCACTACGACCACGCTTAATGCATATTGCACCATGCATGCTTTTCGCTAAACCAACCCATTTGCTGAATGCATTTGTTAATTAAGCAGTATTCAAGCACGGTATGCGGACCCCATGCCTGGTTATTTCTCCAGGGGGCATCAGTTGTACACTTTGTGCCACTATAGATATACACGCTTTCAAGAGAGCCTTTTAGCTGACTGAAAGGTGTTTTTATAACGTGTTTTGCTATATGGAATTCTGAATGTTAATGCTTGCGCGCAGAGGACTTGTCGACATGAAAGAGCTCGGGGCTTGCCTTACAAAACCAAACCATTAGGCTTCCTATGTCTTCATTCAATGTTACATAATGGGACAGAATGGCTCGGACTATTAATTGCTCTTACTGCGCTTCCCCCCGGGACCGCCCTGTTCTGTAGGCCACGGGCCTTGCCTGTAATGCACCTTAATATACCAAGTAAATAAACATTATCACGTTTCATTTTGTCAACCATAATGTTATGGCAGTGTTCCATTTACGAAATGTTCTCATAGTGAAAGTGTCTCACGCTGAAATGATGTCCTAATGGATATCAAATTGAACGATCATTCAGAACTGAAGGGGAAAAATAAACAGAAATAATAAAATCACGAATTGTTAGAAGCAAAATGGAAGCCTACCCTGAGGGGGTTTTACAAAATGGGCTTTAATCTTTTTCTATATTTTTTTTCCTCTTTGCCTAAAATTGCTTTTCTTTCTAACTCTATGAGATCATAGGGTTTTGGGCCTGTAAAGAAAAAGCACTTTTGGAGAAAGAGGAGTTACGATTTAATGATATGCTTTCAGCTTCCATACACAAAACTTAATTGAAAGCCGGGGGGTTGGAGTGGGTTGAAGTACAGTGAGAGGAAATACGATTAACATTTATTGCTGCGAACCAAAATAAGTTGAATGAAGAATCGAGACAAGTTTCGTGAGACTTTTTCGCTGTGCTCATTAGTGGTTTAACGAGCAAGGGGAGATATCATTCATTGTTAATTGATTAATTATAATAATTAACTGTGTTTGGAGCTGCCACAGCACGCTTCCTCTCTCTCGTTAGCTGACGAATAATTGGTGAAACCCCCTTTTGAAGTTACCTGATCCTACCTGGCTTAATTGGTGTTTGATTGAACTGCAGGAAACTCATTCAACGCACCTCTGTTTAATGAGCGGGCATTGTTGGCCTACATCAGAGGGGGTGCTCCTCTATTAGGGTATAAACCACTCCCATCCTTCCTTAACCTTTGTCCCTTTCTCCCTTCAGATTATTTGGTTCAACGGGGACCTGCGCTGCCTGCTCACAAGCCATCCCGGCCTCAGAATTCGTCATGAAGGCACAGGGCAACGTTTATCACGTCCACTGTTTCACGTGCGTCACGTGTCACAGTCGACTGGTGCCCGGTGACCGCTACGGGATCATCAACGGAAGCCTCATTTGTGAACACGATTTCCCCCGAGTTGCCAGGGCGCAAAACGGGGGGGCCCCCGCCAACAGTCCGATGGTGAACCCTGGCCAAGTGCCTCTCAGACCGAGCCATAAGGTACCGTTGTTGTTGAATGTATTTTTAATTGTTATCAAATTGAATTTAAGCATATCGGAATGCTATTCTGATTTCTGGCAGATGTGGTTTCGATATTTTGAAGTGAGCTATAAGATTTTACGCAAAACCAATTTATTCCACCCAACTGGGACAATGAAAAAAATAATGAAAAAAAAAAAAACAAACTAATTTGAATGTTGATCAATATTGTCGAAGCACTTTGGCTGCCCGTTCATTAGTTATATTGATCTTTTCGCACTTGACAGAATGTCAAATTCTGATTGCTTGCAATGGAAATTGTGTCTTTGTCGCAGAACCACAAAAGCATTTCATTGTGTGTTTGTGGCACGCTCTCTCATGGGAGTTCAACCTCATCCATAATGACTGTTCCAATCGACACAGCCAGCCCCTCACAGTGTGTACGATCACCATTCGTACAATAACACAACCGCCCATTGTCCATTGGTGAGGTGTAGGCCTTTTGTAGTCAGTGATCAGAGAGTTTGAAAACGTCGTTTGAAATAGCAGGTCCCCCCCATCCACCTCAACACGCCCCCCCCCCACTTTCCTTTCTTGACCAGCAGGCAGCAAATCTCAAGTCACGCGAGAAGTAATTGCGAGAGAATTCGAGATGAAGGAGGCAGGATGCTTGCTTTGCTTAATTTATTTTCTCTTTGAGAAGGGGAAACTGCTCTTAATCCCCGAGGGCCCTACGTGTTGGAGCGCCCGGCGTCTCTCACCAAATGACTGCCTTTGTGCCTACGTCCAAGTTCCGTGCTAATATCATCACAGACTGTGTCAGATTACTAAAAATCAAACGCCACGTCGCTCTCCCTGGCGACCCCTTTCTTCACAGAAGGGAAGTACGCGTCAGTAATGATACATTGTTAGCACACCGTCAAACACATTGCAACATGCATCGTATGCCTTTTGGCACTCAACCTTTTACAATAAAAGACACTTCATTGTATGTAAATTGAATGACATTAATGACATGCAAGTATTGTCAAGTACCTTATGCTGGCAACAAAACTCGGTCATAAAAATGGCAAATGCATCAACTGCGTTGTAAGGGACTTGTCTTACAAGCCTTCTATGCAAATTAGCGACAGCAGTAGCGAGCCCTGTTTGGGCTGCGGCGTATAGCACTCTACACCCATGGCGTCCCATCGAGCTGTGCTATTAGCGATTTGTCATCAGCAAATGAATAGCACTTAAGCCAGGGATATCACATTCCATCTCTGTTATAATATTTTCGGCGATTGCCGGCGCCTTTCCATTACCTCCCACCCCCTCCGCATATCACTCCAGTGTTTGGGAGAGGAGTATAGAGGAAGAGAGGGGAGAGGGGGTGGGGAGTTGCGTCCAACCTGTCATTTCCAAACAATTGGGGAAGAGACACATAATTGAATCATCTTCATTTTGGGTAGGGCTGCGGGGGACGAATAACAAGCCATACCTCCCCGCATTGCGAGCGTCTTCTGCCTCTCTCAATTACGATGCCAGGCTCTCATCTCAAGATCATCTCGATACGGATTAGCGTTAGGGAATTGCAATTTAGCAGGGGGCCAAAAACCCAATACATCTCTGGCACTGTGCAACCGACTTGACCCCTTCGGGCATTTCCGTAATGACTCTCCGAAGAGTTCCGGAAATGGCCGATTCCACCGCCTTCCAATTTGTTGCCGGAACATAAGAGTAAAACCCAACGGAACACTCCGAACACAAGCACAGATCAAGGCTGTGCAACACGTTGCTGCTCTACTGCCCTGAGCTGAAAATTAAAATATAGACGAAAAAATAGATGTGACCTCACCGCCACCCTGTATTATTGGTGTGCGAAAGCTCTGTAATTTAAAGACATTAATCACTCACGCATCTCACCCACTCCCTGCCACTTGAATGATGAACCGCTGAGTCACAGAATAGCGCTTACATACTTCATAAGAAATTCATCTTCCCGATTCTGACAGCGTTCTTTAAGAGAGTAATAATGAGCCAGAGAATTGGCAATTACGCAACTCAAGCCAATGCCGATCAATTCCTAATTCGCAAAGATGGTTTTTGCCTTCGTTACAGCAGTACTCTCTTTTTTTCTTATTCGTTTTTTTTTTCTCCTCCCCTGTTCTCACTTAATGTGGAAATTATCCATTCATTGCTGGGGATCATTCGTCATCATTATTTCCTTCTTTCGTCTTCTCATTTTCGTCTTTGCGTTTCTTCTTCTTACTACTACAAATGAATCCTCGCGGAAAACGAACCGTCAATTATGCTCAAATGCAAGAACATTCGCGGCAACCAGACCCTGCGGTTGCGTGCGTGCGATCTGTGACCATATGTCCACCACTCTCAATACAAACTATAGCATTGACAACAGGATACGATTTACCATCGTGAGGCGTGTATACGAGCAATTTCCATCAGGGACATTAATTCACACTTCAACGACAAACTCAGCGCTGTTAAGCAAGTGTGATATTAGGCGAACCCTTTGATCATTCCTTAACACCCCAGCCGTATCTTTCAGGTGTCCCAAGTAATATTTCACGTCTTTCAATCAGGCTTTGTCAGTGTCCCCTTTCACGTGGCCTGACTGGCCTCCCTTCTCAGATAATTGGCTGCATGATAAATTCTTCCAGTGTCCAATTATTCTGGTATCAGTGGCCATAACTATTATGTAATAAATTTCATTTATGGAAAAAGTTGACATTCCATTTGTTTGCCTTTATCCTCGATAATTCCCTAATCTTCGCTTTCGACGAGAGAGAAGAGCTTTTTAGACTGCACGGCCACGATTGCATTGTAGGAAATCGCTTCGCATGATTAGCATTCAGAAAGATGAGTGGATGGTAGTGGAAGATGGAGGGGTGGGGGTGATAACGAAGGGGGAGGAAGTGAGGGGTTCGTTTCCATGGTAATTGCGTTGATTAAACAACCCCGTAGTTAATTATCCCAAGAAATATACCCCTTTTCCAAACCCCTTCGTTTTCCTCTCAATTATCAGTGCTATGTATTAAATTCCCCGCAATCAGCGATTGAAATATAGCTTGTCAGTCTTGAGTGGCTAAATCATGCCGCCCGAGACACTCATTTGCGGATGGAATTGCCATAGTTAGGCTGCGGCACAAGCCAACCCGTTCTAACGCTGGAATAAAAGGGATTTGTACATCCCTTTCAACCGGTGCTACATTTCACCCTTTCTATCCGGCTGTAATTTTCTCTGAAGTCAAAGTAACGGGCGTGAGGACCAAGAAAACTTGATGTCCTTTAACTTGCTTCTAATGATTTGTGTGTGTTTTATAGATTTCTTTTCTGCTCGTTCTAACGGTCTTTTTCCTTTCTTGTTTCTTCCAGGTGTGTTGATCATGTAGCCACATCGGGTTTGTTGTTGTTCATAACTCTAGAAACTGTTTACCAAGTGGCGCTGAGCCGGGCGTGTCCCGAGGAAAACTGGGTGTTGCTCGTCATGACAACCAACCGCCAATGGCGAAATGAACTTTCCTTTCTTTATTTTTGTTTTGGTTGAAAAAAATCTAGTTTTGTGCATTTCGTTACTACGTCTCTCTCCCTTCTCTCCTCATCATTGAATTTCATTACTATTAATTATTTTTTATCAATTAATCAATTATGATTGTTTTTATTTTTTTTTTTTTTTTTTTTTTTTTGAGGGGGGGATTTGTGATTCTATTGTGTGGTTATTGACTTCATTCAGCAAATTAATTGATAGTGTGATCAATGAAGCGCGACTCACAATGGTTAGTACTGATCGTTAATTAAATATCTCATAATCTTCTAAATGTGCCGATCATCATTCATTATTTAATTCATTTATTCATTCATTCCCTGATTTAATAATTAATATTCTAGCCAATGGATTTTTTTCTAATCGAGTCATTTTTTCTTTGTTTACAAATGAAAAGTTCAAATGAGAAAAAAAAATTCAATAAAATTTTTAAATATTTTCGACTTATATGTTTCAATCGTTCTTATAATGCTGGCACCTGTTGGGTTTTTTATGTGTGCTTCATTACTCGTTTAATTAGTCAACGTAACAATTAGATTTTAATGACTTTCAGTTACGACAGAGTGGCCTCTCATCTGGCAGCTGTTACCTTCTCAATGGAAAATTAAATCGACTTGGCACAAATTAACTTCGATTGTCAAATTGGTATCAAAAATGGAGACAGATGTTTGCGGCCTAATCGCTGTAATTAAATCTACATTTGACGAATGAGTTATTTGCGACACCCATCGTCACAAAAGATTAATTATTTGGTGACCGTACCGAAAAAAAAAAAAAAAAAACCAAACAAACAAACCAAAAAAGAAAACACACACTTCTATATGATTATAATTAAATTAAAATTCTTTGAGTTCTGTGCCATTCAAATTAATATTTATTTTCAATTACGGTTTCCTCTCAAGAGAGGAAAAACTATATTATTCAAAACTCCCACACATGCTTTATCAAACGATTAGAAAATGGAGAAAAGTATCATTATTATTACATCATCCAATCCTTTCTTTGATAGTGTATATCTCAAGTCCACCCAAGTAATAATACAAACTTCCTTTAATCAATAAGTTTAGAAGAACATATAATTAGTAATTATCAAAAATTGACTAACAGGAAGCTCGGGTGAACGAATCAAAAAGAAAGAAAGAAAATATTTACAAACAAAAACATAAACTTATGACAGCTACCCATAAGACACCTTGACCTATAGGGTCATTCGCTACAAATTCCACGAACTTCACCGGAAGAATTTTATACCTGTAATCTGGTCAATAAGGAGGACAGGGGAGGTTGTTCTGGGAAATCACTGGCAACCTAATAATAATAAGACAACATTGGACGAGTCACAGCGTCTCCTCATCTGTTACCGCCATCAACACGTGCTTTTTTGTGAGACATCTTTTGATAATAACATTGATTAAGATCACTCAAGCAGTCATGCGTTGCTCACAACTGGGCAGAGCTGTAAAAGCTTTTCTCACAATGCTGCATTGAATATTTGAAATGGCAATAACTTACTTTCCTACCCCCTCTTGAGGAAGTCGAAGGAACTTGAGATCTATTGAATTCCAAAGTTCTGTGACCAATCTTGCCTTACACTATGCGAGGGAATTAAGGATCTGAAACTTAAAATTTGAAAAAAAAAAAAAAAAAAAAAAAACAAAAAAAAAACAAAAAAAAAACAACGATGATAGATAAGCATTTATTTCATGGTGAGGGAAGCATAATTGTGCGGCACAGTCCTTGCCGCGAAACGAGGTTCAATTAAACTGTATAATTAGAAGGTATATATACCACAACTCAGAGACACCAAGACGAACGGACGGAAAGTATTAAATCAATTGTGAGCTTGCGTAGCCAAGAAAACGAAGGCTAAAGTCAGCTCAACAGCATCCTTGTCATATTGGGCACTCAATATCCGATACGACTGCACAACAATGGTGATACATAAACACAATATTCCCATCAAGTTCGGCTATAACTTGAACCAAAAGAGAACATTTGAAGTATCTCATGCTGCTAATATTATTAGAAAGCGATAATCAGGATTGCGAATTCCTTGGAAAGGGAGGCAAATAAATGTTCATGTCGTTTGGCATGGTCTTTGATTCCAAATAGAACTCAACTTAATGGACGAATAAAGAGAATTCATTGCTTTTGTTCTGATTTGCTGGCCGATTAGTCTGCGACTGACTGCATTATTGTGTATTGAATAGTTAATATATAAATGCAATTAATACATTATATTGTTGCAATATAGTATATACATAATTGTGTCTATGAGGTACACATAATGAAAACTAGAAAATATGAAGAAAGCTCTGCGTGTATTACACCTGGGACCACTTTAAACTCAAAAGAATGAAGTTTTTTATAAATCAGTTTCTGTTTTTCCCTCTTCACTGTTTTTCAACTTCAATCTCGCGAAAATACAACACGTTGAATTGAAGCAGATCAGAATACAAGCTTGTTCTCAGTCGTATATTGTATTATGAGCTCACGAGAGAATGATCAAATTAAAATGATAAAACACGGAAAAGGATAGCATGACAGTAGTCAAATGGTTGATCATCCACAACCAGACATGAAATTGACATGAACCGGGATTGAAGCACATGTACTGAATGGTTTTTGATTCGGATCTTCTATTCAGATTCCCCGGGGCAGCAAATCTTCGTACTGAACTTTGCACGAACAACTCTGGCTCGATCAATGGACGCAAATAAAGCCAACAGTATATAGGTTAACTCGCTAGGTGCTGCCTAGTATCCCACAGAACGCTCGATGTGGCCTCCACTGGTTCCCTGGCCATATATACATATATGACACAGGCACACACCAATAACCGGTGGTATCTCATTGGCTGCTATTTATAGTAACAATTAGTCAACTGTTCGTATTCAGCAAATACTGTGAATTCACTTTCACTCACCCCTCCTCGTTATGATTGTGAATTATAATTGTAATCCGTTATAATTGTAATTCTTCGGTGACTGCAGTGCTGCCCAACTGCGTAACAAGGTCTGGCACTGTGTACTACTGTCTATGGTGGTATGCAGGATAAGGAACCCTTGGGATTTATCGATAAGAGTAGGGGGAAACCCCGGTCCCGGGCCTTCTGTTCTGGCGCCCGTATCATCCGATCGGATTGGGTGGAGCCGTAAAACCCCATCACTCACTCACTCACTCACTCCCCCCTCCTTGGGAATTCCGAGTGACGTCATGTAAAATCGAGTGAAATGGATGTACCAAAATAGGGGTTAGTTTTCATCGGTGTGTGCCGGTGCTTCTTTTCAGTATAGCGCCGGAGACCAGTGAAGATGTGGCCTTAGAGTAGACTGTGGCGTCCTCTAGCGACCAACGAACTCAAACAGCACCTAGCTAACAGCGTAAAAATGCCATAAATCAACAAGTGCTAATAATAAAAAAAGTGATCCAATCCGTGCGATGTCATGACTGCATATTAGTCCTATATTGCGACATTGGGTGGCATGACCTTTGACCACTGTGGCAGAAATACTTGGCTCCTTTCTCTCCATCTTTCAAACCTTCAGCTTATCCTCCAAAATATGACACGTCATCACTGGCCCACAGCTGGAGTTCCGAATCAAATATTCCGCAATAATCTCAGCGTTTATTTCGTCCATATATCGCCTGCTTTCCTAATAATATCCGAATGACAAATATCATTGGGTAATTTTTTTCCTCTGGTGCTTCATCCAAATATTAGTAATTTTGACAACTTTGTGAATGCGTACTTTTGTCGTTGGATACTCCAGTCCCCCTTTCATTACATTTGGGATTGACATTCCACTCTGAATACTACTAGATGCACACAGAAAATTAATCCGAATGACGACCTCATATGCCAGGCATTGATTTAGTGCAACCTGCTAGTTAATCTGTATTAATAGTATATAGCAGGGTACCTCGTTAATATATAACGTATAAATTGTTCATTAGGGGCAACTCACATTTGTGGAAGGATCGCAAACGAGAGAATGTCGATGTCAATATGTTGCGACCCCCGCCATTGTGTGTTTAGAGGAGGGTTTGTAATGTCGGATTCGTTTGTGTGATTGCATTACACGGAGCATGCCCCAACCCCACCCCCCTTTAGGTATTTGAGATGACAAGACATCAGAGCTGTCTTTCCAGAGAGCAAAGCTTCATTTTGTCCCTTTTGCCATTCCAATTGACTCGAACAATGGGTTGCTTTAACGCCCTGTGAAGGTCTTGTAATTCTATTCTGCTTGCCCTAAAAGGTGGTCAATTCCATGGTATTCCCTCTGGAGAAGAGCTTGAGGCGCTGGTGTGTGTGTGGGGTGAGGGAGTAGCCACCCTTGGGCGGCCAGGGTGACCAGGAGTGGGCCCGAGATTTCATCAGATCGACCACAATTTCCTGAGCAGCCCCAGGCCAAGGGTCTCCTTGGCGTTTTCTATTACATGAGAGCAAAAAGGAACGCCACATTAAAGCGAGCTTGGCTCACGCCTAATAGGAATTGACAATTGACCCAGCAACATCGAGATATTATCGCCCATTATCCAATTTGCATTCGCTTGTAGTTCTGTGATGGCGTTCGTTCGCAATGCACTCAGACTTTGATGGCTGTTTGATTGGGTTAGGGCTCGCGGATGAGGTGCATTGCGAGTTCATTACCGGGTATTTTCGAGCACCATCTGTGCGGGCTAAAAGCCCTTGTTTGTTGCAATGAAAATCTGTGCAACGTCCACTTGCTTAACCCTCTGATTCACGATGACATCAACGCGAGAGCAGGGGACATGTGTTTCGTTCAACATGACATGGCTCTGTTGTATATTAAACCTCTAACAACCAACTATTTTGTTCACAAGATACATAATTAATAAGCTCAATTCATGCAGCCGCTTGAGAGTATTTTATGTGGAAAGGGAGGTCATTCATGTTTGCTGTATTCGTTGAGTCATAGACTATTTCGCCTCAATAGAAAGAGATTTTTCAATAATGTACATGCGAGAGAGATACATGTATGAAGAAAAAAAAAAACAACTAATAAGCCACAAAACCATAATCGGCAGGTCACTCATGTTATTTAAAATATATACACATGTATCTATATAGTATGAAATATATGGAGACGCAAAACTGTCCAGCTGGAAAAAGAAATGTCTCCAAACAAAGCAGCAGTTTCATTAATGTATTGAACTTCGATCATATCTTGTGCCGGAACACCCAAACAACCGTCTGGGAGATTGCAGCTGATAGTAACTTTGTGTTGAATTTGTGTCTTTGCTACCGCGAGGTTCGAACCCCAATCAAAACTGTTGTAATTTCCAACACACATGCAGAACAAGAGATGATCTCTGCCTAGTAAAAAAGAAAGCAAAAAAAAAAACAAAGGCAAAATCTAATGAACATTAATTAATAACTCGGCATGTGGGTGAATTCTGAGATATCCAGGGTGGTTCACCGAGTTGAAAGTGTAGAATTAACGTCGTGACCGATTTGACCAAAAAACTGATTAATATGATCCCGACACTACACGCAGACCGCGCATTGGTTTTCACTTCACCACGAGTAAGTTCAGATAATGATGAAACAAACGAGTCCTATCCAGTCACGTGTACCGTCTCTTCTCCGCTGAGTGGTCGATGACCAGTTGCGGCGGCATGTCACGTGGCATCTACTTCTCAAAAATCGCGCCCGTCAACCAATGAGCACTCTCCAAGTTCTTTGCTCCATCCTTGCCTCCAATGATATCTTTTTTCGACATCCCAACTTCTGTCGTCGCAGATGGCAATGCGCACTTCAAAACTCATTTTTAATTTGAGTTGTTCTCTTCTTCTTCTTCTTCTAAGAGGCACTAATACAATACTATTAGTATCAGAGTGTCGTAAAACTCCACCCATACATACATACATTCTCTTCTTCTTCTTTTTTTTTTTTTTTTTTTTTTTGTTTTGTTTTTGTTTTTTTTGTTTTTTGTTTTTTTTGTTGTGAATATACACTGTTGAATGAAGCGATTAATTCAAACTACCCACCTTCCAATCAGAAGATAATGTGATACGACCCAAAAACGCATCTTATACCCACTATAGTCTATAGGTACGGTTCTCCCATATACAATTAACATCTAGCCGACATGGCAGCCCAAATGAATCAATGGAGCTTAAAACGGCATTAACTTGAAATCAGATCTACAAC
>KB305005.1:519401-574966 GCA_000328365.1 Capitella teleta | reverse complement strand
AGTTGTTCTCTTTTTTTTTTTTTCTTCTTCTTCTTCTTCTTCTTCTTCTTCCTTCTTCTTCTTCTTCTTCTTCTTCTTCTTCTTCTTCTTCTTCTTCTTCTTCTTCTTCTTCTTCTTCTTCGAGGCACTAATACAATACTATTAGTATCAGAGTGTCGTAAAACTCCACCCATACATACATACATTCTCTTCTTCTTTCTTTTTTTTTGTTGTTGTTGTTGTTGTTGTTGTTGTTGTTGTTGTTGTTGTTGTTGTTGTGAATATACACTGTTGGGTGAAGCGATTAATTCAAACTGCCCACCTTCCAATCAGAAGATAATGTGATACGACCCAAAAACGCATCTTATACCCACTATAGGTACGGTTCTCCCATATACAATTAACATCTAGCCGACATGGCAGCCCAAATGAAATCAATGGAGCTGAAAACTGCATTAACTTGAAATCAGATCTACAACTAAGACCAACTATTTGAGCAAGGCACGTTTGATGAAGCCAGTGAGTCTCCTAAGTTCTTGACGAAGCAGACGCAGCACACACACATTGCATTGATTACTAAGTTTGGGTGTTAGTTATCGGAGGCTATAATGCATACGAGAAGACCTCAGAACATTGTACTGGACCATAAGCCGAATTAATTCAACGCTGATTAATCACAAGCCTCTCAACCGCAGTTCATTCTCACTTTACATCACTTTTTCACGATACGGTTGTATCAATATCCATTTAATCCAGACGATGATGAATATTCATGTACGTATAGACAGATACATGAATAAAAGAAACATATTGTGATGAAGTCGTCCTATCCAAGGTTCAAAGGTCATTGACCAATAACCAAAGTTTAATCAAGCAATTGCAATTATCCGAAATTGACAACCGTGAACGCTCTTAAGCAAATTGTAGTAAATTACAAGTGTGATTGATCAGAGTCGTGAGCCCCTCTGTGATCTCATCTCTAAATCAATCCTAGTTTCCAGATCAACCTCTTTGAACTGTATTTTTTTACGATCACCCAGTATCGACCAGGTAGCTCTTCGTGCACGAGAGATTGGCGTTCCGCTTCATCGATCATGCACCCCGATCTCTTCCCATGCAGAGGCGTCGTCTGTGCTGTGTGAATGAGGCCGGTCGAGGCATGCGGCCGACGGGAAGTAATTATTGGGAAATTGAAATGTGTTGATCCGTTCGACAAGAGGAAATTAAAACTTTTTCATCTGCGCCTTTTCCCGTGGCAGTAAAACTCACGAAGGTAAACAAGGACAGGGAAGATAATTAACAGAGATACGAACTATAAGGTTCACTCCATACTCTGTTATGCAAGTTAACATTTTGGCTCAGTGACATCATACACTGTGTATACAGTCATACTGCTGTGTATTTTTCATGACAGTTGTGCGTCTTACATAAAATATATAAAAAATGGAAAACGTTATTACGGGGACTTTAAGTCACCACAGAATGCGAACTACTAGTAATCAAACAACCATGCATCGTATCAAGTGAATTTTTTGGTGAACGTGAAAGCCTTGAATCACTAGAATCGCTGGCGCAATGCCTGTCTCTCTGACTGAACAATGCCTGCCCTGCATGTTACCCCACTCAATCCCTCGTGTCTTGACCGGCGTCGTCGAGGGGACCTGGGGAACACCAGCTTTGTCAACCTCCTCCACTCCTCTCTGCTCTGGACGGCTCTTGTTAATTCGTCCAGACTGCCTTTCACCCAATCTGTCACATTGTCATTCCATGCGTTCCTCTGTCACCATCTTCTTCTCCTGCTTTCGGCAGTGCCCTGCATGGTGGTCTTTGAGAGGCTGGTTATAGGACCTCACAAAGGTGACCCGTAAGCCATCAACGAGCTATGATCACAAACGGCATCAACGATGGAGCAACTACTTAGGCAATTATATAAATCCATCTTTGTCCAACCAGGTACCACAATTCAGCATTATATGTAATATGTCATGTTGTGGGGAACATGAGGGTTATCGGGCCGAAAAATTCGACCCCACGACCCCTCTGCACGCTAGTCGATCGAGTGCACTATTTCTGCATATGCTCTCTCGATCGCGTGTAGGAAATGCATCCATTATTTTGTATGGACACTAAAACAGCTTGCAACGTACTTCAAATATTTATTGCACAAGTTATCTTCCATCTATGATCGCTATCAGTTGACTGTTAAATTGCGAAATTTTGAGTGTTAAATTGTAATTTTTGTCTCAGTTTTGTTATTTATAATTTAAAATTTTTTTTTTTTTTTTTTTTTTTATTCTCACTGAATTATTATTATTATTATTATTTTCACTAAAATCACATTGATGTTCAATGAATGAACGAATAAACATATATATATAACTTATGTCGCTGCAAACTGCTATACCTCAAAATCCGTTTTGTGAAAAGGAAATTATAATAAACCTCCGATAAATACAATCAGATGATAACTTTGTAACATTAATTTAAAACAAATATATTGTCGCACTTTAGCAAACATTGATGATTCACCCGAAGATAATACGATCACAAAATGTGATCCAAATAAAATTCATCGTCTCAATTAAATGCCGAATTGTAAAGCGTCGTTAATTTTATTTCAAATGAAGGGCACATAATTCGTCTAACTTGGACGATGTAGTTGCCAGTTGACTGCGAACGACGATGAAGATTATAATGTAATTATAATTAAATTACTACATGCATTACAAATTAAAATGGGTATCAAATCAAAATGCAATGCTGTGCGACAGACTTTGAGCAACTTTCATTTGCTGAAATCAGTGATGCCATCAGCGGAATCGTCGAAGATGATTTTTTTTTTTTCGTTCTCATGCACTAACTAACCACTCATCTTGCCTACGCACACACACATACACACACACAAAAAACAAAAAAAAAAAAAAAAAAAACTACTGAATATCAACACAAAACTGTAAATTTTCTCTGATGTCATCGATATACCATCTTTTGATTAACCCATTTTGTATAAATCAGCACTTAATGCATATTCTCACCAACATGTTACATTATCACTTTGTTTAGTTCGCTTCTAATGGATAACAAGCAGAGCTGTTTGAAAACTATAATTTAGCACAATGAATATGTAGCTCCGAAGAGCTGTTATATCTCATAATAAGAATCCTGAATAATCATGATGCACGATCCACTAACTGTTTCTGTCAAATAATTATACTTAGCCCCCCTGTACCAAATCCTGCAGTCGACTGTGGAGATCGAGACTTGGTAAAAATATTCAAACTCATCAAGATTCAAGAGCACCACCAAGATCAACCAGCATACAAGTTACTATAGTCGAGGCTCAGCCAAAGGAACCTATTCTGATGCGCTAAGCCGGCTGAAGTAGACCTCCGGTCACAAGCGCAGCGCAATATCAGACACCGGGTCTCACAAATCTCAAAAATGCCATCTTTTCAGTGGTTTTGACAAACTGTTTCAGAATCTGGCTATGTCGTTTGAAGGCTCTGCATCGGCATGCGAGTTCCTCTGAATGTCGTCATACAACTTGTGGTACATTAACTAGACTCTCAAACAGGACTACATTATGCATCCATTGGAATTGCCATGCATGGAAGCGAAAAAGAACAAGTATAATTAGTATAACATGATAATTATGTTCATGATTGTTTCCTTACAGGCGAGATGAACAACCGAGGCATGTCAGCATTTTATCGTTTAACTGATTAAACACATGATAAATGCTAATTTTGTAGCAGGTGGACTTGACTTCTCGACATAGATGAGGAGTTGTTATAGCCGTCGTAGAAAGCGAGAGAGAAACCGAAGAAGAGACGTACAGATCTGGGCTTTAATGGAACTCTATACACGTTGTTCAAATCGAATCTTCAGACGCTTGGGTGGCGATGTTAATCATTTCAGGCAAGTGTTCATTGGTGGAGGTCAGTGCTTCCCTCAGAAGCGCAGTGTCAGCAGATGTCTCCGCCTGAAGACACTCGTATGCCTCGTTAATCAACGTTTTCCGCGCTTCCTTCCTGAATAATTTGCTAATTTGATTCCCTTTGCATCAAACGATGGGAAGGATGGAACATAATCCAAAAGCGAGCGATAATAAAGGGCACTGGCCGTGATTTGTGACGCCGGTGCAAAGGGCTTTCGATCAAACCAATGAGCTTTTCACCCATTATCGCCCCTCGGCCCTCTAGAGCAGACGACGGAAGCCAAGCCTCGTTTTGATTTGACTACCGGAAATTACGCTTATTGATTTTTTTTTTTCGCAGTGTCATGTCGCATTTGATTTCATCGCTTATGAAATATTAAAGGAACAGTCAATTACGGAGTAATTCGAGTCTATTTCGCTCGTCTAACTTCCAGCGAAATTGCTTTGCTTCAAAATGGCGGCGATGGCTCTTGTTTGCTGACAATATGGACGGAAGTGTCAGCGCGACATCAAAGAACAGCTTCGTCTCCTACGGGACACCCCGACGCGTGTTTCGGCACTTGTACGAACTCTGATAACCAAATCTGGTAGCAATGAGAAGCCTCTGTATGGCCGGCCTTTGACAACGAATCCCCAATGCCTGTCATCCAGCGTCTCACTAACTCTTTCTTCCTGTGACACCCTAGGTCACGTGCTCTTTATGGCATCAGCAAAACAAAAGCAATTCTGCTGAGTCATGAATCCCTTCAAAGACCAACATCCCCGTCGGGAGGTTCCATCATCAAAAATTATGCGACTCAATGCTGCTCTAGTACACGATCCTAAACAAACCGCCAAGACATGCACACAGGGGCAGTAATCAGCTCATTCAACCAGTAAGGCTTCGGTGACCATGGCCCTGTGCATGCAGCAGGAGATCTAAAGGCGCTTATTCGCCCGAATCGAACTGGCGAGGGGAATCTCCAATCAATCGTGATCGGAGCATAAGAAATTTCAAGAATATGCATGTCGACAACAGATGTAACTTGAATTAATTAAGATTTTTGATCGATCAATTTTATGTCACAAGGAAACGACACATTACGCTTTCTTATCCGAAGAAAACACTCGCTGAAATCGCAGGTCTATATAAATGAGTTCCAATTACCACGACGTGTCAATTAGACGTCATTAGAGGTCAATATATCACGTGTTCAGATGTTATTAGGCATTACAGTTAATAAAGGGCTAGCACTCCAATATTGTTACGTTATAATTTATAATTATAAATTAATTATTATTAGTTAAGTTATAATTTAAAAGAAGACGCACACAAAATAAACCAACGGAAATAAATTACCTCTTCTCGTCATCTCCCCACAAACGGATCAATTTGTGCTTTGCAGTCAAGTTGTCAATCAAATGTATTTCAGTGATATTGAATTGACATTCTTCCTTTTCATATGCGTGTTTCGGGCATGAAAGGACAATTTAGAGTTTCAGACTGATTGGAAAAGAGGGGGGGTCTTTTTTTTTTTTTTTTTTTTTTTTTTTTTCTTTTTTATTAAACCACCATTTGGATAATTGATATGGACGCATTAGACTGATGACTGCTTCGGTGGCATAAAAGCATCTGAGTGACGATCAGCCGGATTAACAAGATCCAATCAGAACAGAGAGCAGTTCTAATCTCTAAAAGACACAACAATCAATGTTTCTGATTCTTATCTCATGTCCGATAAAGATAAAGAAGATAATTGGGAAATAGAAAGCATTAAAATTGTACATCAAAGCAAATTCGAAATTATGTAAGACACACTGCAACTCTGTGTATGGGAGACTGGGTAAATGTGGATGATTACCTGATCGAATATTATGCATGGCTACAGGCGTACAGGCATACGGTACAGTGTGGTATACGAGCGTTCATGTAATTATTATAGAGCAGAGGCAGGCAAAAGTGGTCGTGATCCGCGAAAGGGCGTGTCAATGGTGTGACAGCTGAGATAATAACGTAGAAAACTAGCGAGGTATTCTCCTTGTTAAGGCACTAATGAGGCTACTTACACTGTGATGTTAATCACCAATTAAACCGCCCGTTACTTGCACTCTTTCCACCCAAAAGTATTGCTAATAGTGGTGGCGTACATACGAGGCAGGCGCACAGGTGAGCTCGCTTAATCATGCTCTGAACGCGGCGCGTGTAACAGCGACATCGAAAGCATTCTTTATGAGTTAATTAACGTTACCGTACTCCCTGGCATTGTTGCAATGTTTTGTAAGGATTTCTTGTGATATGTTGTTATAACTGCGAACAATGTCAGTTTAGTTACGAGCACCGCAGATCAAAGTAGAAAGGTTCGAGCACGCACTCTTGGGCGTTTGGGAAAATTCGGATTTGATCATTTGCTAGAAAGATAAGACTGAGTTCATGATACGATGAAAGCGAGCAAGATCCAGGTATCGACTTCAAAGCAAGCACGTCTGTGTAATTGTCGACGGCGTGATTGCCTCTATGTACCTTTGTTCCACCCAGGTACCCTACGCGATTAGCCATGCTGCCTGATGCCTCAAAAGAACGTCGATCTACCTGCCCCTCGGCGTCCCGTTTTCTTCTGGTCTGCAAAACAAAGTCGAACAAATCTTCCTTCTGCATGATGCGAAGAGCAGGGAGGAGTTTTCATGACGCCGCGATGTGTCCTCGGCCTACTGTTGTTCATCAAAGAAGGTCAAAAACAAGTAAAAACAACGGTGTTTATTTGTCTGTTGTTTATTTATAATTCCCAAAATTCATCCCCCACTTACACTTATAATTGGGAACAAACAAGTCAATCTCTGACAATTATAGACAATTATAGTTCTAACAATTATATACAATGCCACTAATTAATTCATGGTTGATTCTCGACTACACAGGACTTTCATGTATAAAGCAAAGATAGTTTCCATAGCCACTGTATTTGATCCCTTTGAGCATAAGCCCTCCCGCGATGACTTGCGTATTTGTTGAATGTTTATTATTATTATTATTATTATTATTATTATTATTATTATTATTATTATTATTATTATTATTATTATTATTATTATTATTATTATTATTATTATTATTATTATTATTATTATTATTATTCTCGTCACAATGACTAATGCAACTAATAACTACTGACTGACTTTGATACTATTGGGACTCAGGTTCTTTATAGTTATGTATCAGATAGTAGATACTGACTTAGAGCCTCGTAACATAGCGATCACTTGTATCTTTGCATTTAATAAAATTTATAAATGGATGTATAGTTCATGTCAGGGTATACTTGATCTTTTGATTAAAGGTGATTTTTAAAAGTTGTTTTGTTTATTGAGGCTGTACGAATAGCTCAGTGTTGCATGCTTTGTTGTTCATAGGGTTTCTCAGTGAAAAATTGCACGGTTTTATTGCACATCGATGGGGTGAACCTGACTTTACAGGTGCGCCTCTGAATTTTGTGGGACGAATATACATGACATTGTTCGAATTCTGACCATATCGTGGACAGGTAAGAATTTGACATCGAAATGGGCTCGTTTTAGGCTTCAGTATATCCAGCTGGAAAAGTTTGTCGATATCGTGTGTAGAGTGGCGACCCTTACGCTTGTCATCGGTGCTCCGTTGTGTGTGAGTATGTCATTGACGAAGAAGCTCGATTTCGTCGAGGTCATCAACCCCTTTCCTGTACACTACAATTCCATCTCACGTAGGCGTCGTCGTCCTAAATACCACACCGCCAAATTGCAGTTTAATGACAACAGACATCATTGAACGATAACACAATAATTTAGAGAGGAAAATTACATCTTGACAGCAATCGCATAAAGTTAAATATTGACTTAATTCGTGCAGTGCCTTGATTAGTATTGGGATTATAGTCCAGCAGCAACGGGGAAAGATGGCGACAGACGGCCAAACATTGGGCAAATGTCGTCGGTGTTTTGGTAATTTCCAGGGTAACAGTCGTCACTATTAGAAAAACAAATTAACTCTTGATTGGATGATGATTGTCGAGGGCTGTGTCAGCATATCAAACGCAATCGCCGATGACACGCTGCCAAAGCAATGGATCAGACAGACAAGGTTCGCGTCCCATCGGGAAGTGAAGTTGTTCATTTACTCACATCCATCTGTCGTTCTATACTTGCAGTGCATCTATGTAATCTGCATAATATATCAAATGAAGCATGCATAAATCACTAATTTAATTTCACTTATTTTGATCATGGGGACTTATTTGGTGTATCACTATTTTTTTGGCCATGATGAGCTGTGTATAATTTTATGTTGTCGGCGGTAGAAGAAAAAACTACAACTTTTCCGCGTGACACATGAGTCATACATGGCAGAAACACGTATTAAAGGAAATGTGGTGATATTCTGTGTGCAATCATCACTTGTCCAGTAAGGACAGAAGTGCATTTAATCCGATACATTAGGCGTTCCTCTCTGATCCACGCATCCAAAATCCATCCCAGAACCTCCCGAGACGACCAGCAAGAAGCGAAGTTAGTCACTGCGGTGTCTATTTCCATAATCCACTCCGTTGCAAAGCATTAACTGAGGATGTCTGTATGCAAATGCCATATCGACAGAAGACGCTCGGAGACCCCGTCGACGGTTGCGCACGGGTGAACGGAAGGCCTCACGGGATCAACCAGCTTTTATCTAATCACCAGCGATGATTAATAAACTGTCTTCACTTGGTTTCCTCAGAGGACCGAGCGATAAATGTGAACCGAATTTCTGATCAGTGCTCCCTGAATGTTCTTCTAATCACGGTGTGGAATAATGTGGGTATACTGTAACTACAAAGTGATTCGTTAAAGCATTCATTCCGCCAAAGAGCAAGTTGGACGAAATGAAAAATTGACGTCATTTTGCGTCAATTACGATCGGGTGTCGATGTCGTCATAACGCTAACTTGGGTAATCTTCATTCGCAACTAGGAAAGTGGCAGACAGCGGAGAACACGTGCTCTCGGGTTTGGTAATTATTGTACTTGTTAAAACATGTTACATAACTCAGGATCATGTGTTGGTACTTGGCAGTTGGCATTAAGTAGCTATTGTCACGTTTCTGGTTATACTAGGAGAACGTGTATTACATGGTGTGTCTATATACACACACAAACAACACATAACATGTATATAACAATGAAGGATGAGTGAATTACATTAATAAATTAGCTACTCTGGTGAGATTGGTCGGAACATGAGTTATATTCTATTGTTAATAGTAATTTTCTGTGTCTATTTCGTTTCTGAATGTTATACGACTGTACCTTTCCACGCTGTTTGGTATGCATGTACATGTAGTCATGTACTTGAATGTACAAATGTACTTGAATCGATCAATGAATAAGAACAAAGAGCGACTTATTACTTGAGTTAAACCTAAGAGACTGGCGTATAATGAACGGCCTTTCGGCCGTTGGCACGCCAGCCACCTGGTCGTGCGTTGCAACTAATTTGAAGATGTGTAAACCGCTGATAATAATTATATTGTTAATACATGACTTTTGAGCTCGTTCCGTCCGTGTGACTGGTCAGACTCGTGCCCTGTGGCTGATTGTGCTGAGGTCTTGTGACGTTCGTTTCTACGAATGGCATAAATAGCACTGCCCTCTGGTGATCAGCAGGACCGTGCATTCTCTTTAATCAACAACATGTTCACAAAACGGGGATAACTAACGTCATTACGTAATAAAGATGCTTGAAGATGTCATGAAAATGGCGACAACCACAGCGGTTGAACAACCTCCTTTCTCTGCGTGTATGATTCTGCTACTGACGAAGCACGGCGAAACCAAGAGGAAGTGCTCTGTTCAGTGGTGCATGCGAAGGCGAAAAGTGGGCTATTTCTCGACTCAAAATATTGCGTGGTATACAATGCAGTATATTAATCACACAGAGTGCCGACCCTGAACAACAACAATAACAATAACAATAACAACAATACTAACAACAACAATAAAAACAACAACATATATAATAATGATAATAATGATAATAATGATAATAATAATAATAATAATAATAATAATAATAATAATAATAATAATAATAATAATAATAATAATAATAATAATAATAATAATAATAATAATAATAATAATAATAAAATGGATACATCATATTATGTTAATTATGGTATTACATGTGCAACATAATAATCGTAAATATTACGATGTGGAAAAGAAAGTACAAAGTGATTTTTTTTTCAGCGAATTTGTTACTGCACCCTTCTGGTCAAGTGTCTGGGTCATACTTTGCCCTGCTTTGTTGTCTTTGTAGCCATTGGACGATCTGATCCTCGCTAACATCAAACCGTGTGCTGATAATTACACCTTTATACTTCCATGTTATCAGGAAATTAATAAGTTATGTATGTGCACAGCTAAACTCCGATCAAACAAAATCAACTTAATTAACTTGCTAATCACCGCCATAAGGTATGTCATTACATACTCGGAACCCGTCTTTTATCAATTTCAAATACGAGAGGAATAATTGCGGTAGGACACATGTAGCGTATATTGTTTGCCTTGAGCTCTTGATTAATTAATAATTACGTCAGCAGATTTAATTATGTGTTGTGGTGGTTGGTGATCACAGTTACCAGATCAGGGGACCTCATGCTCTTCAATTTCGGTTAATTTCCCTGAGTAATTAATACCTATAATGGATGTGAAATTATGTGCTTTGATAATTGCACCTGTATGGCAATTTTCAATTAACCATTATTAATTAATTAACAAATTATTAGTCGTCACAGTCGTACAATGTTTGCCAAAACGCTTTTTTCAGTTATCGGGCGCATTAAGTTCAGCGAGGGTGACTTTTTGTCAATATATTTTTTCTTTTGAAAGAGCGCAATTCTAATACTTTATTCAATTTGAATTTTTCTCTCTACTCGAAATCGTTTTACAATCATTTCTTCTTCTTTTAGACCTGTGGGTATGACTTGTAGGCGTCGTTGGCCTGCTGTACCCAAGTAGGCATCGAGGTTCGCAAAAAGCACATGGAGTTTCGTGAAATACGATGTTTCGTGGTAGATAATAATACGCACGGGCGTACATCTCCGACTCACACTTAACATTACATTTATTACAACAGCTAATTTAATTATTTTATTCCGAATAAAATCATTGCATAGAACTTGATACCGTTATGAGTTAGATATTGGAGGGCAATGAAGTGCGTTATGACTGTCAGAAGCCACGAAGGTTGCACGCTCGATTGATTAAAAGGATAATATTTCTACAAGCAATATCTTCTTTTCTTTTTTTAATTGGATTCTATCAGGAAATTAAAGTCTTTTGCTTTTCTGATTTCCACTTAAATTGCCCCATGAATTAAATTCAACCAAAATGTAATGAAGCATAAGGATAATTGCTGGCCGAGTACATGTAGTGAGTGACTGAGCATATGCTCCTCCACTGGAGGTTCTAAGCCACCAACCTCCTTGCGGCCTGTTGTGAGGCACTTTGACCTCGTAAGCCTCGACGGCCTCAGGATTCCGGGGTTTAATTAACCCGCAAAAGAAAGAAAGAAAAAAAACAATAAATCCCGTAAATCATCATTATTGATCTGTCGATTATGTATTCGACATCAACGTTCACAGCTAAATTATTTAATTCGGTTCAATTTAAATTATTTATTTGTCTATTTGTTACATAATATTATATTTATTATGAAGTATCATGATTTATTACAAAATATTCAATGTACCATCAAATATGCAAAAAAAGACGAACCAGAAAAGACACAACATTTTATGTGTAAAGCATCCAAGTGTCAAACCTATTATATACATATGTGTGTGTTTTTAGGCTATATTCCTGCAAAGTTTAATATCATTAGCACACAAGTGATAATCTGAGAACGGAGCAGTATTTTTTTCATTATAATTACATGTACGTGGTAATTCAAGGATTAAGTAACTGATTCATGGTCCATTGGAATGTATCAGATAATAAAACAAGACAAAAATTACCCATAATCACTTCTAATTTAAGCAACTGGTGAGTGAAATCTAATTTAATCATTTCAACTGAGGTAAAAGTGTGAATCAATGAGAGATTGTGGCCGAGTGTTTATTGGCTCGCTATGAGAAGGCTCTGTGCTAACCACCGACCAGCAGAGGACTGAAGCCACCGCCATCCTAGGGTCAATTCGATCTCTGCCCCTCTGCTCAGACTAGAAATGAATGCAATGCTGAAAATATTCCGCAAAAGTGGGAAAATATTAATTCAATATTACACAGTGTCTGTTTGAGATTGTGTTTCTCTTAATGATAGCTATCCTCGTCAGCAGATTTATTTTCCCGCTCCAACGTGGAGTATTTGAAGAGCCACCGCGCTATCTCTGTAACATGTAAAACAAATTGTCAAGTAGATATCGCCAGGGAGTGCGTTGTGATTTCGTAAATATCGGATTTTGTTTGGTCTCAGAGACGTTATGTTTACGCTGTTCACCTGTAAATCCCGTGTTAAGTACCTTCATGATTTCCGCACTGTGTCTCTCTCCACTACAGATGTGAATGATATGACTCACGAGTCTCACAGGTTATCGATATCCCGTGATATGACTCATAATTATGGCTCCTAATCTCTCATTTAATGGATTGGTCTCAGCTATCTAAGTGTAGGTGCACTTTAAACCAACTAGCCTCACAACGAAGTCGATAAAATCATGTGACATCCTCCAGCAAAGGCTCCTCAGTGAAACGACAGAGTTCTCACAGTCTCCTAATTATAAGGAGCAGACCAAAATTAGTACTACATGTAGTATATTTACTCCATGTTAAAAACCAAACTTTTTAATTTACGAAAATTTACCAATTATTCAAAACAAATAACTACCTGGTATGGATTAACTAAATTACTCTGCGCCCAAGTACGCCAAAAAAAAAAAAAAAATAAAAAAATAAAAAAAAAAATAAAAAAAATCAAATATAAAATGTCAATTATTAATGAAGGAGGAACATTTAAATGCGAGCGGTGTGCGATCGCGAAGATATTTTCCAATGAGCTGAATAAGATGAACCCTTGAACAAGAATTGTGGAATATCATCTGTTGCGTGGCGTTTCAGTACAAACTCTCTGCTTTAATTGTTTCGATTATTAGGATGTAGACATTAGTGCTACAATCACAACAACAGCATTCTCAAGCAAACGAATATTGCGAGAGCGATGCCACTCTATTGCTCGAGATAAATCGGCATCAATGTCGATGAAATATGGATAAAAATTATAACAGTAGCAGCATGACGTTAGACTAACCATACCATACCAAGTATTATTTCTCATATCTTTGCGTGGCAGATACACTGCGACATGTTTTGTAATACTCCCTCGAAAAAGCACAGTGCAATTGAAAAACATTGAAAACGTGTAGACAGACAACTTCTGGCCCAGTCTGTATATTATTTGGGATGTCTGTGTATGCGAGTTCTTCACATATTTATTATTATTGAATTTTTAGAATCAGAGTCATTACTCAATGAACCAGCAACAAGTATGGTGTAAGTCTTAACTAGGCTGGATCCGACACGAGAGGACAAGACTAAAGACTGACTAACTGAGGATCCCTGGCTATTCCTACCAAGGCTCATTTTATTTCACCAAATCAAAATTGCAACGCTTATGGATATAGGGTGGTTCAGGTATTATACTAATCAATCGCCTCAAATACCTTATTAGTTATTATAATTTTGGTTCACCAAATCGTCCATTCGCTTTAAAACGTATACTAATACATCATTAAAGGTTGAATCACGACTAAGTCCGATAGCTATTAAGTCGATTTAATTTCCATTTAAGAATCGGGCCAAGTACCGGAACATGAGATCACGCTGCAGCAAATACTAGTCCTTTTCCAAACTGATCCATCTAAATGCGAGTGTAAACATTCCTCACCGCGGCATCTGCACATGTGATCGCATGCAAAAGCAGAAAATGCATAAACAGTGTGATAGACCTACATAATTATAGCATGTGAACGGCGCTTAATAAAACATGCATTGGCATTGGACAGTACATGCAGGCAAGCTCCATCACACGATCGCTCTTTGATTATTTACACCTTTGACCAAGCGTAGAATTATGTCAAGCAAATTTGTGGTCGGCTGAATTCACTTGCTTGTGATCTGCCTGACGCTCTTTTCAGCACGTGTCATTTCAACTCATTTGTCACGTACACCATCTGAGCCACAGGGCACAAAAGGAACTCAGCGCAAAGGTTGAGAGAGCGAACACAAGAAAAGAATCTGCATCAAAAAAACGCACTTTATTCATACTGTACATGTACATGTGAATATCATATAACAACAATAATTCACACCAACCAGTCAGCACACAGTTCGTAAACAGTTTTCTGAAGAAGCGCACAATTGGTAGGTACGAGTTACTAGTAGTCAATGCAATTGATTTGGCCGAAATGAACAAAATCGACATCGATATCACGATATCAAAAGCTGCTGTTGTATGAAGAGACATTTTGACTGGCACACTTTTTTTTAGATTGTGGACGTGTCCCTCGGAGTAAGAGCCCCTTGGTTAGGATCGGTGCTATTCGTCATTTTCAGAGGCATAATGACCGGACTATCGTCCAGGCACGCGGACCTCGCCCTTAGTCGGTCAGCCCGCTGTCCACCATCGAGCATGGCCCCTGGAGCGTGAACCGGACTCACCAAGAGGCCATTGTCAGTGTTGCATCCGTTACACATAGCCAATGCTTCTTTGCAGCACTGCCTGAAGATGTGGCTCATGAAGCTGTAGATGATGGGGTTCAGGGCGCTATTCAGATAGGATAGGCAATGCCCCACCACCAACACTACATACACACCCTCGTGAAACTGGTCATCTTCAGAGCTGAACTCATTGTACAGATTGACAGCGTAGACTGGCAGCCAGCAAATACCGAACACACAGACCATGATGAGGACCATCAGGCAGACATGGCGGTGTCTACGGATTGCTCTCAAGGTGTGGACGCGGGAGAGTTTGGGTCCTATGTTGCCCCACATGTTTCTAGTCAGCAAGAAGTAGCTGGCAGTGGTGACGATGAGGGGTAACACGTAGTAACCCAGAAATACACCCACTAAGTATGCTCTCTTAGATTGGCGGTTGGGGTATTTTTGAAAGCAGTGGGAGAGGACTTCGATCTCGTATTCATCAAACCCAATCTGAGCCATGATTAAAAGTGGACTGAACAGAATTGCATTGACCACCCAAATGCTGGCCAATACGCCCACAGTACTGCGAACAGTCCTGTGATGAAACTATAAGCATGCAATTATACAGCAGGGTGAGGCATTTTACCTGTACGGTTTGATACAATTTGGTCCGACTACAGCACAATAGCGGTCAATGCTCATCGCTGCCATCGTCCAGATACTGCTTGCCATTGACGTCATCATCAAATAGTCGACCATTTTGCCTTGATGATAGGTGACCGTAATTAGAGGTATATCATTGGAAGTGCATGCATAAAACTTACAAACGAACTTCCCAAAAGGCCAGCTTTCCAGCGTGTAGGTGAGTCCTGTGAAAGGGACACAGAACAAGAGAACGAGCAGGTCAGCCACTGCCAGGTTGATCAAGTAGATATTGGTCACTTTGCGCAAAGCTCTTCGCTTCATACACATGATGACGAACATAACCAATCCGTTGCCAAGGACGCCGCAGATGAAAATCACCGTGAAGGTCACCGGAACCATGTAACGCTCTACCATCACTGGCATGGCATCGTCGTTGGTGTGGCCGTCGTAGTCTGACTGAGTGGTGACCTGAGGTGAGCCGTGAATAGCCATAAATGATAGTTATTGTCAAGTGACGTGCGACATGAATAGCTGTGCATCCTTAAAGACCTTATTATCACCAAGGAAAATACTAGGACACTGCGATCATCCCATTCCGTCCAAGTAATGCAGCCTCGGACAAAGACCAGATATAGAGAGAGGGCATTCACTTACGCCGCGCCAGAGAATGGGATGCCCAGAGTGTCGACATTTAAAAAAGAAGAAAAACAGTTTTTCCTTTTACCATTTTTACTCGTTTTTGTTTTTAACTCTCTACTGTCCTCTCTATCTTTTTTTGTTTCTTTTGTTACCTTGTTTAAGCGCCTTGAGCGATTGTCAAATGGGAAATGCGCTTTATAAACGAAGTATTTATTATTCATAAGTTGTGTATAACCTTTCAATACTGAAACATGACATTACAATTGAGGTAACCATAGGGACCCTGTATAAGGCGATCACTTTCCGCTGGTCCCCTGAGTGGTCGTCTTAGACAGGTTTTACCGTAATTTCTCTAGAAATTTTATCCACGAATAAAGTGTAGCAGACAATCTTGGAGATTTGTGGACAGCCCGAAGTGAGAAAGGGGAAGAGTGCCAAGTATGCGGATTGGAAGAGGAGAGGAGGAAGCCTGGTGCTGGCTGCCATAAAGGGGAAGCCGCCATGCAGGCAAGAAGGAAAGAGGAAGACGTCGAATCGAATGACACAACAACATCCGGGACTGGGCAGAGGGAGGAAATAGGAATGGCAACATCCACAGCAAGATATAGAAGGGCCCCAACTGTGCAGTGGGACTATGGCTGACAAGTGACGAGTAGGTGCCTTATGTATCCGTTCAATGAAGCTTATCGATGATCCTGGGCCCTGTTTGTCAAAAGTGGAGATATCGCGGAATGTTTAGTGCACTCTGTTATTTGAAACAAAGCAGCATAAATGTTGATGAAATTGGAATAGAAATGATAGGAATAGCAGATGCATGACATATTTAACGAACCATACTAAGTATATATTTCTCTTATCTTATCTTCTTTTTTTTTTTTTTTTTTTTACATTGCAATCTGTTTGTCACTTTCTCAGAAATGCGTAGCGTCATTGAATACCAATCGAGATCTTCATACATGTAACATGGAGTAGATAGACTACTTTGGGCCCACTCTGTACTATGATGAATAAAGCTCAGAATAAGTCATTGTATGTTGCACACAGGGGTTATACATTCCGGCCATAAACTATGAAAAATATCTGGCGTACAGAATAAGACGCAGACAAAACTAACTGGCGGTCTAAGGGCTAATTGTTGTCAGCGTTATAGCAACGTCTATCTAAGTGTCATATCGTCATAATTATGTGTTAGATTTTACAATATAAAACACGCCCGTTGACCGTTGAGAACACAGAAATGTTATTACCCAAAGATACAACCATTTTAAGATAATGAATATACATGTGCATTTACCGTACATCAACACGTAGACGTATCTATGGCAATATTCAGATCGAATAATTGAGAATTTCTCGATTTTAATAGTAAAATAGAGTTTTTTATGAAACTCTATTACAAAACTTCCTCCATCCTCGTAACCAAAATGGAATACCCTGATCATGAATTCTGAATTCATGACGAAGTCTGAAAGAAAACGAAAACACAACACGAACCTCAGGAGAAGCGTCGATGGGAGAACTCGCCATGTTCTTCAGCAACAGCGACGTTTGCTGCTCGCAAACCCCAACAGCAGAATGTCTTGAGCCCTCTGAACGCACGAGGGATCGAACGAGTGAGTGGCGGTGAGGCATTACTTTGGCGCCATGTCGCGAAGCTAATTGGTTACCCACTGTCTTGTTTGTAAGGATTGACTTAGCATGATTTGAATAGGTGGGGGTTCCATGATTTTGATTAGATCCGTTCTATTTACAAGTGAATCGACAGGATGCCCTGCCAAGGCTTACCTAGAAACGTTCACCGCTAATTAATTAATCTCTTCAAAGGAAACAAAACCATCGGGTGATGGTGCACCATATGACTCAGATCGTGGATCGGGCTAGGGTGAACCCTGGAGCAGATTGTAATTAGCCAGAATCAGCTGGCTGCAATAAAAATGACCGGCTAACTGCTTAAGCCGCTCCGCCAATCAGAGATATCGGCTCAGCATTGAGATCGGCGCCTAGCAGCGGCTTGGAGTGTCTTGGCAATGGTTGCTATATCATCCTATACGTATAATGATGTCATTAGTTATCACAAACATGCACTACTCTCTACATGTGGTACTAGTGTGGTAATTTTGAGATTGGACGATTTCCAAATTCTAGGATGTTCCACTCAATTACACTTTCATGCTTGACTCAAGTTCAAGAGGTTTAGACCGTTTCATAAACTTTAAAAAACGTTATTTTCAACCATGAACATCATAATCACCATCATCACTTCGTTTGTTGTGTCTGCTGACGCAAATTCAGCAAGATTCTAATTAACTCTTTTACGGCAAGCAAATAATATATGAAGCGGGAAGAGGAAGCAAATAGAGGAACAGGTTGGAGAATGAAAGAGGATGGCAAACCGAATAAGTTGTTGCAGCAGGATCTTGAAGGAGAAATTCGCGGTTTTTATGTCTCGGTTTGCAATTGTTGGGCAACCTCTGGGTTACATGTATATAGCTTAACTAATATACATAGCATTTTATTCGCAATCAATCTTTTGCAATTTCTTGATATATGAGAGAACAGAAAAAAAAAAAAAAAAAAAAAAAAAAAAAAACCCGAAAAGAAAAGAAACATAAAACAAGGAAACAGTTCAGAAAAATAAATAAATAATAATGACTGAATTAGCCTATGCCTTGTCAGTAGCAACATAAGAGCCGACTTGCACTCTTTGTAGTGTAAAGGATATAAATAATCACAATCGATTACATAACAGAGTTCTTTTATGGCTAAACAAACAGCAACAATTTCGCTATCAGGGAGTGTGCAACATTCACTTTGTAAAATACGTAAAACGGGGGAAAGTTCAATTGAGCAAAATGTTTCTACGTTCATCTTCAATTTGGCCAAAATCTCTTTGAAAGTTATTCCAAAGTCAGACAGACTATTGCAGGAATGCAGACAGAGCTTAGACAAAACAGGGTTTTCAGACATCAAAGATTTCTTAACAAATTTACAACACCTAATTAGTATCTGAGACTTCAGGTTAGGTTTGGAGCAAATAAAAGAGAGATATGACAATCTTGTCAATGGACTTAATTTGGAACACTCTAACAATTGCAGGAAAATTAACAGAATTTCACTCATTTTTCAGACCAACAAAAGCAATACATGTAGACAAACAGTGTTATGAGAGGCTAATACAAATTATTTTTAGGCCTCTGAATTCTGAAATGAGGGTTTGGCAGTGCTGTGAGTTATAATAGTTAAAGAACAATCAATCAAATAGTGATAGGCCTAATGCCAGGTACATACCAGTGATATACATGTAGCTAGTAACAAGTGATTTACTATATAGTACTCGTGAAGGTTGAAGGAATATTTTACATTAACCATAGTACGTACTAGTATACTGTGCATCCTATGTCAGTCCGATATATTTTGGGACAACCCCCGTACATGTATATGTATGGGCATTCATAAAGTATGGCATAAATCCTTAAATTGATTTTAATGAAGTAAACTGAATAAAATCTACTTCCACAGATAGCTCAGATGGTAAGTGTATAAAAAATACCATAAACACAATAAAGACTTGTACAAATGAAAACTTCTTACAATACTGAGTGTAAAATATATGGATTGAATCGGCTGAGAGACGTTCTTGAGGTAATCAGCTGATAGCAGCTGGTCGACGGCACCCATCGGCGGCGGCTGGCTAAAGGTCCAATCAACGGCGGCTAGTACATATCGGCGGCGGCTCAGTGGTCTAGGCTTGGATCAAGGAGTTTCGTAATAACCTACTTCCCAATTCACCAGGTAGTTGACTTATAATGTAGTAGGCCAATACTAATTGATTAGATTAAGACCACTTCAGGTCCTCTTTCAAAGAATTGCAAAGAATTTCATTCTAATTTCTGGTCAATCTACAGATGTGCAGATGTGGTCCATGCCAGGATAATGAAGTAATGCAGTAATGAATTGTCTTGAGGCAACAATTCTTCAGTTTCATGGCCAGAGTGCCCCTTCTAAACGAAATAACCCTTTGTCACATTATCTGAAAGACTTCGTACAATATCATATAAAGAATTTATTACTCAATCAGTATGCAAGTTTTGAAAGCGGTTTGCAAGAACATGATGAAGATCACACCCTAGGAGGAAAAAAAAAAAAAATAGTTGATTTGATCCCATTCCAATATTCCAATTCATAGAACATTCCCCAAATAACCCAGATAACTTAAGAGGAAAAGGAAAAAAATTATAAAGAAAACACATCTCAGCAGGGAGTATAAAAAGGCTCAACGTGTTGGGGGCGGGGGTGCAGCAACAAGTGTCAAGCAGAAAACATTTCCTATAAAGCAGAATTCATGGTGAAGGCAGAAGCCAGCGATCCCGATAGCTCTGCTCAATGATCAGACTGCTGATCATTGATTTGCTGTCATAGCCTGAAGATGACGAGAGATTAGAGTCAATGAGTAGCCAGCCTTCCTCCTGTAAATGCTCAGCAAGCTTCAGTCGCACGTTGCTTCCATTCAATTGAAGCTCAGTGAAGTCAGAATCATTGCTATGCATCAAGCGCTCGACAGGACCGATAAACTCGGAAGGCAGATGACTAATGACGTCGGAACGTCCTGATACGATTGTCTTCACACGAGAGTTGTTGGTAGGCATTGTTGCTGTTGAGCCAGTCCGCACCTCTATCACCTCCAACAGACACCCAGTGCGCGCTGCCGGATGCTGGCGTCGCTTCTTGTATTCGTTAATGGCCTGGATCAGAGGTTCCACTTGGAAGAAATCAGCCTCCAGGCTGAGCTGATCGATAAGGCTGAAGTTATCGGGTAACGCCAATTGCGAGGAGCGGAGGAAGTTGAGCACGTAGCCAAAGAGGTGGCCATCACGGTCTATGAAGTAAGAGCCGGAATCATCGCGCGTGGTTGGCATTGAGCCGTTGAACATTGCTCCGAGCATTGAGTTAGGGAACCGCGAGAGAGTGGCCTTAGTGGTTGTATACGAGACTCCGCCCACATTCAGGCGCAAGAGGTCATCACACATTGCAACGTGGTGATTCTTCCTGCGTTTTGAGAGGTCAGGGGTCAGATGTGTCAGTCCCAGGGGCATTGTTCCTGTGGACGCCTCAGCAGCTGAGTTTGAGCAGATGAAGGCATTCTACAGGAACCTCACTGCAAAATCTGAAGAAAAAAAAATCCGTTATGCCAATGTCAAGAAAAAAATTCAACAAACTCTGTTGAGTCTGTCCTTGATCAATCTTGAAAAGGGTGGAAAACTGCTAATATGGTAATAAATATGGTAGTAAAATATGGTAATTAATTCATAATAAAATAAAATTCTTGGGGACAAGAATGGGACAAGAAGGACATAAGGTCTATAAGCCAGATCATCTGACCTCAAAGGTATCCATGGGGTTCAGAGGTCAAAAGCCACAAATTCAATTTTTAGGCAATGATTCAATGCCAAAAACATTATTTCTGATGATTTCAAACTTTTAAAAGATTGTTTCAAGTTGTTTGCGTCAAAATTAAAATTGTACATGATTTCAGTGGGTTCTTGGGCCCAAAAAAGAGAATTCCTCAAGATCTTTGATTCTGAAATCCAGAATTGGCGAACTAATTCCATCTTATCTGGAGTTAAAAATCATAATGTACTTAAAATGTTATGATCATCGAAATGCACTACTTCTAAACTGTATGTGAAACCCACATCCCCTGACACATGATCCATTTTCAGCCCTCCACAGGAAGTATTTCACTTTATAACAATTAAAAAATTGTAAAGTGATAATTTATTACTAAACTATGCACATAAACGCTGAAATTCATCTCAGGCCAACTACTAATGGCCCAGATTATAAGAAAGAATTGATGTCACAGTATAATCTCGATATGCCAAACTTCCAGACCCTCCCTATTCCCATACATAAAATTTTGTAATGATATGTCAAACTTCCATAACTCAATAAGCTCTATAGGTCAAACTCATATCCTATTCCCGTGGGTACTTTCTATAACTTTCTGTTGAATTCAGCCCAATTACATTTCATGCATAGTTGAATGTTAGAGAAACTGCCAGTAATTAAATGAAGTCTGCAACATGAATAACTCATTAAAGGGAATTAGAAAGAGTGCAGCCGAGAACTTCGTGCAGTCGTAACTCAAGCCTCGTGTGATCTCTGAGTGAACAGAACATAGTGTCAGATGTGGAATCATCGAGGCTGCTACCACCGCCGCCATGGACATCTCAGGAAACAACACTGCCGAAAGTTGGAGGCGCTTGAGACAGCGTTTCGTGCTATCCCTAATCAGGGAAGAAAAGGACTCAAAGAGTGATAAGGGATCATGATTGCTCTACTTCTGAAATATGCTTGTGAGGAAGCTATTGGTTTGTTTCAAACTTTCGATCTTCCCGTCGTCGCTACGCGCACCCTCAGTCAAGTGTATGCAAAATTTGAAAAAAATTGTAATCCGCGAATAAATTTAATAGTGGAGCGATTTCACTTTAACCAGATCACCCAAAAAGATTCTGAAACATTTGATCACTTTGTGACACGCCTCAAACAGGCACAACTTTGACTGGGTCGACTCAGTCGACAATGGAAAAAACGAAAGTCGTCACCGAAAAGATTTTTATAAATGCAATAAATACAGTTGTATACGTGTATGAAAATATCTAAACAAAAAGGTAGCACCCCTCAAATATATAACAAGATTTGGTGCAGAAAGTGTATACATGCATGTAGTATTAGGCATAAAGAGAGTGCTTGAACCTCACACCATTAATGGAAGAGTTTAGTTTTATTATATTTCTTTATTTTGCAGAAACTCACAAAAGCGAGAGGGAGAGGGGGGTCGTGCTAGATTCCTTTATTGAAACACTGTATCCATTGGTAGGTGTATCTATAGCAAATTATTATATTTAATTCTTCATAATACAAATTTGTATTATCAAATCCTCTAATTGTTGTTCATATTCCATAAGTAACAAATGCTATTGAGCATGTAGTCTGCAGACATACTAGTTAAGACTGGGCGAATATCCGTATCCGTGATCCGTCGGATATTGGGTGTGTTCAGTACTATCCGTTATCCGTGTTTCAGCACGAATATTTAAAACACGGATAGTGTGAAATTGGAGTGTCCGTTTCGAGCGCACAGTGCGCGTAGCACACAGCCATTCCACACACAAACACTCCTCACTAAAGCTGAGCAATGTCAATAACAAGATTACATGATGTCAACAATGCGCTAATTCTGATTTGTTTTAAATAAACACAATTGTATGGCCTTGAATCTCTTCAGTCATCACGCAGAAGTGACGTAACCACGCATTGTTGACTATCTCCTTTAGTGCTTATTTTTCAACGCGTGACAGCTTTATCAATTGCAGTTTTCGTGTAAACCACAAACAGCACTGAATTTCATTACTTTCTCGACTTTGAACCATATTTGAAATTGATCAGACATGAACATGTTAATAGTACATGTACTTGGCGATCTAGCGACTTGTATTATTTCAAACTTTCTATAGGACAATTGCCATGCGCCTGACTTACTAAGTTTGTACATACCCAAATCATGTTTGTTGAAAGTGTACCATGCTAAGTGTACAATCTGCTGAGCATCAGAAGAGAGAATGCATGCAAATCCCTATCTTTCGCTGCATGAGGGAGCTAACTTTTGATTACAAACCGGATTTTTCGGAGAAAGCGCGGGCTAAATCCAAAAAATGTTCCGTATATGGTTAGAGTAGCCTCTTGTCATGTATTTCAGGCCTTTTACCTGGTCATTTTATGGCAAATATTCCCAGAAATATCGCATTATCGATGTCACTTCACAGCGCGCAGTCGTCGCTCAGCGCAGAGCAGCTCAAAGCTTTGAGGTGTGAACAAGAATGCACGCACAGTGTCGTTATCGCCAAATCTGCAGCATCAAATCAAAACATTTCAGAATAATTATGTCAATAGACTTCACAACGTTCCATAGAATTATTTCAAAAACGATTTTTCCTTTTCGTATAACACAATTGTACAAGAAAACCCGATATCCTCCGTATCGTTGCCGCCGCCGATGCTGCGTGCCTCCCCTTCTCCGCTTCAACTCTGCTCGCTAGCACTCTCGCTTCCCTGCCTTCTCCTTCCTTCATTGTCACTGACATTGGGTTCAAACATGTATGGTTCGTTCCCGTGATGATCCGTGCAACCATATTCGAGTTCATCCTCACTCTCGTTTTCTATATAGGCGTCCATATATGGCAATATGTAAAGAGAACTGGCGTCGCTCAGATCGCTCAACATGTAAATCCCTATGCTGCTCGATGCGAGAAAATATTTCTGCTGCCCCCAGTGACGTCACGCTCAGCTCATGAATATTTATGAGCTCACAATTGGACGTCGTTTACGCTGCGTTGCGTGCGCGCACAGATGTCGGAATAGCGGGATTCGAAATCTGAGGCGTTATGTTATAAGTTGGTGGTAAAAAGTTGGAACCAAATTATGGTGACGCTAGCCATTTAAAGACAAGCAACCTTGACCTACTGCTGTCATCCTTCATGCTTCTTGTACATTTCTATAAAAGGAACATTCAGAATAAGTTTCAAGAGGCATCACACATGCAGACAGCTGCCTTGCATGTCGATTTCACAGAGGTGAATTCCTTATCAGTGCAGGTTATTTCAAGTATTTTTCCCCAACTGCATGTGTCGCAGATTATAAGCCGAAGATGCAAGGACAATAAAGTGCACTTTGTGCTACATTGTACAGTTTCAACAAACATGATTTCGAAATGTACAAACTTAGTAACTTCGTGAGGCGCAAGTCAGTTCATGGCAACTGTTCGATAGAAAGTTTGAAATGATTCAAGTCGCTAGATCGCCAAATACATGTACTAGTGAATATTAACTGTAAATGTCTGATCAATTTCAAACATGGTTCAAGGTCGAGAAAGTGATGAAATTCAGTGCTGCTTGTGGTTCACATGAAAACTGCAACTGACAAAAGCTGTCATGTGTTGAAAAATAAGCACTGAAGGAGATAGTCAACAACACGTGGTTACGTCACGTTTGCATGATGACTGAAGAAATTCAAGGGCATAAAATTGTGTTTATTTAAAACAAATCAGAATTAGTGCATTGTTGACATCGTGGGGGTGTTATCATTTAGTTATCATGGTAATTGACATCGCTCAGCTTCAGTGAGCAGCGTTTGCGTGCGGAATGGCTATGTGCTACGCTCAATGTGTGATCGAAACGGACACTTCAATTTTACACTATCCGTGTTTTAACTATCCGTGCTGAAACACGGATAACGGATAGTACTGAACACACCCAATATCCAATGGATCACGGATCACGGATACGATATACGCCCAGCCCTATTTAAAATAGCCTACACTGAAAAGAATTTACCTGTGTGAAATCGACAGGCAAGCGAGCTGTCTGCATGTGCGATGCCTCTTGAAACTTATTCTGAACATTTTGATAAAAGAATTGTTCAAGAAGCAAGAAGGATAACAATAGTAGGTCAAGGTAGCTTGTCTTTAACTGCTGCATGTCCATATCCGTGTCCGTCGGATATTAGTAACACGGATATCTGTTATCCGTGTATCCATGTTGAAGCACTATTTGCCCAGCTCTAATACTAGTAATTGAGTGAAATGTATCATTCTAGTAGCGAAGCCCCCCTACTGGCCCTACTTCTTAGACTTTAGTCATTTGCTTGTATATGGGCAATATACAGGTAATATCACTTTGTTCATTAATATAATTTGCGGCATGCGGGATTACTTATGGGAAGTCGCCAATTAAGTCGATTTTTAAGAGAAGCCAAGTCAATTTTTAAATATCAACTACTTTACTAAGTTGCCAAGTCAGTCGATTATAATTCAAGTCAGTCGAAATGTTTCACATCAGTCAACTCCGGGGTCTAGATCATAGACTATCATAATGATCACAATGAAATAAACTTTAAACGAGTTGGGATCAAATCTAAAATATCTGAAACTTTATGTAATGGCGAGTGTCTTAGTGTCACATAACCCTGGTTTTGATACCTATTATCGCTCATTTGTCGATTCCGATATCTCTAGCATTACCTCATGTACTGGTGAAATGGACAGCCAAACATTGATTAATCATACATCTCATAATTCCAAGTGTCCCGGTGCATTCAGTTTAACATGGGATCAATCATTTTGTTCACGAAAATTAATTAAAACTTTCAATGAAAAGAAATAGGAACAATGAAGTTCCAAATCTCGCCTTCATTGCAAAGTAAAAAAAAACAAACGAAAACGACCACCGGCGTTAAGGCTGTGGGTAGCCTTATGCATTATGAGCAATATCTTGTAATCAATTTGTTATCTGATAAGGAGCCAGTGAAGACCACGTAACATCGGAGTAATGTGCGTCTGTTGACGTATTGTGTATGCTGCTAGCATTATTTGGAATCCGTTGGAGGCGATGGATGTACTTGTTCGAGGCATTCGGCAGTAGTGCATTGTGATAATCAAAGTGAGAGATAGCACCGCCTTCATACATGCTGCTTTGTTTATGTGGTGATGTATAATTTCATTTAATTTACTCTAATTTCATTTAAATATTATATTATGTGTTTGGTTCTTTTCTTTTTATTCACACATTTATTTTTCACTCACATTAATGTAATTTCTATTTCGGCGTAATAAATATATCTATCTATATTTGATAGTTGCCTAAGATGGTAATGAGCGACTTAATGATTGCATACCTGTCACTCCATTACGACTTCGATTTCAAGAACTGCCCCTGAGATACCGCACTGCATGACAGAGAAGGGTTAATAGGGCATTTGCAAACGTCGATTCGAAAGTCATCCAGGTCAATGTGGTGTCAGGTCAGGTCAGATCAGGTCAGGTCATAATATTTTAGTCCTTTTATAACAGGACTATTCCACCCTTTGTTTGTTGCTTGTGCTAAAAACTGAAAACAAAAAGTAAAGAAGAGTTTTAGACCCAAAGATAGAAAGGGATAACAAATAATGAAAAAAGGCCCCACAGAACAAATAACCCACTCACATGAAAAATTACTTCCCTCTCATTTTCTCAACCCTCTCTCCTGTACACCTCCTCTCCAAACCTGTAATCTACACAGAAATTGGTCATGACTGCCAGGCAGTCTCCCCTAAGAAACATTCTCACTTTTGCTTAAACATTACCATCAGTATAGCTCTCCAACTCCACAGCTTCCTTCTCCACTGCATAGCTCTCCCCACCTCAGCAATCATACAGCACTCTGGTCAACATCTACATTCTTCCAGTCACATCAACACAACCTCCTCCAACACCTCCAACCACTAACATTCCCTAGTCCATTGCTGCTCCACTTTTGCACACTTGCCACCCACTACACTTCCACTTCTCTTGTCATAGTTTTCAGTTGAACCTCACCACACTCGACTTTGCTTCACTGATCTCCATTCCAAACTCTTTCATCACCACACCAACAGCTCTTAAAATCTCTCCCATAAGAATTGGCCAGGGTACAGATGTCATCCGCATACAACAATTTATTGCACCCCTCCACCACAAAACAACCTCCTCACTCCACCAAGTACTAGACCTGAAACTGCCAAGCCATGAAGAAACGACTGGCTGAAGTATCAATTTGGTGGCTAGCTGGCTAAGCCGACCTTTATTCACAGCGGCGGCTGAGTGAAAATCATGGCTCAAGCTGGCTTAGAGCAAGCATAATTTCTTTCTTTCTTGAGTCCAGAAATCAATAAAATTAGCACTGTTAAAACATATAAACTCAGCACCAAATGCAAGGCAACAGCATGCACCCTTCCAGAACTATTTGATAACTATTATTATATTTATTAAAAATTCGTGAACAAAATCACATGAATGTAAAGGAGGCCTATAAAACAGCCTATAAAACACACATTCAAGAAAAGTAAAAGAAATAGAAGTAGTAAAATGAAACGTATAAAAGAACACATTAGTGATAAAAACCATAACAGCGAGAGATTGATGTTAAAAGATATGTGTTGTTAATATCATAGTTTAAAAGTTTGGTAAAATAAAATTCAGTCAATTTAGATTTAAAACTTGGTGAAGAATAGGACGATTGTAGAAATTCAAGTAAAATATCCCACAAATGGGGTAAGCGATTATAATAGAAACCTTTGAATTGTTCAATCCTTGTAAAAAATCATTAAAAACTGGACCATGGTTTAAAAAGCGGATATTTGAATGACCAGAGTTAGCAGGCATGAAATTGACACAATTGGTGAAATCTACATTGATAAAACCATTGATATACTTAAAAATAAACATAATATCAGCACTCTCCCTTCTATATGACAGAGGTAAAATCTTCAATTTTTGGCACCTTTGCGTATAAGACATTTCATAATTATAATCATTTAAAATGTATCGAGTGAAACCTCGCTGAACAGATTCATTGAATAAAATTTCCTTTTTTGAATGCGGTGACCAAACTTGTGGAGAATACTCTAAAATTTTAAAACCTATGAAAAATTAAATTGATAAAAAATAAAAATGTAAGTTAATTATGTCATGGCATCTATGCCCTACAAGAGAAATTGTCTATGAATAACCATTCATAGCTACCAATTTGTTTGGAGGACATTATAGTCAAGAATCCACAATGCACCTTTTGTTCCTGGATTAGCTGTCAGTTGTATTTGACAGTATTTCATCTATATCAAATACAATCTGAGTAAAAAATAGTACAAAGAATAACAGTTACTTAGATACAAGAACCAAATGATCATACCTAATTATATTACAGCATCTACATCAGCATGCCCAATATTTGTCGATAAGTATACTTGAGGAAAAAATTATCTGTGCTATGCGTCGCTATCAGAAATCAACATCAAAAATAGTTTATGAAACCTCCTTTGTTGAGACAAAAAAGCATTGAAATGAATGACAAACTAAATATACTAGTAGTATTTTGTACTGACTCAGAAATGAAGCCTACAGAAATGAAAATAAAAACTCTATAGGAAGGCGATTCATGATTAACAATTGCTTTAAAGTGTTCTATATTTCTGGCGTCATGTACAAAACGCTTATGACATGATTTTTTTTTCTAGGTGCCTCACTTGGTCAATAGCAACAAATGTTAGTGCATGCACGTACACGTATAGCAAATAACCAAATGAATGATGCGATATTGCAGTTGACAGCAATTAATGTGTTCTTATCCAGCTAGACATCATTCAATTTAGCACCACTCAAACACTTGAGAAATTATGCTCTTATCGAGACTTGTTGCCAAAACAAACCCGGATTGTATTCAACATTCAATGACGACAGAGTAGGTCACGGAGCCACGCCGATATGTACTAGCCACGCACCGATTGGACGTTTAGCCAGCCGCCATCCATTGCTGCCGTCGGCCAGCCGTTATCAGCCGATTACGTCAACAGCGGCTTTCAGCTGATTCAATCCATATATTTTACATTCAGTATTATAAGAAGTTATCATTTGTACAAGTCTTTATTGTGTTTGTGGTATTTTTTATATACTTACTATCTGAGCTATCTGTGGAAGTAGATTTTACTCAGTTTACTTCATTAAAATCAATTTAAGGATTTATGCCATACTTTATGAATGCCCATACATATACATGTACTAGGGTTGTCCCAAAATATATCGGTCTAACATCGGATGCGCAGTATACTAGTACGTACTATGGTTAATGTAAAATATTCCTTCACCAGTACTATATAGTAAATCACTTGTTACTAGCTACATGTATATCACTGATATGTACCTGGCATTAGGCCTACCACTATTTAATTGATTGTTCTTTAACTATTATAACTCACAGCACTGCCGAACCCTCATTTCAGAATTCAGAGGCCTAAAAATAATTTGTATTGGCCTCTCATAACACTGTTTGTCTACATGTATTGCTTTTGTTGGTCTGAAAAATGAGTGAAATTCTGTTATTTTTCCTGCAATTGTTAGAGTGTTCCAAATTAAGTCCATTGACGAGATCGTCATATCTCTCTTTTATTTGCTCCAAACCTGACCTGAAGTCTCAGATACTAATTAGGTGTTGTAAATTTGTTAAGAAATCTTTGATGTCTGAAAACCCTGTTTTGTCTAAGCTCTGTCTGCATTCCTGCAATAGTCTGTCTGACTTTGAAATAACTATCAAAGAGATTTTGGCCAAATTAAAGATGAACGTAGAAACATTCTGCTCAATTGTTTGTTTAGCCATATAAGAACTATGTTATGTAATCGATGGTGATTATTTCTATCCTTTACACTACAAAGAGTGCAAGTCGGCTCTTATGTTGCTACTGACAAGGCATAGGCTAATTCAGTCATTATTATTTATTTATTTTTCTTAACTGTTTACTTGTTTTATGTTTCTTTTCTTTTCTGTTTTGTTTTTTTCTGTTCTCTCATATATCAAGAAATTGCAAAAGATTATTTGCGAATAAAATGCTATGTATATTAGTTAAGCTATATACATGTAACCCAGAGGTTGCCCAACAATTGCAAACCGAGACATAAAAACCGCGAATTTCTCCTTCAAGATCCTGCTGCAACAACTTATTCGGTTTGCCATCCTCTTTCATTCTCCAACCTGTTCCTCTATTTGCTTCCTCTTCCCGCTTCATATATTATTTGCTTGCCGTAAAAGAGTTAATTAGAATCTTGCTGAATTTGCGTCAGCAGACACAACAAACGAAGTGATGATGGTGATTATGATGTTCATGGTTGAAAATAACGTTTTTTAAAGTTATGAAATGGCCTAAACCTCTTGAACTTCAGTCAAGCATGAGAGTGTAATTAAGTGGGACATCATAGGATTTGAAAATCGTCCAATCTCAAAATTACCACACTAGTACCACATGTAGAGCGTAGTGCATGCTTGTGTTAACTAATGACATCATTATACGTATAGAAGGATATAGCAACCATTGCCAAGCCACTCCAAGCCGCTGCTAGCCGCCAATCACAATGCTGAGCCGATATCTCTGATTTGTGGAGTGGCTTAAGCAGCTAGCCAGTCATTTTTACTGCAACCAGCCAATTCTGGCTAATTACAATCTGCTCCAGGGGCTACGACAAAGCATGCCCCTATTGTTCTAAGATTGAGCTAACTCAAAACAATACACAGGCCTATATGTTGACAGATCCTGAGCATGAATGAGGACGGTGCCTTGTAGCCCTTAATGCATGCACACGGGTCAACAGCTTACAAGGAACACACAAATTCACTTTAACAGTAATTGGCATAAAATGCTGCACACATCAATAATAAAAATAGAAATAAACATATTATAATTAAAGGATGTATATCAAAGTTCAATGTTGATAAAAGTGTTAACAAGTTATTAAGTAACATGTGGCCAAATGCTCGATAATGCAGTTTAATTTAAAATCCTCAGTCTCTTCTATGAGAAGTATAAAAACACAAAAAGCTACTGCTGTTCAATTAAGCTCAGCAACTGGTTTCTTGAGAGACGTTAGCAGGTTCTCTCCATTGAGATTTTACATGATAAACATGATCGTTAAAGAGTCACTCACTGCAGACCTGCTGCCAAGCATGATTTCTTTAAAACAACACTGGACAATTGTGTTCTCCAAAGTGGAGCATGCAAAAATAAAATGTATCGACTTCTGGCATTAGGAAAGGAAATTTTTCTGCTTAATAGTCATTTCTCATCAGAAATGTCTTAAACATACAAATATGTGTACCTGTAAAGTTTTTGGCAGGGTCTAATTAATCACAGGAGTGAGTGAGTGATTGGGGTTTTACGGCTTCACCCAACCCGTTCGGGTGATACGGGCGCCAGAATTAATCACAGGAGTAAAATTCTCTGGAAACTGCTCGATGTGCTTGAATATTTTATGACAAAAGACTTACACATCATCAGGGAAATACCTTTGAAGAAAGTGGTAGTACTATTAATTAGATAATTAACTAGTTAATGTATTTAATACATCAATTAGTGTTAGCATCACTTCAAAAAGTCTTGACAAAATGCATGCACTGTAACCTGGTCTTGGAAATAATAGAAGAACTGCTATTGGTTGGATAAAACAGTGACTATACAGTAAAACCTCGATGTGTCGAAGTTCGTGGGGTTAGCTCAAATACTTCGACTCAAGGATACTTTGAGGGATAGATCAAGGCCGTTATGATATGACCGTTATGATTCCAAACTGTGCTCTGACGTTATGATTAACTGCATGCGTTATGAACTCATAAACTATGAACGGTGATCTCATGACTTACGAGAAATCTAGACCAAAGAAATGATTATAGGAGAAATTGAGATTGAAACTTTTAATTAACAAATATTTATCAACGTGTAGATCTAAGGCTGGATTTCTTTAATTAACTCTAGCTTCGAATGCGTGCGGTCTTTTGTCGGCATTCATTAAATAACATCACAAGCACACCAACAACAATGCCTTAGTCGATATCCACGGTCTATTGGTTTTAGGAGTCAGCCAAGCTCTGGTCGGTTTGCGGTCTTTTGTCGGTCATTCATTAAAGATCATCACAAATACACCAACAACAATATGCCTTATGATTCCATATTATCCTTAGCCTTAAAGCTTATAGTTGAGATCCACGGTCGTTGATCTTTGGAGTCAGCCAATCAAAGCTCTGGTCGCCGTAAACAGAGGAGAGATAAAGGCTGCCGATTGCTTTGTGGGGGCGCGGATGTTTTGATGCTTTGTAAACAACTGACTATGTCTCTCTTTTTGAAGTTATCAAACTGAGAAATAAGCTCATCGAATTTTTCGACTTCGAGCTACAGATCGAAAATATGTCTCGGGGACTTCGAAAACACTTCAACACAAGGATAAATTCGAGAATGAGACGTTCGAGGGACAGATGTTAGTGTTAATAGTAAAGTATAGGAGAATCGTCGGGACTTCAAAACACTTCGACACAGGGAGACATTCGAGGGACAGACGTTCGATACATCGAGGTTTTACTGTATAAATATTTTGAATGTCCATCACATATGATTTGTTCTACTGTTTAATAAAACAGATCACAATGTAAGAATCACACAAAGATAAGGGAAATAAATATTTTTGTATTGTTAATCTAATATGTCATGCTGCTATTCCCATCATTTTCTATTCTAATTTCATCAACATTTATGCCAATTTATCTCAATTAATAGAGTGCACTTGTCATTCCACGATATTTCCACTTTTGGCAGCAAACAGGGCCCTGAACCATGGATAAGCTTCATTGAACGCATAAATAAAGCAATGCTCTCATACCTTTGTTTTGTTTGACAGTATTGTTGTGACAGTAGCACTAATGTAGTAATGTAGACTACTTTTGGCTCACTCTGTATACTTTGGGATATGTAAAGTATGTATTCATCCAGTGGAATTGAACCCCAATGTCTTTGGCTTGGTAGGCCTACAGATGCAATTGAGTATTGTATCAACTATCCAGTATCCAAAGGAGCATTTCAGCCTTTACTTCTCAAAGTGAAGCTATCATTAATTGATATAACTGTATTAATTGGTTAATTAACTGATAAATAGTACTACCACTCTCTTCATAAGTATTTCCCTAATGATGTGTAAGTCTGTTTTCATGAAATGCTAATATCAAGCATATAGGCCTTATTCATAACATCACGTGACCAAAAACGAGAACGAGGCTCTTAACTGTTTACAACGATCAATCGTCCACAAGTCAGCCTCACGATGCATTGCTGCGTGCCTTTTTGCCAAAATAGTGAGGATAAAAAAGAGCCATATCTCAAGTAAAACAACTCTAAATTAGCATTCAACATTTTCCTGACAAATAAGGAATTGAAGAAGAGATGGATAATCAATATTCGCCGCGATGAAGGAAAATTATTCAAGACAAGTTATGTTTTACCTGTAGCCCCCCAGACTTATACTTGTAGGTCACTCACACATACATCAACTGCATTATCATCGTTTTTTTATGCTGTGTTAAATGATATGATATACTACAGTCCGATCCCGTTAATCTGCCGTCGTGTAATCCGCCCTTTTCGTATTCCACCATAAAATTTCAGGGACGAATCGTTTGCAATGTTAATTGTGTCGTGTAATCCGTCCTTTTCGTTAATCCGACTCCGACCATGATTCTAGGGAACTAATCTACACTTTACCATTGTAAATAACACATGTAATCCGTCCCCCAAATGGCATGTTGAAAACAAACATCAGCCAAGACACACCAATTGTCGGCGATTTCTTTGAAGTCGGGTCAGTTTAACAACAAATGGCGCCTCCCCGTTTGTCTAACGCTTAACAAGTTAATTAAACAAAGCGAATTAATCGTAGACAAAAATTCTTACAGTCTTTCATTTAATTGGTTGCTGGGTTAAGCGATGTTCAGGAACGGAACGAACGAGATGACGAAATTGTGAATGGAGATCAATCGAGTGGAGAAGCGAATGGATCTGAGCCTGCAAAGGAAGTCTTGGCGGGGGGAAGCGAGGCAGCATGTGCGCCCATTAATGCTATAGTTCAAGAGAGATTCGAGGAGTTGGAGGCAGCAAAGCAAGAAAATAGAGATGAACTACACAGATTGGGCGTGGTGGAACGGCTTATCACAAGCAGACAACCATCACTGATTTTTTTCAAAAAATAAAAATCTTTTATTGATCTCATGTGATCGTTTGTGAGATCCTTTTTATCTCCAGCTTCAAACCTAATGGTATATGCTACTACGTTAATGCATTACATGGGTTTTGGGGGTTTTAGAATGACACACAATTTTCATCAATTTGTGGTCTGAAATGTAATCCGCCCTTTTCGTTAATCCATCAGTTTCCTTGGGAAGGAGGAGGGTGGATTAACGGGGTCTGACTGTAGTATAATTGAAATTCACTTTTAAAAGTTACTCTCCTACAGTTAATTGTTCATAGTAGCAAATTTATTCTTTCAGGTGAATAAAAAAACCATGATTTGCTTAGCTCACTTTGTACCTGGTGACTTCAAGTTTACACTGACTGGGATGAGGTTGTTGAAGCTTGGTGTCATTCCCACTCAATTCAACATCCCAGAGGACTATACTAGTAGTAAGAAGAAGGAATCCAGGAAGCCCCCTAAGCCACGCACACCGCACACCGGATTTTGATTGCTGCGGCTCGTTGGCTTTTCAGTACTCTGCCGGATGGCCCGGGGCTCTAAAAGGTTGCCGACCCCTGATCTAGTGCAATTTTACACTGGTTTTCATTCAGCAGTCATGTTTGAGAGCTTTTTTTTGAGACGGTCAGCCAAGCTGAGTCTTAAGAATCAATTTCTGATGTTCATGCACAAATTGCGGCTCGGCTCACATGATCAGAACCTGGCTGATAAATTCAACATAAGCCAACGTAGTGTTAATCGCTACACTGCCACTTGGAAAAATTTCTTTTATTGTATACTTGGCTCCCAGTGCATTTAGCCTTCTCCACACCAGCACGCTTTGCATATGCCAAGGGCATTTCAGGCGGCCTATACCAATGTGCAAGTCATCCTTGACTGCACTGAGTTGAAAGTGCAGTCACCGTCCAGTTTAGAACTCAACTCAGAGATGTACTCGCACTACAAAAGCCATACTACAAGTGTTTGATCAGCATCACACCCTGAAGAGCTGTGAGTTTTGTTAAGTCTCTATTCAGGCTGCATATCAGATAAGCATATTACAGAAATATCTGGCATCCTTGACCTCCTTGAGCCAGGCGATGCAGTCATGGCCAATACAGGTTTTCCTTGGATGACATGCTCAAGGCTAGAGGATGCGACCTAGTAATTCCTCATATTTTGGCGGCCAAGGGCCAGTTCACAGAACAAGAGAACTTGGATAATGCCCAAATAACAAATGTGCATGTGCATGTCGAGAGGGCAATAAGGCGGGTGAAGGAATTTCATATTTTTGATGGCATCATTCCTTTGAACATCGCAGGCATTGTAAATCAGCTATGGACAGTGTGCTGTATTTTAACCAATTTTCAAGGCCATTTGATTAGAAGCGCCCATGTCCCCATGGTTTTTAAGTAAAAGAAATTGTTTGATATTTTATCAAAGTTGCATATTCACATGGTGTTTTGCTAATAAAAAATGAATGTTTGATGTCTTACTGAAGTTGCATGTTCCACATTTTTTTAATGGAAAAACAAAACCTATTTGATGTAGCGCTCTTTACATGCTATAGCTCAAACAGGGCAGATCACAAGTCAACAAAGTGAAAGAAACACTAGAATATTGAAATGAAATATCTTAATCAGGTTTTCACTCCTGCATAGTAAAGCAACACTCAGGGAGAAAGTCATTGAAAAAAAAATCGAGAACCAGTTTCAGTTTGTTAACACATTCACCGCCAAGGCATTTTCGGGACGATACCCCTATACCGCCACGTATTTTACTCAAAAAGCCTTGACTTTACCGCTCTGTAATTTCTATATGAACGCACGCATTTCTACATATTTAACATATTAGGATAGATCGTTCTTTTGTGAATCTAACCATATAAGATTCAACATCATACATGCAATTACATGTACTGAAATACAGCTCTGAACAACACACACTTTGGTGAAAACCACACCTTCGCAAGCAAAAAGCTGAGAAAATCGCAGTTTTGTCTCAGCTACCAGTATGACCAGCATAACACGCATTGTGATTATAGAGGTTACGTTGTGTAGGCATAACTATTACCGCACGATAACGACCCCGGTGATTAGCAGATCAAAGGATGAAAATGACAGTTATAAAGTCGAGAGTTCGAGTCGGCGCGAACTTTGCTTTCAGTCGCTAATAAGCTCGTTTTCGCAAGTCCTTTTTGCATCACAAACCCGCACTGTTGTTAGAGAGTTGCCTTGAAAACACTGCTTTGATGTGTGGCATAAAAGTATGCCGAATTAGGAATAGTCAGTTGGAATAACTTGATAATTTATTTATTGATCAGTGTGCCTAAACCAAAGACGGAGGCACACGTGTATTATTATAATTGTATTTGAAAGGAAAATCAGGGTACGTACACCTGTATTATCTTGCAAAGTGCAAAGAGAATGATGCTACACCTCTGTACATGTATATAGTCAACAATGACAAAATAAAGATTAGGAATTGTTTCCGCTTCACGATTACGTGTGGTTTATTGCATTTAGATCTATTCTACATCAAAAAATTAGTTTGAGAATGAGAATATCATAATGAACACGGAACAAAGATAGCACGCCATGCGTATACACGTGAAACGTACGGTGCCACGCTTCAACGATGTATACTCTGTTACATTTTAGCGACTCACTCACTGCTATGTAGATCGTAGTTGGAAACTCAATAAACATGCATGGTATTTCATTGCTAGACATGTATGCACATGTATAAATATGTGCTAGAAATCCATATGTTGCGGAAGCGATGCTTGTGATGAAATGTGTATCTGCCTTTTTTTTTCTATATACATGTATACGAGGGATATACATCGTACATATATCTTATTATTTTTTCAATAACTCATCACATAATTCTACATTTACCAGTACACTAGTATTCAAGCTGAACACCCGCATTGCCCAATTGCTGTGAAAACTATTCGCTTCACTGCTTCCCCTCGAGTCGTGATCGCTTCGCTGCATGCTTTCGGCAGCGGTCTACCACAAATCAATCGGTAACTGCTATATAAACTTCAGAAGTACAAGGATTAATGATTGGTTTAGGAACATATATCCGTAAAATCATGATATAATCATAGATGCACACGGTCAAAGTCTTTGATATTTTCAGAGATGATGCGCAAGAGGTTATAGCACCCGTATATAGCAATAAGTGCAAAACACGGAAATCTCCGTGTTTGGCGGAGAAGCGTTGGGCACGCAAGCACGGAAATCTCCGTGTTTGGCGGTGAATGTGTTAAAGCACACCTCATCAAAATCAATTCTTTCACAGTAAAATAATTTTCTGTACGGACAAAAAAATTGCACCACCTTGAGCCTGTTAGATCCAATTGTCCCTGGACCTGGCATTAGTACTTGTGTGACTGTTTCAGTTGTAGAGGACCGTTTGGCTTGGCTCGCAGATAGACAATATCATTGATGGAATCTGCTGTTGAGCATTTGATCTCAAGGAGGCCGGCAACAGTGCAAGGTAAATATGACTACATATTCAGTACATACATACAAGTTAATCTGTATTACTAGTAGTAGCGAGTGAGTGAGTGATGGGGTTTTACGGACTAGTAGTAGTATTAACTAGTATTATAAATTACACCCAAATGTTAAATTTACACATTCTAATTGAGGAATTATAAGAGAGTTTATAACTTGTGTTGAGAATAAATACCAGCTATTTCTCTGCATAATCTGTTAACTGGTACCTATAATCACTGATAATAGTATTTAGGATGATGCTATAAACAATGAGAGAACTCCTGGCTGTATTATCGCCCAGCTTATTGTTTTCCAAATTTACTGTATGCATCATTGATAAATCCTTCCAGAAAGATTTTATAGGCACGCTGGGGCGTCTCTTTTAACTTCACACGCTGTATGGCGGAGGAAAAATCCAGCTGTGGGGTTCGTTTAAGGCTTTTGTGCCACACAATGCTTGGGCGTTCTGCTATTGTCTACGTGACGCACACCTACTGGTTAAAGCCTCCAGTGAAGAGCCTCGTTCTGGTTGCGTAATGGTGAAATCTTGAATAAGGCCTATTATTTGAGGTTTCCAAAAATCTTCACACCTGTGATTAATTAGACCTTATCAAATACTTTACAGGTACACATATTGGTATGTTTTAGGTCATTTATGATCATGTGTGATATAGATCTTCATTTTGATATTCTGGTTACTAATGTTTGAACGGTAAACTCACCTTTGGCTAATTAGCCGAAGAAATGCCTTTTCCAATGTCAAATTTTGGTAAACTTTTTTCCTACATTAGAATAGAATAGAATAGAATAGAATTTATTTTTCCAATAATAAACATACAATTTGGCAAACATGGGTACAAGCATGTGATCATAGAAACAAACTTAGAAAAAAAGGATGTAGGAAAGCAGAGCTTTTGTGGTTACTACACCCCTATCAATTTACTACCTGTAACAATTCAAATTATAGTACTTTACAAGTATAAAAGGACAAAGAAAAAAAGGTACAGTAAGGAAGAGAAACAAAAAAGATAGCACCCCAAAACCTACTCAAAACCATTGAAAAACCTTTTGTTGCAATTTTTTAGGGGTTCCACATTTTTTTCACAGATGTACTCCATTATTGAGTTTTACCCACACATCCTCTCTCCTTATATTATCCCTCTATGATAAAACTGAGTGTGTGATGCTATTAATGTTATACAGTTTTCGATTGATTAAAATTAGTTTCTGTTTATTTATCGCAATGTTTACACTGAACTCAATGTAGGTCAATTCCAATGAACTTTACCCTCGTGACATATTTTCTCAGGAGAAAACGTCTGCGCCGTCTGCATAACTATAATAATATTCGATAATCGACCGAATGACTCACTCCCCCATTTTAATTTAGCGTTACGCAATTCAATCCGCGATGTCCTTTAAAAGCGATGTTTGCCGCTTGGCGAATTCAGATATCTAACTTGACGCGGCAGTTGGCAATATTAAACCTGAGGCTTAGTACGAAAAGCCTTAACTTAAGTTTGTGAGTTAGTCGTCTGTTATCACCCACTACGTGTGCTACTCGAAGATCATTAATTTACTCTGAAGCGAAGGCCAGTTTCGAGATACGTTATTATCACGGATTCTGTTATCACCAAAGCTCTCAATAATAGTTACTCCACTGCCGCTCACAGGCTTCATTCATAATTCAGAAGCAAGCTCAAGAGACAGGACCAATTTTTAAGTGTGCTGCCAAGAACAATAATTTGAAGATGAGTGGAGATGGAATTGATGTCGAAGATTCAATGGTGGAGAAAGGATTCTCAATGTGCAAACACTTCATCGGGGGATCATGGAGTCGCATATCCAAGAAAGATTTCTGCATTAAAACTATCACGTTAGTTTGAAGATTATTATCATGAATATAGATTGATTTAAAAAAACTGATCATTGCAGTGGCGGTTTGAGCAACCTGTTGTACCAGTGCTCAGTTTCAGATAAAGTGGAGACTGGTGAAGGCGAACCCAGAATGGTTCTGCTGCGAATTTATGGACAAATCATTCAAGAAAACACAGAAACTGTTGTCACAGACTCTGTTGTTTTCGCTCTCCTTGCTGAGAAAAATATGGGACCAAAGTTGTTTGGCGTATTCACGGGTGGAAGAGTAGAAGAATATGTCCCTGTGGGTTGATTCAACCTCATTTTTGATGTATTTTTGATGCATATTTTCATTGCAATTACAGTCTCGACATTTATACACCAGAGAATTGAGTGATCCAGAAATGTCCCGTCAGTGCGCCACTGTCATGGCGCGATTCCACAAACTGCACATGCCATTATACAAAGAGCCACGTTGGCTCTTTGATATCATGACAAGGTAAGATCAAGCCCTGTAGCACCTTATCTCAATGTTCGTGACTTTAACACATCTTAAATCCTCTTTTGATTGTTATTCTTATCATGTTATCAGCTGATGTTTCTCATTATGTAGATATCTTGATGATGCTCTGAATAACCTCACCCTGAGCCATGCAAATGATGTTGAAAGAGCCCAACTCCAGAAACTGATTTCATTCAACTTAGCAGAAGAATTTCAAACTCTGAAGTGAGTTAATTTATAAAAAGTTAAAATCCCCAGGCATGAGTCTTCTATTGGTTTGCAGATTCATTTTATCACAAGTGGAGTCTGCTGTTGTCTTCTGTCATAATGACTTCCAAGAAGGTTTGAATCTGATCTAGAATCTTAATTTCGAATCAAAAGATCATAATTTATGGATAGATAAGTTTCTCAGCATTTTATAAGTGGTAATTCCATCCCTGCACCTTCATTAAGCCAACCCTTGCCATTCTCTTTATGCACTCAGGAAACATCCTGTATGTCGAAGAGGAAGCAGGATGGAAATTGCGACCAATTGACTTTGAATACGCGAGTTACAATTACAGGTGAGGCAGCACACTCCCTTGATTATATATAAACAACAACAAAATTGTTTGTGGTTTTTTAGAATCTTGTTTTCTTATTTGTTGAGATATTTGATTATCGGTTTGCATTTCTGATTTTCCACATTTGTTTTTGATAATGACCCATACCTGATGAAGCTTTTGCTTTACAATTATTAAGCAGTATCATTTGCCAAACAATCATTGGTTTTGATTATTCAGGAATCCTCCGCTCCTGCTGTGGTACACATGGAGTGAAAATTGCACATAGGCAAGATTTTAAATTATCATTTCAAAGCTATGTGAATGAGCAATTCAATTGGAATTATTTCCTCTCCTTCTTGCTTCTTTGCTTTTAAGTAACGAGCTGATTTTAATCTTTAGTGCACCTATTAAGGAAATTTAATTGGAAAAAACTGCTCTTTATTTGGTATATTTTCTGGTGTTTTTGTTTTCCCCTAATGTTTTTGTTTTCTATAATTTTCTTTGCATTTCTTCCTCTCTTTTTGTTGTTGTTGCATGCTTTTCTTTCTCTGTTCTTTAACCCTGTTGTGTGTTGCGATGCTCTTTTAGGTAATCTCCTTGTGCCGAACTCTCCTCATAAAATTCAAACTGGGGACATCAAAATTATTCCCATAGATTTTGAATATTCAAACTACAACTTCAGGTAAATAAATAATTAGCTAAGATTAATATCAAATTCACTCAGCGGCCAAAATTCCTAGACTCGTATGTAATCATAAATCAAGAGTTTCAAAGTTCAAACTGAAATAAACATCCATCATATGTTTGTAAACATGATTAGTTTTTTCTTGGCTTCATGCCAAGTTCAGCCCGTCCCTTGTTGATAATAAACTAAACAAGGATCATCTTTATCAAATGAACTCAATCTTGGACTGTAAGCCCATCTGTTGCCCATCCCATCCACCGATGCTATCCTTTAGTTCTCACTTAGTCTCTTTATGTTGTCCTCAAGCTTGTCCTTGGTGGTAAGTTTGCACTGAATAACCCTTAGCGACCTTTGAAACGGAACTGTGCAAAAAAATGAGCATTTATTCAACATTGCACACATTGATTACTGGTATCTCTTTTGGGTCAGAATTTACCTTCCAGATATTGGCCAAAATAGGAAAATTAAATTAAAATTTAGTGAATTGTAATTGAGAGATTTTGGGAAATCCCTATTCTCGTTGAAATAGAAATGAGTAACATCATAAAAACATTCTAAAAGCTCATTTTTGGCTGCAATATTGAAGAATGGCTCTGATGGCCTTCGCTTCTTTCACTCTGAATGAAAAGTCCACTGTACGTTGTGACCTTTGAAAAACCTCATGTTTTGATGAAACTTAAAGCAGGAGAATCCTAAAATCAATCACATGGACAAAAATTTCAGTCATATTTTTCGGGCTCATTTTAAATTGTCTAGAATCTAAATTTGAGTGTGCTCCAGATACTTACAGTAGTCACACCAAAGTGAAGGTTATGCAATTAAAGTTACGCAATATGTTTTTTCATAATAGTTATTTATGGAGCCGTACCCTCTCACATTTTGAACTAATTTCCTGTGAAAATGTTTCAAGTGTTTAACCGGTCACTGTTTGTTTACAGGGGGTTTGACCTTGGTAACCACTTCTGCGAATGGTGCTATGACTACTCAGTGGATGAGGACCCTTACTACTCGGCTGTTATCGACAACTATCCCGATCGTGAACAGCAGGTAAGTTCTCGCCAGATCCTTTGTACCTCATGCATGGGGGTTTCTTGTTTTTTTTTTGTTTTTTTTTGCAGTTGAACTTTGTGAGGTCATATCTGAAAGAATATCCTGAAGACGGACAGGACGTCTGTCAGCTAGAGGAGCATCTGCTTCTGGAGGCAAACACGTACGCTTTGGCGTCTCACATGATGTGGGGTCTGTGGAGTATTGTGCAGTGGCAGATCTCTACCATCAAATTCAAGTACTTGGTGAGTAGCGCTGGCATCATCAATTGGGGTTTCTTTCAATGTGTCTTTTATTAGGATTATGCTCTGGTTCGATTTGAGCACTACTTCTTCCAAAAAGCCCGTCTTCCAAGCCACTTGCAGACCAAGAGGAAAGTCTGATTTAGAATGCCAAGAACATGCCAATATTTGTGTCCCTCATAGCTCAAAGTTTCACTTCTCAAAGTATAATATGCCTCTAGTCTGACCACCATTTTTAATTATATGTATAAGCCAAAGTATAATTTTTATTTTTTTCTTCACTTTTTCTTGTGGTCATTTTATTTGTTGACTGACCTTTGTGCCTGCCAGTTGGGATGTTATAATTGTTACATAATCAGTGATTCAGTTGCATCAAATTTGATAAGATGTATCTTGACCATGCAGCACTGATATTTCATTCAACTGCTGTCACTTCTAGTCCATAACATCGCTTGTCAATACCAGGGCCAGTCAATTTTTTACAGGGCCTGAATGTCATTTAATTGGTTTTATCTTGCCCAATATTTGAAAAATATTTGATTCAATGAGACACCATTCCAATGTTTTGAACATTCATATTATTCAGTGTAGATAATGATTGACCTAGATTAGTTTTATCTTTCAAGTATTTTGGTTTTAACTCTATTCTTATCTCAAATTTATCTCAAATTTGATCAATTTTATTACAAGCACACACACATTCAGTGAAACATTGTCTTATGCCCCAACTACAATACATCTATGCTTGTCATTATTCTGTATGATATTACATGTATAACCCAAGTATTTTTATTAAGTGCATGAACTTTGTTTTAAAAATTACTCCGTAAACAACAAGCTACACATAGCTGTTAATTGGTAGTTTTGAGGGTGGCAATTGAATAATTTTAATAAAAATTTGAGTGCTTATGTAAAATGTCTCTTTCTTTTTTTTTCTCTTTTTTTTTTTTTTTTCTTTTCAGAGAATCATTTGTCTGAATCATACAGTGTGGGAATTAACACAAACTTTGTTCATTTTGTCAACTTGACCAAAATTACATGTAAAATTTTTGAATCCATATCAAAGATTTTAAGTTATGATAGCTACGAGTGTTGCAATAAAGATTTATTTAAATGTAAAGGCATATGGAAATCAGTTGTTATAGTCATTGTGCTAATCATTTACTCATTTTGAAGTTAATTTTGCATTATTTTATTTGGAACTCCAGGGTTTTATTCATTTACTGATCAGAGAATATTCATTTCTTTAGTATTATTTCTTTATGATTTTGTACAATTGTTCCAATAAAGTATTACGTATCTTTAACCTGCAATAAATGCTTTGCTCATTGTTATTTTTCCAAAACATCTCACAACCTATGATTCATATCCTATGAAACTTGATTCATTTTGTATTGGTGATTTAACCAAATAGTTTGGGTTCGTTACCATTCTACATGATGCACACAATGATCTTGTTTGATTGAGCCGCATGAGACTACTTTCAATTGCATTGGCGTCAAATTGAAAGAGAGAATAATGTATTAAATGATAACAAAATTTTACAGGATTTCAACGATTCCTTTTGAAGTAATTGACCTCAGTAATTCATTGAAACTTTAGATATTGGAATTATAGGCTGCTTGTGTTGCCATCAACATAAGTCGTTGGTGATCTAGAAATCATGAGTCTTATCAAAAGCCCTATTATACAGAGTGGGCCAAAAGTAGTCTATCTACTCCATGTTAAAGATCACAATGCTTTCCAATTGTGCTACGCATTTCTGAGAAAGTGTTACAAAATAGATCGCAGTGTAAAAATCACACAAAGATAAGAGAAATAAATACTTGGTATGGTCAGTCTAACATGTTATGCTGCTATTCCTATCATTTCTATTCCAATTTCATCAACATTTATGCTGTTTTGTCTCAATTAGTAGAGTGCACGCAACATTCTGTGATATTCCACTTTTGTCGGCAAACAGAGCCCCGGACCGTGGATAAGCTTCATTGAACGCATAAATGAGGCAACACTCTCGTGCTATTGTTGCGACAGTAGCACTAATGTTTATCTCCTAAAATCAAAACAAAGCAGAGAGTTTGTATAGAAGCCCCATGCAAGATATGAAATTCTATAATGCTTGTTCAGGGGCTTATCTGATTCAGCTCACAAGAAAATCTCTTCACGGTAACACACCACTTACATTTAAATGTTCCTCCCTTATTCAAAATACACTTTTATTTGATTTCTTTGCATAAATGCGTGCATAATAACATAGTCAATCCATACCAGGTAGTTATTTTTTGGAATAATTGATACATTTGAGCAAATTTTAGATTTTTGTTTTTAACATGGAGTAGAGACTACTTTTGGCCCACTCTGTATAATGGTCCAGGTCTTGCTTGTTGTAACTTGGTAAATGTAATTACGGTAATCATAACGCATCAACTTGCAAAAAAACCTCCCAAAACTGAAATCATAACGCACTTATGCCCTAAAACTACATTGTATCTTTGTGATTATTCACATCATAACGGCCTAACATTTTATTAGTTTAGATTTCAACACACGTAATTATTTGAGAAATTGATGGAGTGGAGAATTAGAACCGAAGAATAATGAAGAATCTAGCTGAAACTAGAGACCCTTTAATAAGAGATGTGACAACTCAGAATAATTGCCATTTTGCTTCCAAATCAGCAGTGCTCAGCATTGTGCAGCTTTGGATTTTGCATAAAAGGATCTATTGCTGAAAAAATTAAGCCGGAGTACAGATAATGGTGAGGCAGGAAAGGATGTTAATGGATAGTAGTGGAAATTGAGGAGATAGGTAGGCCTACGACGCATTAGTGGGGTTTCTCTTCACTTTTTTTTTTCTCTCCTGTAACGATTCTTTATGTGCCGTTGCAGGGAACAAAAGTCACGGATAAATAGGCCACAGGTCCGATCGTCTCTAAATCATAACTGAATTAATAATTAATTTTAAACATAAATTTTTAACTTGAACTTACCGGTATAACAATTGCTCGGTGGAGGCGTTTGTATTTAGAATTATTCAAGATTGAAATATTCAATTTGTGATATAAACAGAGATTAGAAGAATTAAAAAGAGCACCAAACAAAACTGGCAATAATATTGTATTTATTGATGATAAAAAAGATATAATCATTGTAGAGGTACCTAATAATAAAACACTGATATTATAACTACATGTGCTAGGTCCAATCGTTGGGTAACAATTTATGGAGTGTAAATGTAATCATAACTTTATACATTGTAGCTAAGTCTCAATAAGAGTAAAGAACTGTGTATTGAAGGAATATAAAATGCACATTATGAAAAGAATTAGAAATTATAAAATACATGCTCAGGAGAAGAGATAATTACACACGATCTGTTATTAGAACTCCATCCTGCGTCTAAGCGTCCGTTGGTGGTCAAATCTCGCTTCCATCTCATCAAGAATAATCGGAGTATAGCAGACAACAAGTTTAACAGGATCTGTGTAAGCAAAGAAACATGAAAGTCATAGTAAATGCGAGAGAAATTTACCGGTATGCATACAGAACTTAAAAATAAAAAGCGTCTAACTCTAATTTCTATGAAACAAAAAAAAGAGACAACAAAATGAGGAGCTTACAGCATGCATGTCAGGTTATTGCGAAGGGAACTGGCCACGTCGCGCCGTCCTCTGTTTGTCAAAACGAGCCTCCATCTCTTCTAAAACTTTGGGAGTGTAGCGTACAACTAGTTTAACTGTGCCTGGTAAAATTAAAAGGTGAACAGTGTGAGTTTGGAGAACGTGCTGCATCTCCGTCAAGGGCTTCGAGGAAGTAAGCTGAGATTGAGGAAACAACATTTTGTTGTAGGCCAGGAGAAAGACTTCTTAGTTTCTCATCATATAGTCGAACCTCAATATAAGGACAACATTCGTTACAGCCAATTTTGTGTTATTATGCGCGGCCGTCGGCTCCCCATAGCAGGTCTCTCAAGGATCAAAAAAAATACTCAAAATGTGAACGTTATGAATGCACAAACACATTTTTAATTCAAACGATCTCTTTAGTTTGAAATGTATTTTTTATTTCTGATTTCTTCATTTTGAATTTTGTTTACTTTGAACCTTGACATTGGGGATAGAAAGTGATAATTGTTTCTTCATTTGTCTTCTCCTATGATCAACTTCTCTTATCAAATCGCGTTCAGGAGGCACAAGAGCGTCAAAATACTTTGCCTCAAGCAGTGTGCTCTCTCAACAGTATGTAAATAAAATTAGCAGTGTGTTCATTGTTTCACTGTTGGAAGGAAGATCTTTTCTTTGATCTCCTGCACTCCGTGTCACGACATGTGTCAGTTAACCTTGCAACAAAGGCTCGCCTGTTTTCAAAGCAGCGCCTTTTTTATTGATTGTCTAACATTCACCACCCATTAAATCTTCAATCATGTGAGTTTTAAATTGATTCAATGCTGATTAGAGATCACATCATTAACGATTTAACACACACGTGTCATGTAGCACTCGCCACGATTGGCTGATCATTCATTCAAGCGAACAGAATTGATCGGAAATTGATCAACAGAGTTGCAGTCAAAGTTAACACCATAGGGTTAGGGTTAATTGACCAACAAAGTCAACTTGCTCTGCACTTGTTGTGAGTTCAATTATTCACCCGCTTGATGATCTATCAAAGTGAAGGATCTATCAAATTGACAATATATCGAGTTTCGACTGTACTCATTTTGTGAGACCCTACAGTCAATTTGAAGTTAGGCTGTTTAACAGAATTTAATGTATAGCTGCATGCCTCCCCTTGCCTCATCACTGTTTCTCAGCTACAAAATACCATCTCATGAATAAGAGTCATTGGTGAATATTTCAGGATTTGAGTGATGATAATACCGGTAAAAGGCAACAGGAAACCATAACCGTAACATTTCCGATCAGGGATGTCGATACACATCATGCTTGGACTGCCATTATCTCAAAGAATAATAATTTGAATAAACAAATGAAACACTCATCTTGTTCTCATTACGTTAATCATGTTTCCCACTTTGGAAAATAATATCCCCTCAGGCATTTTGCTCTCTATAGACTTTTCACTGTGTTTCTATAGATATAATGGTTCGTTTCTTACTCGAATTAAAATGAGACCCCTCACTCTCTCTCTCTCCTGGCCTTATATTGAATAAAAACTGGAAATGAAAATCTGATTCATTCTATAAGCAATTTGCAATCATCATAAAGCCAAAGGGGGTAAAAAAGGAAGAAGAAAATATAAATGGTCACTACTGATGAAATGGGTGAACTGGAACCATGCCACAAGTAAACGAAAAATGATTGAAAAATAAAGGAAGACATTTATGCCATTCTGAATTAACAATCCACGTACCTTGCGCAGCCTTCAGTAGATCAACAGCTTTCTCATGGGGTTCTCCCTCAACGCTCTGCAGAATAAATAAAAAATCAACTTACAAAGATGGTCATCAAGCAGGACGCACCACTCCATTCACTGACAGCAGCTGGTCACCACGCTTCAGACCGCCAACGCGATCAGCCACGCCCCCAGGGATGATCCTACTGATGTAGATTGGGGAGTTCTGCTCCTTGCCTCCCATCACGTTGAAACCCAATCCTTCTTCGGTTTTGGGAAGTTCAACGACACGAGGGTGGGCGTGGCCCTCACTAGCGGCAAAAGCAGCGACTGTAGCCTGAAACCCGATTAAACTGTGAGGGTATGGAATCTATGGATTCGTGGGTTATACCTTAGCAGTAGCATTGGCACGGACTTCAGGGCTTCCAGAAATATCCACGGTTTCATAGACATGCTCGTATACTTCTCGAACAGCAGAACAGAATTCGCTTTGCAGAACTTTCTGGAGAGATGCGAGTTTTGATGCATGAAGGTCACCGCCTAAAATGAGAAGAGATGAGATTTTGTGTTATAATTATACCCACAGGGAATACTCACTCTTTTGAAGAATGTCGAGAAGCTCAACTGCACGTTTCACATCTGAAAAGTAAAAAATAAAATTTAGAAGAAATTATACATGTATTGAAAAGCTTATATCTAGAGAAGTGAAGGGTGAAGTTTCAAACTTGGGACTTCTCGAATATTGGTTAATCTCCAAAGCTTCGGCTTCAAATGAAAATAGTTCAACGAATCCGAATATCAAAATAAATTTCCTCCTGTATAAACTAGACTCTGTTACTCTGTCTACTCGCCTGTGTGCCAGCGCCCACATTACTCATAGTAATTAAACACTTGAATGCATAACAATGGGTGGGAATCAACAAACGATGCTTTAATTAACTCGACTCCAACACTGTCCAAACTTCTAATAAGAAGAACAAACTTTCCTGATTGAAGTTTCAAAATAAATATAAACGTTTTAACAATGTTTAAAAAGGATATCTGCTTTAAAGAATTAGAAGTGATGACCATACAGACATCATTGGTCTAATTGAGCACAACTTGTTTATATGTTGTTTGCTTAGGGGCTTTGGGCTTTATCAGTGGAATATCATTGAGTCCACTATTGTAAATTTTGTTGAACTTACTGACTTCTAAAAGACAGGACTTGACGCACGTAGCTGAACTTACCCGATCACGTGGTGAGCTTTTCTTAACCCTTCTTGTGCTAATCGCTACTATTGTCGTGATGCGTTATGATTCTTCGGACTGCCAATCGCAACAATAATGGTTTCCAAAGACACCCAAAGTAGGCACTTTCCGTTACTTTTCGTGACAAATATCTATCATCGGCTATGCTTGGAGATGCGACCTACTTTAGACTTCTACCTTCAGCCATGTGCTCGTTTATTTTTAGCCTTAGCTCTGTTTTGAAAGTGCCGACCTCTATTTAAATGCCGGGGGATTTAAATGTATGCAAATAGATTCTATTGCCTCAATACAGGACATGTTCCTTCAGCGTATGGTGCGGATAAGAGTTCGGATCATCTCCTGGGCCAGTGCAGCGCATTTTTCCATGTATGATTTTGGGAGATATCCGAAATGATATCCGAAATGAACAACTTAGTCTTTGTGCTACATTGTATACTTTCAACAAACATGATTTTGAAATGTACAAACTTAGTAACTTTATGAGGCGCAGGTCAGTTCAAGGTAATTGTTCTATAGAAAGTTTGAAATGATTCAAGTCGCTAGATCGCCAAGTACATGTACTAATATATATTAACTGTAATTGTCTGATCAATTTCAAACATGGTTCAAGGTCAAGAAAGTGATGAAATTCAGTGCTGCTTGTGGTTCAGGTGGAAACTGCAACTGACCAAAAGCTGTCATGTATTGAAAAATAAGCACTAAAGGAGATAGTCAATCATCAACGCCACATGATTACGTCACTTTTGCATGATGACTGAAGAGATCCAAGGGCATAGAATTTTGTTTATTTAAAACAAATCAGAATTAGTGCACAATTTCATCATTGAAAATTAGTTTCCTGTAACCATTCCCTCTGGAAACAATTCTTCACAGTCAAGTCAATATCCTTCAGCAAAAGGTCACCACTTTTCGACAGTCAAAAGGACATAACAAAGATACTTCATGCAATGCAATACTTTACAGAAGGTATGTATCTCGATTTTAGGGTGGCTTTGCGAATGTTAATTGAATTTTCTTCCCGCTTTTAGCTTACAAGTATTCAAAGCTGATCGTGTCTGCCCAGGGGTATTTCCTGGGGCGAGTTTTATATAAAGAGGCAGCGTGCAGAATGCGCTATTAGCCTGCTAAATGTCGCTCACCAGCAATTTCCAGCGAATTTGTTCCTGCGATTCTCCCGGAGCAACGATTGGCCGCTTGTCAAAAGACCATTTCCTGCAAATTCATTCCGGCGATTTGCCCAGAGCTTCGGTCGCCCACTCGACACATGACTGCCCCCACCCCCTTATAATAGCATCATGAGATCTCACCAGATTTGCATCGATCTCAAAAAATTATCAGATCAGACCACACACGAAAATGGATTTCAGAAAAAAAACGCATGCAATCACATCCCTGTAGAACGCCATTGTCAGAAAACCTTCTCAAAAGCATAGCCTCAAAGTGTAACATCAAAATCAGTAAATCCAGTAATTTGTAATGGATGTTTAATGGACCAGGCGTGAGTGCCGCATGCATTTTTTGGATCCTGACACACTATTTACATAAAATGGTATAGTAAATGACTAGCTGACATACTACAGCGCAACGAGTGGAGGCATACAGACCTCGCCCGATTTATCTGTGCTAGTAAATGATTATTTCTAGTACTAAATGGGCCTATAGCGAGGCTTCAACACTCTCGGCGCCTGTTTAGAATTCCAGCAGTGTCAGCATTTTTGGTAAAGCCTTGGTAAGTTGGGAAATTTATTGACCTATCAAATGCTGCATAAATATGTGGCATATGGTCTGCCATACAAAGCTAGCCTATCCTTAAGAAAAATTTCCTTTGATAAACAATAATATTATAAATAATAACCATCTAATTTTCACATGAATACATCACAAAACATCCATTCTAATCATATCTCAAGTCAATAGTTGTTGACTCTTCAAAAAGTATTCAGTATTCAACTTTTTCTACTATGCCGGCCTGATTCCACGACAGGCGCGAAATTTCAATCCGAGCGACGCGCTGAAAGTGGATGTTTACATTGTCATTGAGCGACGTTTGGCACTGCCAGCGTGTTTCTTAGTAAAAGTAGGGCGTTCGTGATATGAAAAAAGAGTTCAGCAGTAAATTTTAAACCCGAATAGGTTATTGTGACCCTTTGCAAAATAGCAGGCTTTAGCCTGATAGCATCATAAGCATCATAGCATGGAGTGATGGACAATTTATTTGCATGAGAATTGTAAAGTAACCAGTAACTTGGAAGCCTAAAATTTCAATTAGTGTGGCCTGTGGGCTCATTTTGGGCCTAGGGGTGATCCACAGGCGATCGGGATCAGCCATAGTATATGGCATAATGGCTAAGTAATTTGTATTTTTGACAGGTGAACCTTACACTCACAGTCACCTGTTGTAGGTGACAGTGAACTAAATTTATGAACTAAATGAGCTTCTCACAAATCAACGAACATTCACGGGGAAATTCCAAAAATGAATGGAAGCAACATAAATAATAATATCGGCTGCAAGGTTTTTGTCAATCAAAAAGTAGTGTGGATTGAGAGATAATAGATATCATACCTCTTTCAAGAGTAAGCGGCTCAGCGGTGGACGCCATCTTTTATGTTTACCACAAGTTAAATTTACAACTTGACAAAATATAGAAATAATCATCATGTTGTGAACAGCGTTAAATGCTTTTCACATTACATAGTTATAAGTACCAATGACAGTGCAAAAACTTTAAAATCTATCTAAGCCCACTACAGTCAGATCCCGTTAATCCGCCCTTTTCCGTTCCCAAGGAAACTGACGGATTAACGAAAAGGGCGGATTACATTTCAGACCACAAATTGATGAAAATTGTGTGTCATTCTAAAACCCCAAAAACTCATGTAATGCATTAACGTAGTAGCATATACAATTAGGTTTGAAGCTGGAGATAAAAAGGATCCCACAAACGATCACATGAGGTCAATAAAAGATTTTTATTTTTTTGTAAAAATTAGTGATGGTTGATGCTTGTGATAAGCGTTCTACCACGCCCAATCTGTGTAGCTCATCTCTATTTTTCTTTTTTTTGCTGCTTCCAACTCCTCGAATCTCTATAAATATAGCATTAATGCGCGCACGGGCTGCCTCACTTCCCCCACCAAGACTTCCACTGCAGGCTCAGATCCACTCGCTTCTCCACTCGATTGATCTCCACTCACAACTTTGACATCTCCTTTGTTCCGCTCCTGAACATCGCTTAACCCAGCGACCAATTAAATTAAAGACTTAACAGAATTTTTGTCTGATTCGCTTTGTTTAGTTAACTTGTTAAGCGTTAAACGAACAGAGAGGCGCCATTTGTTGTTAAACTGACCCGACTTCAAAGAAATCGCCGACAATTGATGTGTCTTGGTTGATGTTTGTTTTCGACACGCTATTTGGGAGATGGATTACATGTGTTATTTACAATGGAAAACTGTAGATTCGTTCCCTAGAATCGTGGGCGGAGTCGGATTAACGAAAAGGACGGATTACATGACACAATTAACATTACAAACGATTTGTCTCTGAGATTTTAGGGCGGATTACGAAAAGGGCAGTTTACATGACGGTGGATTAACGGGGTCTGACTGTATATGCTGCTCTAGTAGGCGCACCAAATAGCTCAGTCGGTTATCAGCCGACTGCAATCCGACCGCGGGGTCGAGCTTCCGGGTTCGAGACCAACTCGGCCCACTGGCACAAGGATTGTGAACTATAATTGTAATTCATTACATTTATAATTTTTTGAAGACTCTGCAGTGCTTCCCAGCTATGTAACAAGGCCAGGCGCTGTGTCTATTGTCGTATGCAGGAAATTCAACCCTCGGGATTTATCAACAAGAGTAGGAGAAACCCTGGTCCCGGGCTTGTGTTTTGGTGCCCATATCACCCAAATGGGTTGGGTGGAGCAGTAAAACCCTATCATGCTTCATGTGTAATGCTTCTCTAGCCTCTAATAATTTTAATGCCTCAATAACCTTTATAATTTGTCAATACAGTCAGACCCTTTTAATCTTCCATCATGTAATCCGCTCTTTTCGTAATCCGCCCAAAAATCTCAGGGACAAATCGTTTGTAATGTTAATTGTGTCATGTAATCTGCCCTTTTTGTTAATACACTCTTCTACATTGTATCATTATAAATTACATATGTAATCTGCCTTTCGAGAAGCAAACCTAAGCCACGACACATCAATTGTCAGCAATTTCTTTCAAGTCAGGTCAATTAAACGACAAATAGTGCCCCTCTGCATATTTGACATTTAAGAAGTTAGCTAAACAAAGGAATCAAATGCGGGTATCATCACCGTGTCGATTCCTTTATGTCTGCATGCATGGCTGGCTTACTGTCAACTTAATTGGTCGATCAGTTAGGCAATGTTCAGGAGCAGAATGAGTGAGTGAGTGATGGGTTTTACAGCTCCACCCAATCAGATCGGAGGATACGGGCGCCAGAACAGAAGACCCGGGATGCGATTTTTTTAGATGTACGAACTTTTGACACATGAATATTAATAAGGTTCACATTTAGTCAATCAGCTTCGGCATTTGTCCATACTCCCAAACATGAATATTAAACATTTCAACATGAATAATAAACAGTTCAACAGAATAAAGATATAAAAATATCTAGGCCCTATTTTTATTGCTGCATGGTGGTGTAATGTTTAGGTGTACTTCTCAATTAGTAATATATTCGACAGTGAACTGTTTCATTTTCACTAAATGCACTCACTCACTACGCAGAACGCTGCCGTAGTATCATTTTGTTACTTGCACAGTTGGTTAAATAAGTTAATGGAAAGAGACATTTTTTATTGTTGAAATTATATGACCGAAGTGTAAAACATGTTTTCATCACTATTGTTTTAGTATAATAATACATGGTAGAATAGGATAATATTACACGCATGAATTAAAATGAGCCAAAGTGTTACTAGTACATTGTTACAGCCATTGCAACAAGTATAACACATCAATCGCGATGAGACGATGGCCCTTATTGGTCGACCACAGAGCTTGGTCCTTATTGGCTAAAGTTTTACCTCATAAATATTCATGTGTCAAAAGATCGTACATTAAAAAAAATCGCACCCGGGACCGAGGTTTCCCCAAACTCTTATCGATAAATCCCAAGGGTTCTTTATCCTGCATACCACCATAGACAGTAGTACACAGCGCTCGGCCTCGTTACGCAGTTGGGCAGCACTGCAGAGTCACCGAAGAATTACAATTATAACGAATTACAATTATAATTCACAATCATAACGCCCATGGCCTGATCGAGTCTCGAACCCGGGACCTTGACCCCCACGGTCGGCATTGGATTGTAGTCAGCAGTTTAACCCACTGAGCTATCCGGTGCCCCCATTCAGGAGCAGAACGAATGACCGCAGTTGTCAGTAGAGATCATGGAAGCAAGGGGAATTGAAACTCAGAGACTCAGAGCTGATCCATGCACTCATCATGACATGCATAAAATGAGAGCCTACAACGACGATCCTTCAGTTATTGCGTCTGCTATCTACATTGCCCACTTTATTTGATCGTTTCCTTTTTACGACCTGCTAATAAACTAATGGTACATCGGTTTTTGTATAACATCTAATTTTCACCAATTTGTGGTCTGACATTTAATCCCCCCTTTTCGTTAATCTATCTGTTTCTTTGGGTACGAAAGAGGGTGGATTAACGGGGTCTGACTGTATTGCCAAAATTATTGGATAACAAAATTGAGTCATCAGAATGTCACAATTAATCATTCAAACTTACCCCTATACTACGACTGATCCCAATTGCCCGTGGATCAGCCCTACCACGCCAGGCCCAAAATGAGCCCACACTAATTACAATTTTAGAGTTTCAGGTTACCTTACAATTCTCATGCAAATAATCTGACAAATATAACAGGGCTCATGCTGTAGCCTGCAATTTAGCTAAATGGCCACAACAATCGATCCAGGTTTTAGATATACTGCTGAACTCTTTTCTTTTCATGAAGGTCCTACTTTTACAGAGAAAAATGCGAACGGCCACAAACTTTGCGCAATGTAACATCC
>KB305005.1:499690-519293 GCA_000328365.1 Capitella teleta | reverse complement strand
CACAGACCCATGTACTTGATTGGCTTAGATTTTAATAATAATAATAATAATAATAATAATAATAATAATAATAATAATAATAATAATAATAATAATAATAATAATAATAATAATAATAATAATAATAATAATAATAATAATAATAATAATAATAATAATAATAATAATAATAATAATAATAATAATAATAATAATAATAATAATAATAATAATAATAATAATAATAATAATAATAATAATAATAATAATAATAATAATAATAATAATAATAATAATAATAATAATAATAATAATAATAATAATAATAATAATGCTTTAATCATGCACTGGCGGCACACACATATCAACAACAACAGCAAAGGAAAAAAAAACTTGGTTGAGTTTTGAAAATATTCCAATCGTGCGAGAAATTTTGTTTCTCACACATTGAATATGAAAATTCCATCTGAGTTTCTCATCCAAAACCACATCCAGGAAGACCGCAGACTCTCTTGATCGTGACATCATCAATTAAAAGCGCTATATCACTGCTCAATTTTTTTCGCGTACTGAATGCAATGAAATTAGTTTTAGAAGTATTCAACATCAGTCTGTTAGCTCTGAACCACAGACTTAGTTTCTTGAGTTCATGATTCATATTACTGGCTGCAACATGTTCATCTGAATTAAAAATGAACACGTTTGTGTCGTCAGCAAAAAGCACAAAGTGTAAAATAGGTGACACATTAGTGACGACGTTAATATATAATAAAAATAGTAGAGGACCCAAAACAGATCCCTGAGGAACTCCACACATAACTAATTTATATTCCGACAATGTGCCATTGTACAAAACGCTTTGATGCCTTCCACTCAGGTAGCTTGTAATTAAATCAAGTGGAGCACCACGTATTCCATATTTGTTCAATTTACGAAGTAAAATGTTATGTTGTACAGTATCAAATGCCTTCTGGAAATCCAGCAACACACCCAGAGCGACATGTTCTTCCTCTAACACTTCAACTATCTTGTGAACAGCAGAGATCAATGCCATGGAACTGTTTTTTCCCGATTGGAATCCAAATTGATGCGGAGAAAGAATGCTGTTATCCTCAACAAACTTCATAATACGTTTGTGAATCAGTTTTTCAAACACTTTTGAAAAAAGGGGCAGTAGTGAAATTGGTCTATAGTTTCCCAACTCTATTGGAGAGCCTTTCTTGTACAATGGAACAACTTGGGCAACTTTACGATCATCAGGAAAAGTCCATGAATATATGATAAGTTAACAATGTGGAGAAGGGGTTCAACAAGACAATCGCAAGCCGCCTTTACAGGATCTGCACATATGCCATCCCAGCCAGGACTTTTCTTCTTCAATTGAAGAATAGTATTACCTAACTCAACAGCATCAACGGGTTGAAGAAACATACTGTTCCAAACTGCCCCCTGAATAAATGTGCATGGGTCAGTATCATCAGGTGGGATTTGAGAAGAAATGTTAAGGCCTACATTAACAAAAAAAGTCATTGAAAGCATTGCAAATAACATTTTCATCAGAAGTAGGAGTACCATTGATGTTGAATTTATGAGACGCAGAGCTGGTTGATTTACTTCTCACTAATTCTCTGATAATACTCCACGACCTTTTTGAATCTTTTTTGAATCGCTCAAACAACTTGTGGTAGTATTCCTTCTCTTTGCTTCTCATTAAACACATTACATCATTCTTCATGGTACGATGCGTCTCTTTGTTAAAAACCGTTTGATTACGTTTCCATTTCTTAAACCATTTGTTCTTTTGTTATATCATTTCTCGCAAATATCGAGTCAACCATGGCAACCTCTTTTTGTATTTACTTCTACTTGTTGTCAAAAGACATGAGTGTGAGTAAATGTTGCTGAATTTCTTATTGAAAAAAGTGTACGATGCCTGACAGTCATCTGCTTGTATCACATCACTCCAGTCAACATTTGACAAACGTTCTTTAAATGAAGAAATATTATGAAGACTGTAATTTCGTTTCAATACCACCTTCGACGAGTCGGTAGGAACCACAGACCTCAAATTACAAAACACTGGATTATGATCACTTATGTCAGTGACTAAAATACCCTGTACAGTATTTGTGCAAGTGAAATCATTAAAGAATATGTTGTCCAGTAATGTGACTGAGTCCCCACATATTCTCGTTGGGCGATTAATAAGCGGAAGAAAAGACTAGCAATACAGTGATTCAAGAAAGTCGTGGGTGGGTGCATGTGAATCAGTAGAGAGTAGGTCATAGTTAAAATCGCCCATGAGCATGCAATTAGCTCCAGCAGACCGAATTGTTTGCAGAATATTAACCAAGTAGTTGTTAAAAGCATCATGGTTATATTGAGGTGGTCGATATACAACTCCAATGAACAAAGCTTTCTTATAATTTAGTATGCTACCCTTAGGAAGCTCAATAAATATACTCTCAAAAGAATCATGACAGACTGAGAGCTCAGGGTGTTCTAGAATTCTTAAATTGTCCCGAATAAAGATCGAGACGCCACCACCACACGTTTTCCTGAAATTATAAACATGTTTATAACCAGGAAGCCTCACGGCATCAATAGTTCCCTCGGAAAACCAAGTCTCACTTAGACCAATTAATGAAAAATCGATTGATAAACACTTCAAGTATGACATAAGTGAAGTAAGGTTTCTCGGGGCACTACGAATGTTGTGGTGAAGTACAAAAAAAAATTATCAGAGCTCAAAAAAGAACTGAATTTATCATAAAAAGTAGATTCATCATAGTATGGACTACCATAGCATTCCGCACGCGTAGTCAAGCAAAGATAACAAAAGGTGTGGCAGTGACGACGACATATTGAGCATTGAGGCATGGTGGGAGAGGGTTACATGGTAAATCATAATAAAAACAAGTTTCATCCATTAAATAAACACTTAGGCTGGTACTTTCAACAAAGCAAAATATTCAAGTTTCCGGATTTCAAAATATGTTCTAATAAAAAATGAGATTTGTGCAATTTGAAAAAAATAAAGAAAGAGAAATAAACGAAAAAAGAAAACAACATAATGTGAAGGAGATAGAGAGGTTTGGGTTGAGGAATGTACGTAAAGAACGTAATCATAGAGTCATACAACGTTCAGGTTAGTGACATCAGGTCCATTTGTTCATTAGCATTAATCATCATCGTTATTTCCGTCATCATAAATACTAGTACAAAAAATACTAGTACAAAACTCACTCACTCAATGGTGACGCTCGCAACATTATTTCTTCAATGGAATGGAATGGGTGTATAACATTATTCATAGTTTTCAGTAAGAGCTTTCCATCTGAAGACCATGCATCACAGATGCGGCCTTCTTTCTTCAGTTTCCTGGCCTTCCACAAGAGTTCCGATCGTCTTTTTGTCAGATCCTCGTTTAAGAATAGTCTTGCATCAGATTGATCCTCAGACCACAGCTGCTTCTTCTGAGTGAAAACCCGCTTCCGTGACCGGTAAGTGGCGAACTTGATGAGCAGTGATCGATGTTTGCCTCCTCCCTTTGCCTTTGGACCAACTCGATGTGTCCGGTTGAGCTCAGAAGCCACAAGTGGCGGGTCCAACTTCATCCGAGTGTTAAGAGTTGTCAGCCCCACGTCTGGGGGATCTTCATTAGGCAACTCAGCGACGCCAGAAAGACGAAAAGAATTACATCTTAAGTACTGCTCATGATCGTCCATTGCACTCTCAAGAGAAGCAACACGATGTTCCAGGGAGGAAATTCTTTCATCTTTCTGTTTGATAACCTCTGTTAAGTCCAAAATTTTAGTTTTGAAATCGACGATTTCTGTAGTGACTAGACAGTTGATATCACGTCAAAGTGATTCCATCTTCTCAAAGATAGGAGCAATCTCAGTTGAGATAGTCTTATGGACACACTCATCATCTCTTGCATGACGTTTTCACTTTTCATAGAAGCCAGGAGAGCACGACTGAAATCCTTGGGCTCCATCTCGCACAGTGATTTTGATAAGCGCCTAGACCACATACACAAAATCACTGTAATGGTGCGCGTTCAAGCGTGACTTGCAGATTTCAGCGTGTGGGCAATATTGAAGAAGTTACACAAATACAAACGTCAATGACACAAAATACAGTTATGAGTACATTCCCCGTACCTTCACGCAACTCCTACATCAAACACATGAGGTTATTATTCCTATAATGCGAAAGAAATCCACAAAATGAAAGATCTGAAATCGCATATGTTATGTTCAAAGGGCTGTTGCAGGAAAATAAAATTCAACTAAACTGTCAATTGTCATGGCAAGTCAACAGCGTGAGATATTCTGCTCCACAAATCGAAGCCGCGGTTGTCCCAGGAGTACAGGCAAAAGCAACGTGTGAGTTTGGTATGGCAGTTTTAGTACTCTTTGTACAGCTTTTCTCCATGCCACAAGGACCCTTGTCCAGCTGGATGACCCTAAGGTCCATAACAGAGCATCATAATAAGACGTGCATTATGCCATGAGTAGCCGTGAGTGAATGTGATGTGAAATTTCTTGGCATATGATGTACAGATCTCAGTCATTGCCGCAAGAGTATTCAGATTAGGCGCCAGCAAAGTGAGGTCATAGGCGTAAGCGAGCGTGCCAATGAATTGATGTCCGATGTGACAGCCAATGCCTCGTGTTTCTAACCAATGCAGCAGTTTGTCCATGTAGACTGTGAACAGCAAGAGCAACAAGACACCGCCTTGCTTCAAGTCGTTAGTTGCAGTGAACAATCTGGATATGGCGTTGCCCCATTTCACGATGGTCTGTTGTTGTCTGTAAGCGTCCAGAAGCAACAGGTTCACTAGTGATGGTAAATTCCTGTCCATGAGCATCTGAAAAAGGTTCCCAAAGTTTCCACTAGCACAAAGAGATGCGTTCCTGTTCTTGGGGATGGCTATAATAGTGGAGCGCAGTAATGGACGAGGAGTATAAGAGTGTGTGATTATGGCATTAAAGAGGGTGGCTAAGTAGGATAACAAGAGTTCAGATGCATTCATGAGATGATCAGATGAGAGTCCATGCTCTGGATTACGGTTTTCTTTCTTCATTCGGGGGAGGCACGAACTGAGCATAGCAGCATCAAATTTTTGTGGTACAAGCATTGACATGGAACTTTGCTTCAGTTCATTTATCAGGTTCTGTAACTCCGTGGGATCCGTGGGAGTGCTTCTGTACAGGGATTCAAATTCCCCGGCAAACAGTTCAGCAATATCGGCCTTTTCATGAGGATTATCCATAGATGATGGTGTTACTCTATGCTGGGGCCGTAGGTGCTTCACTTCTCTCCAGATGTCGTCATGGTTATCAAGCTTTGATGCTAGGCTGCGGCGGCGCATCTCATCCTCCCTCAGTGCTCTGACAGTGTAGTGATATTTGCACCATGTGTCCTTCATGATCTCATAGACGATGCCACCCCTAGGCCTTTTGTAGTCGCACCAGATGTTGTGCCAAAAAATAGCTGTATTCCTTTGTGGGCATACTTCTGTATTCCAGCCGGGCGTCGTCCTCTCCTCCTCATTGAAATGGTGCAACTGCTGGCTTGAAGACATGAGTCTATAACATCTCTGCACACAACCTCAATCTGCTCACAATGGTTTTGGCTCCTACATAGATTTTCTCCGCAGTCAATTTGCATAACTCGGCCCCTGTATGGAATTTGCAATTCATCAAGGCGATATTTATATGTGTTACAGTCTTCATACGTCGCTTGCCTCCAATCACATACAATAGTTGTATTTTCAGATAACGTCACAATGTTATTACTCAGGAAAAGCTCACATATATTCAACTCACAGACAAGAACAAGAACATGATGATGAGAGAGGTTCAACAAATTTACCTGAACACAACATTCACTGATGTGAAACAAAAGAGCTCATTAAAAAATGATCAATGCAAGAAAATTGATTGAGGGCATAATTACAATAAGTATCAACTGTAGACGCATTACGAGAATTCCAACAAACATTCAGTGAATTACGCTCAATGAACTCATTAAGGCATTAAGTTTGTGCATAAAAAAGGATCAAAAGAGGTGTTAAAGTCACCACAGATTATGCAATGGTCATAATCAATACCACTCAAAGCTGTTTCAATGGAAATCAGTACATTCTCATAATCAACATTAACGTTATGTGCAGAATGATTATCACAAGGCAAATACGCTGATATTATAACAAAATGATTTGTGGAACCATATTTTAGGATGAGCCCACAAGCACAAATGCTATCAATATGCAGTGGTTTGATGAGGCGTGAGAGACGTTTGTTGATTGGAATATGGGCGGCCTTGCAGGATGTCTGCTGTCTCAGCAACCCCACTCTTAGCCTACGCAAGGTATCTCGAGTCTAATGTCCTAAGGCTAATGAAGTTATCACTTAGTAACCAAGTCTCTTGCAAGGCCAAAAATTCGAATTTGGGTAGAATATCACGGATAAAGTCCTTCGCCTGACAAAATCCCTCACAATTAAGCAAAGCAATATGCAAATTACTTAGACTGGCCATCTTAGCGTTTTCGGCCATCGCGCCGATAGCGTCTACACCCGCCGCCAGAAATTCACATCAAACACATCATCTATGTTCTTTCATTCCAGGACAACACGGTAATAGTGACTCGGGGCATCATCACCCGACAACCATTCTATATCGAAGACTATGATTTCTTCTGTGTTAATAGTTTTCTTAAATGTCTGTTCAAATACATCGCGATTCACCCCAAACACAAACAACTCAACCCGTCTTGTGTCGACTGTGAAACCAGTATCTTTACGTGTTCAACTCTATGTCAAGCTTTAACAGTTACTGTTTGACAGCCGAGTTGGTTTTTCACGGAAACAGTCGAACGGCTTCGGATAAACTCGATTGTAAACAGGAAACCACATTCATTCAGCGACAAGGAATTATCTAGAGAGCATCGATTGGATTTTTTAACAGATTTTAATCGTGGGAAGGTTTAAATCGTGGTTAGCCACGTTTAACCACCCGAAGAACAACACTATGAAGATGGATTATTCGAGAGTGATCTCCAAAGCGTCTAAGAACGAAGATGCTGCGAAGAAAAACGTGAGTACAGACTACAGTTACTACAGAGCCTATGTAATAGCAATAATAGTATGATAGTAACTTAGTATGTCTGGTTATTGTTAGTATGTTGGTATGTAATATATACTATGATTAAGTATGTTATATGATATAATATGAATATTATATGTAGTAAGTACCAAGTAGAACTGTACTTGAACTAACTATAGTCTAGCAAACTGCACAGCCTAACTGAGTAACTCACAACTCACTACTACAACTGCTAAGCCTCACCTAAGCCTTTAAGTATCACATTACAGTTACACATACAGGCTGAGGCATACAGAAGTTACACCTATATCTGCTATATGACCTGTCAGTGTCACAAATATCAGCTCTATCACTGAAAGCTCTATCACATCATAATCAGATAATCACTCAACTAGAAAATAAGTCATCAGTCATTCAGTATGTCAATGCAAAATCAGAGTCAAGAATGCATGCAGATTTTTCATAAGGATAGGCTAGTTTGTATGGCAGACCATACGTCGCATATTTATGCAGCATTAGATAGGCCTAGGTCACTGTATAAATGTTTCAGCACTGAATTGATTTATCAGATCCATCATCGGAGTTACTATATTATTGATATAGTTATAATATTTATTAATAATCATAATACCATTGTAGACTATTAGGATAGGGCAGGTTAATTAGCTCCATTAATTAAATAAGCTGTTAAGCAGAAATTTGACTTCATAAGTTTGATTTTGAGTTTGTGTAAGTTTGTACACAACAATTACAAATATCTGAATTAACTTTTTTTAACAAAGTAAACCTGTAAGGCCTAGACTTGACAGAAACTTTAAAGTTTAAAGTTTCTGTCAAGTTCAGCATCATGCGTAAGAGGTTTAAAGTTTAAACCTCTTAGGCATGATGCTGAACTAAATAGTCAACTCGTCAGGCAGGGAATAATCAATTAAGCACTAAAAAAAATCCTGCTGCAATGTCAAATATTTATTTCTGCTTTCAGCTGAGTAAAGGGAAAGGTGACTCAAGGAAACCGCACACAGAAAAACCAGCCAAACCGCAGTCTGGAGCTGTTAAGGCGTTCCTTCAGAAGCGAGAAGAGGAAGAAAAGAGGAAAGGTGTGTAGTCAGGTCTTCTATAAGATGTTTCTAACTCTTTACTCTCTCTCTCTCTTTCTTTCTCTCTCTCTCTCTCTCTGTTACTCTCTTAGCTGAGGAAGCCAAAAAGAAGAAAGCTGCCTTAATTGCTGCTCGTGTGGAGGCCAACACCGCCAAGACGGCTCGGGCCATGTCTTCCAGGACTAAGGATAATCTCAAAGTATGTAATTGCAGCTCGCTAGGATCTCACTGAATTGAGATTTATATTTTTTGGTGATAGGTTTTTGAGTTTGGTGGGAAAACAGAGTCAACTGCAAAGAAAACCAAACAACCAGAAAACCAACAGAACACAGAACCTGAATTGGACTCCGTGGAGTTCGGGGGCAAAAGAAGAGTTGCTCGTATGTCGGATGCTGAAATTTTGGAGACACGCAAGAAACTTGAAGCTAAAAGGAGAGCAGATGCTGCAAAGTGGGATGATTCTGATTCTGACAGCGGCAAAAAAGTTGAGATAAAATGCGAAGTGATCACCTCACGAAAGCCATCCTCCTATCACACTTCCTCCTCCTCCTCCAAGAAGTCTTCATTTTCTTCTAAGACAACCAGTCACAAGTCATCACAGCCTCATAAGGATAAGAGCAGAGATAAACATGACAAGGAGAAAGAGAAGCACAAAGACAGAAAGAAAGAGTACAGAAAAGATGAGAGAAAGGAGGAGAAGAAGAAAGAGAAACCCAAACCAAAAGTTGTCAAGCGAAACCAGGGTCCTCCTCCGATGAGTTTTGCGCAACTCATGTCAATTGCCAACACCAATCAAGATAAGCCAGTAGCAGCAGATGGAACGGAGAAACCTATCGAGAAACCGAAGGATAAGCCACAACGCCCCATGACCCAGGAAGAAAAGGATCGTATAGAGAGGAGAAAAAGCAAAGAATACCAACATTGGCTGAAACACGGTGGCAAGATGCCTGCTTTGCCGTCGCACGACAAGAAAACCAAGGGACGACCAGAACCTTCTAGCAAAGCACCTTCGTCAGTTAACTCTCGACCACAAAAGCCGATGGAAAAGCCAAAAGTTGAAGAGGTGGCAAAGAAGAAAATGGAAGCAGCACGACCTCAGAAGAACGGGCACTCGGCTGTTGGAAGCAATTCATCAAGCAAATATGGCATTGTGAATGAGGTTGTTCTCTCGTGTGGAAAAGACAATTCAAGGAAGAGACCTTCTCATGATGATGACGATGATGAAGAGAAGCCTCAATCGACTTGGGATCGAATTTACAACAAAGTACATAAACCCAAACCCCCAGGTTAGTTGGTGCATTCCTCAAAGTCGCATTGTTCATCGATTAATTTTTATTCAGTCAAAAAACCGAGGATAGAATCAGAGGATGAGATGGATGAATATGAAGACGATTTTGTTGAAGATGATGATGAGTTAGACGACTTTATTGATGATAGTGAAGCAGTGGATTATTCCTCCGCCATTCGTGATATCTTTGGTTATGACAAACGAAAGTAAGTGTTTTTTAGGCGGTGTTTCCTTCTATGCAATGTATACTTTTTTTACAGATACCTGAATGAACGTGAAGACGATATAAGTGACATGGAGGCTAATTTCGACCAAATCAGCCGAGAAGAAAAACTAAGGTGACTTGTTGACACAAAATAATCCATTTGCCCACAGTGGATTACTATTTGATATTGTTCTGTGATGAAAGAACTATGAGTTGAACATAATTTGTTATAATCTTCTTTGCAGTGCACGTATTGGATTGAAAGAAGATTTGGAGGATATCAAACGCGAACAGGAAGAGCTAAGAATGAAAGCGTTGAAAAAGAAGAAACGTGGGAAACATTAACTCAGGAAAGTTAACTTAAAACCGAACAAACTCTCTGTGATTTAGACGATAGGTTATCTCCCATTTAAAGTTATTTTTGTATCGCAATTGTTTGATTCATTTCATTATCCAGCGTTCATTATAAGTATTCTCCTAGCGTAAATTATGATCGTAATGTTTTAATTACATATCAAGGTATTCATGTTAATTTTTTTGTATGAATGGTACGGAATGATTATTTAAATATTTTTTTGTCATAATATCAAGTTGTGCTTAATTTAATCTGTTATATTATACGCTTAATTTATCTTATTCCTTTAATTAATGTTCAATGGCAATCTAGTCTCATATATAAGGCATCATGGTGTGAATCTCTTTCAATGAATTATCTTTTGCTAAATGTCTCATTTCATCATTTATCAGCCAATAAAGCATCTTCTGTGTGGATGTATTTTCTATTTCGTTTTATGGTTCTGTATTTTTTTTATTTTTTTTTCCATTAGGTCCATGGGTACAGTGTACTTTAAATATTGGGTACATGTATTGAAATGACTTCTAAATAAAGGAGACAGATTTCGTTCGCTTGGTACATATGTATGTTTATTCTGGAAGCAACTCACTCACATTGTGTATATGGTTGAATTTAGTTTTTGACCGATTCACAATTTATTCAATGCAGACAAAGCAGATTTCTTCATGAAAGTTTGATGATTATTTGCAATCAGCTGTAGCTGCATTTTATTTGATGAATTCAGCTGTAAATATAAAGAATTAATTGTTAGAAATAATAATACTATCACTACCTGAGTTCCATATTTTTTTATAAGATTCAAGAGTAACTTTCCAAATGGAACAATTTTGAGACAAGATTCGCTCATTTTCTGCAGCATGCTTAGAAAGCTGGACATGGTGCTGGACCTCATGGGACACTGAACAGAAAAACAGTCAAAATAATTACATGTATATTAATGTAAAATTGTTCTAGAAACTCACCTGACAATCTAATAGATGCTGGAATACTGGGATAAGCAGACCGAGCGTGTCACTTGCATCGAAACGTTCGAGAAATTTCCTGAAGGAAATCAACAATTTTGTTTTTAAAGATCATATTATTTTAAAACTAACTCTAATAGCTGTGTTTTGTGGGTTCCTTGTAAAGATTGTTTCAAAACCTTCAAAATAAGATCCACTTGATGTGATGCTACATATTACAGAAATAAACATGCATAAATCTGTTGACAATATCAACTGACTCAAGGTTGCAGAGAGGGCAACTGGAATTAACACAGACTCCACAAAAGCTGGGGGGAACGTCTCAGCAAAGCTGAGGGTACAGGACGACAGAGTCCGAGAAGCAAGTTGATCTAACTGCGAAACCTGAGAGAGATGAAAGTGAATACTGCAAGAGATATCCTTAGTACACATGCACCAAACAAACCTTGGAAAGGAGCAGATGCTTAGCACAAATGAGAATAACGCCATGAGGCAATTGATTGCTTAACTTCTCCAATTGTCGACATGCATCTCCAAGTCGCTGCTCTGGAAGGCTGCCAAGATCAACCAAGGAACACAACTCTTCAACCTACAACATGTAGGATTGACTTAGCATTGACATTACCACACTAATTATTCAAACCTGCTCAAGACTATGCTGAGTAAGTATATTGACCAGAAGACATGTCTCGTTTGACGAAAACCATGCTTCCCGGAGCTGCTCTGCTAACAACTGAAAATTTGCAAATTGGTTTTCTAAACTTTTAAATCGGAATAACAAGTTGATTATACTCACACTCAAGTCAATATTCTCAGAGGAATGCTGGGAACTAAGAACCGCAGAATTCTGGGATAGCTGGGAACTAAGTACAGTTGCATCCCATTGAGATAGAACAGGACTATCAAAAGAATTCTGTGAACACAATAATCGTTCATCCCTCAAGGGCTCTTGCTGCATGTGAAGAGAACCTCGAGGAATTGGGAGTGTCCACGGGTTGAAAGGGTTCTTGACATGTGGGCTTACGCTATTAATTGACAGTTCATCCACCCACTCCGATTTTAATGAATTGCTCAATAAATTCAGCCACGGTTTTGTTTTAGCAAATATCTCTATGCTGCTGATTAATGTGTCGATGCAAGTCTTGGGAATAACCCTTTGTTGCGAGTGTATCATTGTCAATATCTGTGTTTGTAAGTGGTCGGAGAGAAGCTGGAAACGGCAAACACTGGAAAAAAATAATTTATATACATGTAAGTGAAATCCAAATTACTTAGTGTAATTAAACTATAAATTATTTATAATTATTATTATAATTGAATTCAAATTACAATTCAAGATCTCCGGATGCAGAAATAGATGGTTCTCTCTCCAGGAGAGCCTCAATGAAATCTTTCCAGTTGCATGACAAATTTGAGGTAAGCAGTGCTTTAGCCTGAATTTCTTGAGTACTGCCCTCATTGACCAGCTGCATCAGAATCAGACGCCCACGACTAGGAAATTTCGACAGGGTGAGGAGATCATCGTTGGAAATCATCTGCAGAAGAATCATAAAAAATACATGAGTGTGATGTGTTAATACTTCATTGATTAGAAATAGACCCCAAAGCCAGCCAAGAAAAGCCAACAAGCTAGCCAAAACATATCTGAGCTGCTGCCACCATCCATTCAAAATCCATCGGTGAGCTGCGTTTCTTTTGAGAGATTTGGCAGGAAATATGATTTATTCAATTTCACAAGAAAATTTACTGAATGTCATCAACTGTATGTTGCCTTTTTAATCAGGGTACGAACTGTTAATTCAATAACCATCTTTTGAAACGACAATGGGCTATGGACTTATGGGTCACAATGCATTTTCATGTGTTCAATTTTTCTCGTGCAAGTGGGTTATGGAAAAAATGAAGCATTATTCCATTTCTCTGAACACGTCTTTAAAATGGATTTCAGAGCATACAGCGTGCAACTGATCAGTGTTCTGGAATGTATTCATGAATATGTATGAGATGGGTGGCATGGGGCATGGTTACTTTCATGAACTTGATCTCCGAGGTCATCAATGGTTGTCTCACTGTGTGATCTTGTCGTGTTATCAGTACATTGTAATAATATTATGACATCGTTTGTGTCATTAAAATTATATTATTCTTGTGACTATGTAACTGCAATTACCAGTATGATGATAATAAAAAGAGACCACCTAGTAACTGGGATGACTATTTTGGAATTTGAGAGAATTCAATTCAGAAATTGAAGCAGTATTCCAATAACCCATTTGTATGAAAAAAATTGAACACATGGAAATGCGTCATGACCCATAACCCATTGTCGTCTCGAAAGATGGTTATTGAATTAACGGTTTGTACCCTGAATCTTTTTAACCAAGCACCATGGGAGTGATCGCAACTTCAGAGAGCAAAATACTGCATAATTTATTACATGATTTAGAAACGAAGGCTCTAATAAAGAACTATAATTTCTATACTGATATTAAGATGAAACCAGCAATTACCTCGCTTCGACATAAACTGAGATGAGGAAGAAATATATCTTCTCTATATAAAATTCTCAATGGTAAATATTTCTCAATCTCCGCTTCACAGGTTGAATTATCTAATATCTATCAATAATTCGCTGTCAAGCATAGGGTCAATGGTTCATATTTTATAACATCACCCAGTAACATTTCTGGAGCATCTAATATTTGCAGCGCAAAAATGTGTCCTGCAGTAGCTATTTCGTTGATAAAATTAAATCGGGGAAAATGAGGGGGGGGGGGGATGATTTTACTAAAAGTATCTACAAATATTTCGTAGCAGACACGACCCATGATAATTCTCTTATTTCCTCATGCATAGAGCTAAATGTATTGTAGCAAAAACATACATATACTAATGGATGTGATGCATGTTCATGTACACGTAGTACTGCACTACAGCTGATCTGAACCAGTGGAAAAAAAAAATCACAGTCAGCCACAAAAAGGTCGGCTGACCGACTAGCCAGTCAAAAAAGGCCTCAGCCACCCCAAATCAATCAGCTGGCTGGCTTCGGGGTCTAATTAGAAATAAAAATATTTAGCCCGCAACATGAATCAACTCAAATGAATCATAACGCACGTTCGGGGGAGTGAGGTGATCATAACGCACTTTACTCAGTTATGATTTACATATCTCAACTTTTGTTATCTCACTCCATTTACTTATTTAATGGTTTTAATCTATGCTCCAAGGACAATTCCGTTATTTTCCGGAGTCCTGAGGCTGATACAAAAGGACTTCTCACTTGAATCTGTTGACCTGACCTGACCTGACCTGGAGATTTCCCCTAAGTGTCTGAAGCTGAACTGTAACTGTTTCGCGGCCTAATTTACAAGTGACCATTAAACAATTATCAATTAATGATATTATAACAATAACCTAAAGTATAGCTGACATACTACAGCGAGACCCACGGGTCCCTCGCCCGATTTATCTGTGCTACCTGAAGTAAATATCGGTTCAACCGTTCATATACTAGTAATACGACTGAGTGAGTGCAAGTTTGAAGTTTGATCAGCAAGTTTTAAGAAGCCGAATTAGATGCATTCAGTTTGTCCAGCACAGTTCAACGTTTGTCTTTGAAACGCTCCCAAAGTAATTAAGAAGAGGCTGATAATTTTCAGTGATACCTTAGAACAATGATAGTGCAATTTGAGCACTTCGTGATTCTCCGGAGTTCGAACCTTTGACCAGCCCACGAAGCCGTCATTTTCTCGCGAAGGAAATGTTTGCAAACAATCTTTTTCTTGAACGGTGTGTATTGCGATATTGTTTATTGGGAATGCCAGCGTATTTGAAGACATAAAGTGTTAAAATCATTCTTAAAGTTCACCCAAATATCTTTTACTTCAAATTTTCAATTCATCTTTCAGCCCTTAGAGCCTTCAGAAAGTTAATTGGGCTACCATACGAAGTTATATGAGGGTCCATGACGCAATAATGGCGGGCCGTTAACCTTCGACCTGACTACAGTTCTAGTGTATCAGTGGGCATATTGTTGAACTGTTTATATGTCTAAATATGTATTAGAGTGGAGAAATAACAAAGATAACATGTGGGTATTTTAAACGTGTAATGTCAACAATTACGCCCTTAAACGGAGAATATCTAAGAACTACTTTCTTCAGCGCATCAATTTTGAACAATGCGCCCGGCTTCCGGCTTCATTTCACATTCACGATTCACACAGACCAAACCAAGTTTCCGAAAATGTTCGCCCAACGTTGTTAATTAGATTGTGATGGCAGTTATGCGACGTGTTTCAGCAGTAAAGGTATTATTTTCAGCGAAGAACGAGAATTTGAACGCGAGAACCATCTATATGTTCCTTGAAAAGCCGTCGAAGAGGAACAAATCATACGTAAGTCGCACTTGCTGCCTTTCTCATTTTCCCACGATCACTATCAGTGACTATGACTCGTGAATATGAGTGACTCATTTTCTGAATTTGGAATTCACTGGCTTAAGGCCAGTTTATAGTATTATATACTCACTTTAACAGTTTAATGACTTAATTGTGTGGTCTATCCCCCTCATATTTGAGCCAGGGACCTCCGTGATGATTGAAATGCAGGATCCTCACCAGCCCAAAATGAAAGCCCTTATTTTCTAACATATGCGGCAAGCGCCGAAGGCGCACAGCAAACCTAGGGAATTTTTTCAAGTATTACGTTGTGAAAGTTGTGAAACTAGCCAATCTGAGTATGCCTGAAGGAATATATAAGGAAATCATGTTCCTTACTAAAACAAAATAACTAAAGGATTTTATTCTTTTTCAAAATTTTATTCTTCGGTTTTTAACTTTGCTCCACTTATCGGCAACCTCCTGGAGGTGAGCTTCCATGTCCTGGCAGCTGGGGCCTTCCAGGGTAATCATCATAAGAGTATTCAGTGTAGTGTTGATCAGCCTGTTCCTCCCCTTCCTGCGATGTGCGGTGCACCAAGTGCAGACCATGCCTGAAATGATTGAGTGCGTGTGTCATCTTATTCTATCACCATAATTAGTAATAAACTAACGCGAATAATTCAAATGCATGTTTGTGATAGAGAATATATTATTAGTATCCCCACTATGCTAAGTGCGCACGCTGAGAACAAAAGAGCCTCATTTCCAAGCGTTGTCAAGGGGAGCGTGCAAGCGAGGAATTTTCGCGCGCTTTTTAAGCAGTCATTCTCGGGTCGTGCGTGAGTAGCAGTGACAAGCAGTGTTCCCCCAACTGTTAAGATAATCTGATATATAACTCATGCGATACCCTGCACATATATCATAGACTATAGATGCATACATCGAGCTGTTGCCAAGCGTTGTCAACAGGCGTGTGCAAGCGAGGAACTTTCGCGCGCTTTTAAGCGGAGTCGTTCTCGTGTCGCAAATAGGCCTACAGCATGTTTAGTAGCAGAGTAGAACATGTACACTTATAAGTATTAGTGTATTACTATATGCCTGTGCTAGTGCATTACATAACCGGAGGAAGGTATATAATTAAATATTATATGCTTGCTTGTAGACATTTTCGTTATAGCGTACAATAAGTGCATGTATATACATTCGTGTTTGAAGAAACGATCGGGAAAAGGCCGTGATATACGAATTGCATACTCAGTTTAGTAATTACTTACTCCATAATTGAACATTCCATAATAATTATAGCTCGGTTATCCGCAAATATAATTATTACATGCATGATGTACATAGATGATTAATCGCAATTGGGTACATGCATCACCAAATGAACATTAATTACTTACCGCCATCCACTTCCTTCAACCAGGGGTACTCCTTCGACCATTCCTGGTTGAATCCTGAAATCCGATGGGCATCCCTCTTCTGCGTACCCGTTGTTGGAGCTGCGGTGGGAGGGGGGCCAGGGGGTGACCGTGAGGGATCCAACCTCTGCTTCTTGACGATCCAAGATTCTAAGCTCTGCTTGCGTTTACTGGCCATAATGCGCGTAAAGAGTACGTAATGTGCGAGGAAAAAACCACGAACTGACGGGAATACAACGCTATTATAAATTGATACCACAACACAATAATCAGCGTCAAAACAAGTGCCGCCGTTTGCCGACAAAATTTACTGATCACTGATAAGCTGGCGCCGATTGAGGGAAGCGGGAGGGGCTAGGGCAACTCGTCTTTAATGAGCGGTCAGCCGTCGCGAGGCGAGGCGCGTGTTTTATTTACCAAGCTTTGAAGACTTGAATGTTTACAGAAAGGGGAAAGGGAAATGAAATAAATCACATGCGCAAATAAATTCTTGGTAAAAAAAAAAAAAAGCGTATCGCTGAAAAAAAGGAAGCGTATCGCAGAAATTTAAGCGTATCGCCCCGAAAATAAAGCGTATCGCTCGCGATACGCTATAAGGCTCTGGCGAGAACCCTGAAATGAGTACAATTTGAATTTCAACTTCAGCTATGATCATGATGTCTTGATGATTAGCACAGATTCTCGGGCGAGGTCTGTATACCTCGCCCGACGGTAAACCGCTTCTTTTTGCATCTACTGGCAGCGAGGCTCCACACTCAGCCGATTGCATGATAAATATAGACATATTATCTGACAAATCCTTGTGTTTAAGCCCTCCAGACGTTAGATGGTATAATTATGCTCCAAGAAAAAAAAATATGAGCCAGTACCATCATGTCGAACTTACATTAATTAAAACCCGCAACAAAATATCACTTTGTGAAGAAGTAAACAAACGCCATTTTGCGAGTGACGTCACTCAGCGCATGCGCACTGCATTGTAAACAAGCGCACATGCTTCACTTTCCCGCTCAAACTTCTCTCACGACTTTCGAATGAAAATGAATAAAATTGTTCATATACTGATTGGTGATGCACAAAATATTGCGTATTAATAATTAATACGTATTTCTTTGTGAAGACTCTGTATAAATTACGTGCGCAACTGCAAGGGAAGATAGGCCGCATGTTGAACTGCTTCGCGCGGGAAAATTGTGTGCACATGCGTGTATGTTTACTACGCACTACGCAGGCGCCGTGCTCTGGTTTATTTATAACACGTGGGGAGCAGGTCATGTGACACAACAATCGGAAAGGGGAGAGAAACATGTAAAGTCACTTTTTTTCGTTGCGGATCCAGTTTAAGTAGGTTTATGGTACTGGTTTCGAACAAAATTTAGTACCAGCGTCTACCTGGTATGGCTCTGCAGACGCTGGTGCCTTCATAAATATAATTACAAGCGTGGAATTCTAGAAATCGTGGTTCGCGAACTGGAGTTTAATGCGTTTACATAGCACAGATTCTCGGGCGAGGTATACAGACCTCGCCCGACGGTAAACCGCTTCTTTTTGCGTCTACTGGCAGCGAGGCTCCACACTCAGCCGATTGCATGATAAATATAGGCATATTATCCGACAAATCCTTGTTTTTAAGCCCTCCAGACGTTAGATGGTATATTTATGCTCCAAGAAAAAACAATATGAGCCAGTACCATCATGTCGAACTTACATTAATTAAAACCCGCAACAAAATATCACTTCGTGAAGAAGTAAACAAACGCCATTTTGCGAGTGACGTCATTCAGCGCATGCGCACTGCATTGTAAACAAGCGCATATGCTTCACTTTCCCGCTCAAACTTCTCTCACGACTTTCGAATGAAAATGAATAAAATTGTTCATATACTGATTGGTGATGCACAAAATATTGCGTATTAATAATTAATACGTATTCCTTTGTGAAGACTCGGTATAAATTACTTGCGCAACTGCAAGGGAAGATAGGCCGCATGTTGAACTGCTTCGCGCGGGAAAATTGTATGCGCATGCGTGTATGTTTACTTCGCACTGCGCAGGCGCAGTGCTCTGGTTTATTTATAACACGTGGGGAGCAGGTCATGTGACACAACAATCGGAAAGCGGAGAGAAACCTGTAAAGTCACTTTTTTTCGTTGCGGATCCAGTTTAAGTAGGTTTATGGTACTGGTTTCGAACAAAATTTAGTACCAGCGTCTCCCTGGTATGGCTCTGCAGACGCTGGTGCCTTAATAAATATAATTACAAGCGTGGAATTCTAGAAATCGTGGTTCGCGAACTGGAGTTTAATGCGTTTACGGTACAGCGAGACCCATTGGGCTCGCTGTAGTATGTCAGCTAGCGTTTACAGTACACTGAGTACAGGCGTACAGCTTCCCCTCTGGGGAAACGTCTCTGCGTCTAGCGTACAGCGAGACCCATTGGGCTCGCTGTAGTATGTCAGCTACTTGACGATCATGATGATGATGATTATACTGATGATCCAGCCCTATACTATGTAGCTGCATTCTGTAGCCATAATCTGTGGAGATGATGGCTACAAAAAATTAGTAAATCGACTGACACTCGGATGATAAAGCTGCTGCGCTCACGACCTTGCGTTTGGACACAAAATATGCACATCTATCGGAAGTAAACACCTTAATAAGTCAACACGTAACAATTCTGGCTAACTCAGCACATTATGACCATAGTTGTCATAAACATTATGAACGTTATGATTCTGATAAATGGATGAAACTGAACATGCTGAATGTTCTCGTTCGTTTTCGCCCTGATCTAA
>KB305005.1:354429-499640 GCA_000328365.1 Capitella teleta | reverse complement strand
TGCACAGATTCTCGGGCGAGGTATACAGACCTCGCCCGACGGTAAACCGCTTCTTTTTGCATCTACTGGCAGCGAGGCTCCACACTCAGCCGATTGCATGATAAATATAGACATATTATCCGACAAATCCTTGTGTTTAATCCCTCCAGACGTTAGATGGTATAATTATGCTCCAAGAAAAAACAATATGAGCCAGTACCATCATGTCGAACTTACATTAATTAAAACCCGCAACAAAATATCACTTCGTGAAGAAGTAAACAAATGCCATTTTGCGAGTGACGTCACTCAGCGCATGCGCACTGCATTGTAAACAAGCGCACATGCTTCACTTTCCCGCTCAAACTTCTCTCACGACTTTCGAATGAAAATGAATAAAATTGTTCATATACTGATTGGTGATGCACAAAATATTGCGTGCATTTACGCAAACAGATATTTCAGGCACACTGGCGGCTTAGAACTGATAAATTTTCTTATCCTTTTTTTTTTTTTCACATGTGTGCGATCACAACCTCATGTTCTAAGTTCGATATTCGAGAGGTTGCAGAACCTTTGTGCCGCAAAATATTGTTATTTTACAGTATTTGTCATCATCATATCACACGTAAAGTTACGGGGAAATAGAATACTTGCTGTCTCATTCTTGGAAAAATAGATTGACTTGTGCTGTTGGCAAAATTATGCAACTTGACGGTTGCTTGAGTTTTGAGTCCAGATTGTGTATGATCTAATAAAGCTTGATCATGCCTCCTCTATTCAGGCTGAAATTCTTGATTAATTTAATATCCTGTCTTTTTTTCAGGTTGGTGATTCCCCTTGGCATCTATTTGGATAACAGTCATAAAAATGGATTATCTAAAGAGGAAGCTCCACTCTCCAATGACCTCTGGTCTCAAGGACAGCCGAAACATCTCTTCCAAAATGGAGTCTCCAATTTCTCCCACAAAACCCCACTTCATCAGACTGGACAGTACAGGAGAGTCTCCTGATTTTGAAGACTCACTCATTACCCCCTCTCAGAAGATCAATTGCAAGCCATCTCAGGAATTTTGCAGCCCAATGCAAAAAGTACAACCAATGTTTCGGCCGTGTGTCAACATATTTAGTTTTGACCAATACTACAAAACAAATCCAGAATTCCTCTCCAATTTTCAATATAAAGTACCTCGTCAGCAATCAGGCACATGGTTCTACCCTTCTAGATCTGAGATTAGGATGGATGATTTCAATTTATTCAAAAAAACATCACAGCCACTTAATCCGAACGCTACCCCATTTTTCCCTCGTAATTATCATCAGAACGAGGCTGGAGAATCAAAACCAGACATGGATGTCAAAGCCCTTGTTGAAGACGTCTCTACGGCGACCAGGAATGCGAAGATTGATTGTGAGGACGGCAGTGCAGTGGAACTCGATGGGTGTCCTCATGGTTCAGCTTGTGATAGCACTGCTGATCAGAGTATTGTATTTGAGGAGCGTCCTTCTACATGTGACGATTCTGTTCTTGTGAATGGTGCCACTGTGTGTGATAGCTCAGCTGATCAGAGTATTCTTTTCGAGGAACCGCCCACGAATTTTGAAGCTGAAGATTCATTTGACATGGATTTTGTGGACGGCCAGGATGATTCCATTCTCTTTGAAGATTGTGCGCATCGCAAGCGAACTGAGAGCACCGACAGTGACAATAGCAGCATTGTGTGGTCTGAAGGTTCGGACAACGAAGTAAGTCAATCATCAGCTTCGTCAACTCCCAACTCTACCCCTACGTCCGCTCACCAGATGTCATTCACTTTCTCTCCTCGAATGGAGTCGTCTCCCAGCCCTTTTTCTCTGTTGGTTGAATGCAAAAGTCACAAGCGAGGAAAGAAATCAGCCGAAGTCTCAGTGCAATTTTTAGACCAGAGTTCATCTGATGTGGAGTTTGGGAGTCCAGCCGGACACATGTCGTTTTTTGTGAAGCCAGAAACCCCGGAGCAAGGATCCCCACTCACTGTGCATGTGTCGCCATCTAAGGCCAATGCACCAGATAAGAAACTAGCCATGAACGTCCTCATTCAGAATGAAGATGATGAGGCTGAGTCAGAGGATGAATCTGAATGGGATGAGGCAGACGATGATGGCGACTTCTCCTGGGACAAGCAAGGTCCCATTTGTGGTCTCATCTCGGATAGCACCAACCAATTTGGCTTCCAATTCACCATCCTGCCAGATGGAGTATCAGACTCTGAAGCAGCTGAAGCCTTTGAAGATCCGTTCCCCAAATCTGAAACTGTGATAGAAGCTAACCGCAAATGGAGTCAAGTCTACAATGACTCCCTTCCTGCCAAAGAGCATACTCCTAGCTCTGTGAGTATCTCTGAAGAAAGATTTACTCATAATTTTTGTTTTTTCTTTCTGCAGATTTCTTTTGCCAAAGGTGATCTCCTTTTTGCTGTGACTGTTGATTCCGCTGACCCTAAGCTATGTCAAGCGTATGCTGAAGCGCGTAAAGGTGAATGGGAGATGTTTGCTCGCGATCGTAGCCGCTTTGCCAGCCGAGTTCAGAGTTTGGAGAAAATTATTTCTCCGATTCTATCTGAGGAGCACCGTCAGCACATCAGACAATCTATGGAAGTGCATTCCTGAATATTGTGATACCTCTTTGATATAGGCGGCATATTTTGGTACTAGGCCATGCCGGATGCATGTTTTCAACTTTTCATTCATATTTCAATCCTTGCTTGACCAATGCAAAACATTTATACACTTGATTTCTTCTTTTTGTTCATTTTCTCTCTCAATCTCTCTTTTAACCTTCTGAAGTCGAAATGTTGGTTTTATGGTGTGTGTTGTTTTTTTTTTTTTTTTTTTTTTTTTTCAAATTTTATGGAAATTTTGTTTTTCATTAACCTTTTGATCTTGATGGTTGCTTCTTTGTTCTCTCAGTTGAATGAAAAATCTTTGCAATGCTGAAATTTGTGTCTGAAATTCAATTATGACGGTGATGGGTAACAGTACTCGCATAGATTACCAGTTTACCACTACTCCTCAACTACCTGCATTCATTCATTTCTTTTTTTTTATTTCTCTAGGCCGATCGTTCATTATAACCCGAGAACGTCTTTTGATTTAATTTATTACTATGTATACCTGTGATTTTGTTCTATGAAATAATAAAAGATGCTTAATGCTGTTCAGAATAGATCTCGTTTTATCATTTTTTGGGGTCGACTCGAAATAGGTAATGTGATTTTTTTTTACTTGTTGCATAAATTGAGTGCAACATATGCTGTAATATTTAGAGTTTATTACAGTCACCATGACCCTGACATATAAACATGTAAATATTTCGTGTCATGTGGCTTGTTTGCGTCAGCCACACAGTACATAGGAATGAACTTATCTAACGTCAGGATCACGTCCGCAGTATTGTTGACGTCATCATTAAAGTCATAACGCACTCATCGAATTTTTATTTGTCGTTGATCATAACGGCATTTCTCACATCCTGCTGAAAATCACGAAAATTGTGCAAAATCGACAATTGTCATAAGCCTGGGTGCTGTGGAGTATTCGACGTAAGATTTGTTTTCATTATTCTATAATTTATGAGTTAGCGCTGCTCTTTTTCATGTAGTTTTCATCCATATTGATGCGAATTGAGCGATAATAGAGTTGCTTACAATTGTAAAATCAAATAAATTTGACAAGTTCAAGTTGAATTGCATTGCCATTGATCGGAGTTAGCTGACATACTACAGCGAAACCCAGGGGTCCCAAAGGTACGCAGACCTCGCCCGATTTATCTGTGCTAGGTCGGACTTAGCTCAATAGCTGGTCAGCTGTTTTAGCTTGTGTGGTTGAGAATGGTTGCAGAATGTTAACAGTTATGTACTAAGCCTAATTGTTAAAAAGTATTGTCAGTTGCAGCTATTTTTTCCATTTAAAATTATGCATGTACAGATGTTGACATAATTTGGTAATTAAATTTACTGTATGTAAAATACATTGAAAACCGGATACAACCGCAGTGTGTTAAGGCAGAGGCTGAGAGCATGTCAGCAGGACTTCCAATGCAACCCCACTCCACAAACATTGCCTTGTAAACACGCTGGAGGCACATTGGTGCTAGGCCCATAGTTATGTAATGCTTAAAAGAACAGGCATGGTGTCAAGTGACGTACAGTTCTATGAAAGACACAAGTTAGTAATTTGGATGAGTATCTATGGTTCAATGCTTGAGATTTTATATACTGTGTACGTCATCAAAGGCAATCATATGCACAATTACTTTAAATACTGTAGCTCTTTTAATATAACTAATGACCTGCATATAGCATGCAGAGCTGAGGCAGCCGGCTTGCCCTGAGCATCATTGAGTGTTAATTAAGTTTGTACATTTCCAAATCATGGTTGTTGAGTGCAAAGTAGTTATTGCATTACATAAACATTGCATCTTATGTCTGAGCTTATAATTTTTGGCTCATGCAGTTGAGGGAAAAAATTCCTGTGCTGATAAGGAATTCACCTCTTGTGAAATCGACAAGCAGTAAGCTGTCTGTGTGAGACATGTGCATGCCCTTTGAAACTTCCTCTCAATTTAGGCCAAACAACTTGACAAACTGACTCTGCCTTATGCTTGTTCTGTGCTTTAACAGTTGAATGGGGAGAGCACTGTGATTGCTGCTAAATTAACATACCTTGGCGCTAGTGGTGGTGTAAGCAAAATAATCAATACCTGGTTTGAAAAAGGTGGGGTGGGGTTGTAATAGGCAGTGCGGTTGTGACCAGGACAATACAGTACGAATATTTTAAGGGTGCATATGTTCATTTGAAAAATAATCTGGGCATAATGCCATTTATCCCTCAGAATTGGTTGAAAAAAAGAGGACGAGCTGAGAGCTGATCCCGAAGTGTAGTGAGCATCATGTGTTCGGTATCTAACTCTTCATCTGTCTCAAAATTGCAAGGAGAACAAAGGATTGAAGAACCTCGCAGCAGTCGCTCTAAATCTTCTGACAAAATTCTTAACAATCAACACTCATGTGACCTTTGCCCTCAAATATTTCAACGCAAACATGATTTGATTCGTCACATGACCGTTCATAGTAATGCAAGAAATTTCATGTGTGAGATTTGTGGCATCTCGTTCAAGCAAACATCCCATCTTACGAAACACCGAAGAGCAAAGCATACCAAAGCAAAATCTCACCAATGTAATGTTTGTGATAAAACTTTTCTTTACCCAAGTGAGCTCTCAGATCATCTTATTCAACATGAGGGGGGGCTTCCGTTCAAGTGCCTAACCTGTGGGAAATCATTTCAATGGAAACGTACACTGCAGCGTCACATGACATCGCACTCCGATGTGATTTTAAACTGTGAGGTCTGTCACAAAGGATTCACAAGAAAAGACGTTCTGAAGAAGCACCTCAAAACCCACAGCAATGAAAAGCAGTTCCCTTGCAACCTTTGTGATAAAGGATTCGCGAACAAATCTGATTTGATTGTTCACCAACGAGTGCACTCTGGTGAGAAGCCTTTCCTTTGCAGTGTTTGCGGAAACTCCTTTCCTTGCAAGAAACGACTCCGAATTCACGAGAGAATACACTCTGGGGAGAGGCGTTACGAATGCCTGGTTTGTTCAAAGAGATTTGTTCAATCCACCCATTTGAAGAAGCATTCACTGACCCACGAGAAACAATTGATATGTGAGTTTTGCGGAAAATCATTCCCCTCGAATGAGAAACACAACCATGTGGTTTTCATTTGAGCGTCTGACTGGTGGATCGAAGGATCTACTTGCTGATGCCATTAACTCTTCTGCCCTTTTTCAAGTCTGATACGCATCTGACCTCACCTTATATTATTATTTAATCTCATTTCTTGTTATTCACCGTTACTCGGATTTTTCATGAATAAAAATACAAAGTCAACCTCACTGATATTTTGAACACAAGTTTTATTACGATATCATCCCAGAGATGAATTTGGATCTGTTAAAAACTTTTCAGTACATGCATAGCATCACCCCTGTAGCCCACACACACAAGAATATTGGCAGCAATGTAATTTGAGCATAATTATGAAATCTGCAGGTGGAAACAGAAATGCTCTTAAATGAAGATTAGTTTCCTCACAGTGAAGATGTTCAAGGAGAAGCCAATTATAACATTGATCACCACATAAGATACAATGTTGAGGACAATATATTTTTTATTAAAGATGATTCTGTCAAGGAGAAAAATAAATCATTTACATGTACACAACAACACTGCATTCAGTCTTTCCATCTGCAAAATACGATTTTTTTCACTTCATGTTTTGTCCGACACTTGTCTCTGAACTTGCTGCCACTTGTGAACAAGAGAAGACACTCCCTTCTTCTTCAGAGAGAGACCTGTGCTTACCAATGCCTGCTTAGAAGAAAAAATATAAATAAGCAAGGAGCTGAGGCAAAAATGAACTCCATAAACACAACTTGTTCAAATGCAAACATGTGGTCTGTTAACAAAACAACACAAAAACCTGAGGGTTGACCGTTTGAAATTTGATAAATTACATGCAATACATGTATGCAATTGATATTCCAGCAATACCTAACAGAACATTCGCAGCTTTTTCAGTAAGGGTGAAATATTGATTCATATCCGCTAAATTAAAGAGACAAAGAATGATATCGTACCTTGTCCTTTTTCTTGCGCTTCACGCCAGCTGGCAACTTCTCAGCGGGAGCAAATGTTTCAGCAGATGGAGAAGGAGGGGGTGAAGAGGGTGGGGGGAGAGGGGGAGTGCAGGATGGGGGAGGGGGACGGGAGGGAGAGGGGGGTAATGCAGGGCCTTCGACCAGAGCCTCATCTTCACTGCTGTCGCTATCGTCATCTGAGCAAGCATACGCACCGACTAGGGAAACTCCATTTGAAGTGGAAGGAGCAGGAGGAGGTGGAGGAGAGATGGTTGCCTCCTCTGCAGGAGGAGGTGGGGGAGGAGGAGGCGGCTGAGCTGCTAAGATACTGGATATGATGGCATCAGCAACATCATCTGAAAAATAAAATGATGTAAATATATCAAGTTTAGAAAGAAATTCATGTCATCACCTTGGTCAGAGTTGTTTTTAATAACCTGAAAATGAAAAGAGAAACCTAATAGTCATGGCAATAAAATTAAATTTGACTCACCTTTGCAAGGCCAGGAGAGGCAGGTTGAGCAGTGGTCATCTCTTGGTCTTTGGAGTCCAGTCTCGGACGTTGAGCAGTTTGACCAGGCACCGGGTAATCCCACTGCGAAGCCCCTGTGACCGTGTCCTGGTAGAAATACGCGCTCTTGGAACTGTTAAGAAAAAGCAGAAAAGCCATTGATTGTAACTGATCAACAAAGGAAAAAGCAGAGAGCAACGGTGGCATGTGAACTCGGAGAATATGCATGAGGGACCCCAAGCAGTGCTTCAAAATGGAAACCCAGAGAAATCACAAAAACCTCACAGCTTGGAATCCATGTAATAAAAAAGAACATGAAACATGATAAAAAACCATAAAAAACCATAATCAGATAATAGGATACCCAGTCATGCGCACAGAACAGTGTATTACAACCCCACTGAGTGAGAGAGTTCTATGCACATGGCGAGGGCGTGAATGAATCATGACTCACCCAAGGCGTCCCATCGTTGCAAGCATCCCAAGGTGCAGCACTCGAGGCGAATCAGCACTCCTTTTTATCTCACGCGTTCAAAAATGTCAATATAGATACTAAAAAAACTACCCCTCATATGTTTTTTTTTCAAAAATAACAGTTCATGGAGATGCAGCAAGTCACAAGGGTTGAGAAGAGGACAGGCGAAAAGATCAGCCCACCTGTCCCATTGGCACATCCAGCCCTGAGGCACGGCTCCTTCTTCGTATTCCTTCAATTGGCAGTGGGCACATCGTAGCTGCTCCTTCATGTAAGTGTCACTCAGCTGCCCGGCTTCCCAATCCTCCAGCCGCGTCTAAAACACATATAATCCAACTAATGAGTGTTTTTTTTTTTTTTAAATCTTAAACTGTCGTACCTTGACTTTGACAAAAAGTAATTGCAGCAGAGAAAGACCCTTGCTGGTGACTTCCAGGAAATCCAACTTGTTCATCACAAGTTCCTTCATACTTGTCAACTGAAGAACAAAAATTGGAAATCTATTTCTCCGTAAAAATATGATTTCGGATTCTGTTAAGATATAAAGAACTTCTAATACAGCATAGAAAGAAGCAATTCACCTCTTCCTTCAGTGCAGACACATTCTCTGCATCATCTGTATCTTCTGTTTAGAATGAGACATTAAAAACACAATTTTAAAACTCAGATATAACAATAGACGTACCTGTTCGAGGTCGTTTACATGCAATCCTAGCCTCATCGGTATCTGCAAGACACCATTCATTCGCCGGAGAAGCAGGTTCCGCCTGTTTAGCTTTCTCCGCCTGTGAAATAAATAACAATTACATACGAAAGTGCACAAGCAATTGAGAAGACGCTCACTGTATTTCTCTCTAGCGCCAAATCTAATTGAGCATCAAGATCATCCAGATCCACATCCCAGCCATTCTCAGCTGAACTCTTCTCTTCCTCCTCCTGTTTCATCTCCTGCTCCTCCTCCTCCTCCTCCTCTTCTTCTTCCTCCTCCTCCTCCTCCTCCTTTTCCTCCATCTCCATATTGGCTGTTGCTACCTTCTCAACCTCCACAGATTCACACACCATTTCCATCTCTTCACTTTCTCTCTTATCGCTTATTACAGCCTCAGTGATCGCGGGTGACGCATGGCCATTGCGAGATGGAGACACGCTTGGCATTGTTTCCGTGGCTGTCTTTGTGGGTTCTTTTGTAAGCTTCTTGGGTTTTCTGTAATTCAGAACACAAAGAAATTGAAAACCTAATTGTATAAAATTATAAACGGAGTTACACTTATAAAAGCATGACCGATTTTCCGACATCACATAACATGTCAAACAAATTTTCAAAACAATAAGACCATCAAAATGAAACTATATTGCTACACATAAATCTACTAGTAACTGTACTGGTACCCACATCAATAAACCACATCATGATGTCCGGCTGTCAGACAAAGGTTTTTCAGCCTAAGGGCATCTCCCAGAATCGACATTGTTTTAATTATTTTTTATCATGTCATGCCAAGTAAAATCTATATATTACTCAACACAATGATGTTTATGTAAAATGATTACCCAATAGAACCCAGCAAACAAACAGTACCTGAGTTTCTCTTTTTCCCATTCCTCTTTGTCTTTTTCGTATTTCTTGAGCTTTTCCTCGTACTCTTTTAGTTGGAGAAGATGTTGTGAGTACTCAGCCGGGATTTCCCATGTAACAGCATTAGATTTTGTGTTCCAATAGTAATAGCATTGAGTGCCATCATCAAAACAGTGCTCCCAGTTTGTAGTCGGCTCTGAAACAAGCAGAATAAAACCTTGGTGAAATAAATAATCTCTTACTTATTGGAGGGTCAGGAGGCTCTTCTTCTCCTTCCTCTTCTTCTCCTTCTTCTTCTTCTTCTTCCACCTTTTCATCGGGAGTTTTAGCAGTATCATTTGATTCACTATCCAAAGCATCAATCTCCTGTGTAGAGGAAAAAATAAAAAATTTGAAATTTGAAACAACTAAAGTCAAACCAACGAACCGCCATGAAGTCCAAAACTTTAGCGTCCACTTCATCAGCAGGTTCCATTCTCTTTGTTTTCTTTGGCTCTGGTTTGGAAACTTTTGGCTCAGACTTTTGCGACAACGAAGGAACAAAGCGCTCAGATGCAGCAACAAACTTCAGATTTTTCTTTGCAGGAGCTTTTACCAAAATACCTGTCTTTCAGAAATATTAATGGCTCATTATTTATTACAGGACGACCATACCTTTATGAGGGCGATCTGCAGGGGGTTCACACTCTTCGTCATCATCAGACCCCATGTAACTCGACATAATGCCGCTCAAACCTCTGGCTATAAAAACTGAAATTAGCGACTGAGGAAGAAAAATGTACGTGTCGACCTACGCTGTAGAGGTTGCGAGGGAGCAGGAGGAGGAGGGTTATAACCAAAGCCAAATGATGACATCTTACGCTCGGAATCTTCGAGATTCAGCACAGTCTTGCGACCTCTGCCTCTTTTGTACATACTGGTGAATTCTGTGGTAATAACATAACAATGATATGTAAAGCACAGAAACATCAATTGATTCAATGTAGTTCGTTTCATTTCAACATGATTTAGGAAGTAGTGTGACGCTTGGCATTAGACCTAGTAATTGAAGATAATGCGATTGTGCGCAAAACATGGAACAGCCACCTATGCAAGATGATAACAACCGAATGATTCCATTCCATTCCATTCCATTAATATAATTATGACGTCACAAGGAGAAAATTAAAGGGTTTGAAGCTAGGCTCCGCCTCGAGGGGGTACTCCTTCTTCAAGCTCGCTTGTACTCTCGGGCGTGCTCTCAGCATTATTAATAGCATTCAAGAGTATGATATCTTTTGAAACAGTCAGATGCATAAGGTGACTATGCAATCAGCACACCAGTAACTAGAACTAGAAATGTCTGCAGAAGCCATGGTCAACTGCAATGTGTAGTAAAACAGCGTATTACTACATGTAATCAATGTTTCATTCATGAAATAATATCTACATCAAGCTAAAATAGCAACGAATGCGCGCAATAGAATCTATCTGCAGACGTTTAAATCCCCCAGCATGTAAACAGAGGTCGACAGGTTCAAAACAAAGCTGAGGCTAAAAATAAACAACCACATGGCTGAAACTGGAAGCCTAAAGTAAGTCACATCTCCAAGCATAGCCGACGATCGATATTTGTCACGGAAAGTAACGAAAAGTGCCGACTAACTTCGGGTATCTTCACAATAGAATCTATCTGCAGACGTTTAAATCCCCCAACTATCTCTGCCCTAACAGAGGTCGGCAGGTTCAAAACAGAGCTGAGGCTAAAAATAAATGACCACGTGACTGGAAACGGAAGTCTAAAGTAGGTCACATCTCCGAGCATAACCAACGATCGATTTATGTCACGGAAAGCAGCGGAAAGTGCCGACTAATTTCGAGTATCTTCGGAAACGACTATTGTCGCGATTAGCAGTCAGAAGGATCATAACGCATAGCAACAATAGTCGTGAATAGCACAGGAAGGGTTGACATTCATTATTATAATCGTTATTCAGTGAGCCTGCAGTGCTGCTTAACAAGACTGGGCAGGGTGCACTACTGCAAATATCTTGGTATAATGTGCCATTATAGATAAGGGTAGTATGCAGGATTAATTAAGAATTAAATCGTTTGATAGGATAAGATATATAGATAATTATAAGATTATAGATAATTATAAGATTATTAATTGGGAAATGGGAATGAAATAATTGTGGCAAATACAAATTACATGATTAGTGGCACGTTTTCATTATTTTTTTTAGAGCACTGACCAATGTGTGCACCGTATAATTATAGTATTTACCTCCTATGCTGCAGCAAAGCCCTTATATAATTGCATGAATCCAAACTTAAAATTAAGGCATAAGCTATCATCCCTATTTTTTTAAAGAATGGACTCTTCCGAGCTAAGCCGTTCCATCCCATGGAGGCACGCCCTTGTCCTTCGTTTCCCACCACCAAATCGGCTAGGCTCGATAATTATATTAATAATTATTATTAATAATTATGATTTTTCTAATTTTCTCAAATGTATATTCGTGATAACATATAATATTTTATCAATTTCTAAGGTACATGCCTGTTGTACGAGATTTGCTATACAGCTTGATTGCTTTTACATACTACACCAGCTGTTCTTCAGCTTGGTATGTGTACATATTAGATTCCTAATGAAATATTTCCAATTTTATTTACCGGTTAATATAAATCACTATATGTTGACAGATATGTTGAGCACGCTTACATTTGCCAGTCTGCAACCTGCAGCTGAAGACATGCTAGACACGGCAAAAGCACAGGTCCGTCTTCATCATCCAGTTCAAACGCAGACAACATTTGTGTGCAATGATAAAATAAAATAAATGAAATAAATTGAATCACTTGTATACCGCAACTGGCTTCGCTAATATGCAGTTCACATATTTTCCCTGGTTATAAGACCCCCCAAGGTGACATGATGATTTGTTAAACAAGAACACAGCTACTGTGATAAAGCAAAAATGTGATGTGTGGAATTTCTCACTCAAGAAAACAAAATCTTATGCTGGTGATATTTCCGCAAACAATCAGCTTTTTCAAACATTACCTCTAAATGAGGTTATCTACCCGCTTATTGTTTTAATATAACATTTTCATCTATTTGCCAATTTTAGTTACATTTTTATTGTACTGATGACAAAATAAATGAACTAATTTTTTTATATTTCTCTGTCTTGTTTTCGTGCTCTATTCTTTATTATGTATACCGGTATGTAGCTGACATACTACAGCAAGACAGATGTATGTAGACCTCGCCCGATTTATCTGACCAAACTGGTATGTATAAGTACTGATAAGTCTTCAAACTTGTACTGTAATATATATAAGATAACTTATTTCAGTGTGTACTGAGTTATAGACAAATTAGCAACAGCCCAAAAAAATGAGTGCTGTCAAAGATAGTGCATTATGATTTGCAAAATGCAGACGATTGTCTCCTATTTCATTATGTATCAAATTGCCACGGAATATTCGTCAATTAGAAATAAGCGATAATTAAATTTCAGACTAATATTTACCAGGATTAATCATTAAAATAGGACCACACGGCTCATCTTTTGATAAAACATGGCTTGATCGCTGTGACAGCGACCCCTCGGCACTCAATAGTCGCTTCAAATGCGTCTCCATGCATGGCTGAATGATCTTCTATTTTATCAGCTTAGCATCTGGAATATCGCCTTCGTTGAGAGAGAGAAGAGATAATTTGTGTCATTTCGCAATAGTTTGATACCGCTGACAATATATATACAAAGAGTTCTTAGACTTCAAAGCCTATTATAGGTGATTTAACATGGAAAAGATTGGATGCCATAAATTTTTGTCCGAGCTTTTCCGCGCATGCGCAGTGCGGAATTTTATTTTTAGCTCTTTCCAGCTTGTGAGACAAACCAGTTTTTACGATTTAAAATGGCCAGGTGAGCAATTTTTAGCTCTCCTAAAATGCTATAGGCGAGCAATTTGCTCAGCTAAACACAATTAATCAAAATTAAGTAACTATTACTAACTTACCAGATATGGAGGTGTTGACATTTGCCTGATCAGGTTGATGACCAGATTCATATTTAGGATTGGTCAATTTCTCTAACTCCAGAGCTACTGTATGGGCCATACCAGTAATGTGACGTGAAAGAGCATGCTTCTTGGTGCCACTTTCAATACCTCAACTTCTTTTACAATCGCTAATGCTTCATGATGCTTGCTGCTTTAACTTTTAGTGCCGTCGCAAAGCAAAACTGAAACCATAGCTATTTTGCGCGAGCAATGGCGAGCGGAGAGCAATTGCTCGCGTGAAAACGAATAGACTGGAGACAAACGCTATTAGATTATGATCAATTATGTAGCCATAATCTGTGGGGATGTCTAATTATCAATATAGAGGCTCGAATCGAGACTAGCTGACATACTACAGCGAGACGAAGATAGGCAGACCTCGCCTGATTTATCTGTGCTAGATACTAAAGACTAACTCACTAAGTTAGTCACTACCTCTACTCTAGTAACTGACTAACTTAGTGACTACACTAAACGTAGTAAGGCTGAGGCTGAGATTGACCATTATGAATCATGAATTGAGAAGCCTTAAGTAGTAAGTGGGAGTCGGGGAGTAGTCTCAGTGGAGGTCCTCCAGAGGTGATGAACCATCAGGACTATTATTTACCTTATTGTGGTTATTTTGGTGACTGATTTGTGAATTAAAACCGAAAACTTATTGGGAAAGATAACTAAATATCTATTAAATGGCAAATCGACAAAACATCAAAATCTATCAACATCCTTCACCTCGGCCCCCGTGATTCGTAAAAACAAACGTTGACAGATTAATTGAGTTGATAGGCGGTCCGTTTTTGGATGTGAGTCATGCTGAATCCGCCATTTATCCATAGAGTGAGGGAATGATGGGATTTTACGGCTCCACCCAATCCGATCGGATGATACGGGCGCCAGAACAGAAGGCCCGGGACCAGGGTTTCCCCCTACTCTTATCGATAAATCCCAAGGGTTCTTTATCCTGCATACCACCATAGACAGTAGTACACAGTGCCCGGCCTTGTTACGCAGTTGGGCAGCACTGCAGAGTCTCTAAAGAATTACAATTATAACGGATTACAATTATAATTCACAATCATAACGCCCGTGGCCTGATCGGGTCTTGAACCCGGGACCTCGACCCCCATGGTCGGCATTGGATTGTAGTCAGCGGTTTAACATACTCAGCTATCCAGTGCCCCTCCATTTATCCATAGAGGAAGAATAAGGAGAGAGGACATGTGGATAAAACCCTATGGGGTGATGTCTTTTGCCCTGCAAGCACATTTTTGAGAATTAGGAACGGTCAACTTGAGTGCCAGTCCTTGCTTAAAGATCAACACTAATGCCCGATCTAACACCAAATTCGCGAAATAAAACCCTAATTAACCATTCCAGTACAAACTAATAATTTCCTGACCTCGTTCTCAGGGTGTAATAGAGAATGAACAGCGCATATTCGGTGGTTCCAATTCTCCCGTCAAATCGCTTTGGTTCACTTATCTATTCCATGTTCTAGCAGAATCAATTTCCAACACATTAATGTCATTTATCCTCAAAGGTGACGAAGTTACAGCCATGAGTATCATTGAAAGTAACGAACTGTCAGGAAATTGAAAGCATGAGAAAAATGGAGATAAATATGGAGTAACTCTGAAAGACACTTTGTTACCAAGACAACACACATGCTGACTAGACCCTAAAGCCACTGCTGTGAGCCCCCTTCCTCCGCAATGTGTCCCTTCCTCCACATTATGTCCGTTTCAGTACAGTTGTGTTTTGTTTTGGGTTAGCTCAATCTTGGAGCAATAGTGATATCCTCTGTCATCATTGACTGTTGAATACAAATACGGATTTGTTCTGGCAGAGCATAATTACTCAAATATTTGAGTGGTGCTGAATTGAATGATGTCTGGCCAGATAAAAACAAATTAATTGCTGTTAACAGCAATATCGCATGCACTAACATCCATTGCTATTGACCAAGTGCGGCTCTGAGGTAAAAATACCAACATCAAAATTCACATCATTAGCATTTGAACATGATGCCAGAAATGTATGATAATTTAATGAAATTGTTGATCGTGAATCAACTTCTTATAGAGTATTTATTTTTATTTTTAAGGCTTCGTTTATGAGTTTGTACAAAAGAATACTGATTACTACTGATTGTACAAAAGAATACTGGTTTATACTACAGTCAGGGCTCGAAATAAGACTTGGTGAGTAAATATTCTCCCTGGCGAGTAAAAATATCAAGAATGGTCGCCAGATAGTGAGTAAAAATTTAGCTCTCCAAATAAAATGTAAATGGCAGATTCTTTGGTCAACTCCAAGCCATAGATTTTTTGCTTAATCCTCAGTTAAAAAACTGAAATCTGTGAGCTCATGCAGGCGCCTAATATCATGCGGGCAAGTTTGATTTAGCTGACGCCATGTTGACGCCAGATCAGACAAGTTAATTGTGGCGTAACAGTTGTTATAACTGCATTCACATCTTTTCAAATTAAGTCACGTCTTAGGTATAGTATGTTATACTGGTAGTTAGTCTGACTACTATAGTATATGTAGCAGCAGCGGTTGATGAATGGTTGCTTCTATCAACCCCTCACTGACACGACATTTGGAATCGGAAGTTGATTCCAACTCATGCTCCAAGATGTAAGTTGTCGCGGTTTAGTTAACGCTGGAGTTAACCATTTTTTTATAATTCTATTGAAGATGCTTGCTAAAGTCGATCAAAGGATTTGCGGCATCGACAAGTCAGTGCGTTTTCCTTTGTAATTTTCATTTGGTGGCTGTCTTGGCTCACCTAATTCAGAGTGGACATGTGGCCATCAAAACATACCAGCATAACACAGTTGAGGGAAACACACTTTTCTAGTGATAATACTGAATGCTTCTGATGCATTGCTAATTAGACAAATGTGTGCTATGCGGCAGTGTATTGTCACATACGATCGACATAAATTAAAATTGGTTGAGAAAATGACATAGCATGTATCAAGGATGTACACATATAAATTAATTGCGTTTTATGCTCTTTTTTTGTCAGAATTTCTGGCGAGTAAAAATATATTTTGGAAAGTAAAAATTCCCTGTTTACTCGCCATGTGGCGAGTAAACTTTTTCTCTTATTTCGAACCCTGACTACAGTCAGACCCCATTAATCTGTCATGTAATTGGCCCTTTTCTAATCTGCCCTAAAATTACAGGGACGAATCATTTGTAATGTTAATTGTGTCATATGTAATCCGCCCTTTTTGTTGTTGATTTCTGATAATGCAGATAATTAGGTACAATCATTTGGTTCTATTATCTAAATATCTGTGTTATTATTCTTTATTCTATTTTTTATTAGAATATATTTTATTTAAATGTAATACAACTGTCTACTAATCCAGGTATGATTTCCAATTATAATGTCCTCTAAACAAATCGGTAGCTTTAAAGGATTATGACACAATTTTTCTTATAGAGCATAGATGCCATGTCATAATTAATTTTAAAAACATTTATTATCAATTTAAATCAAGGATGTGTACCAGAGCAGCTAAATCAGCAAAGATATACCTATCTACAAGAAAAATGAAACATTTCTACCTGGGAACTATAGACCAATGAGCCTGCAGAGCATCTTTGATAAAATACTGGAGAGACTTATGTACACAAGACTTTACTCCTTTATATCTAAACATTGAATACTCTATGACTATCAATTCGGCTTTAGAAGTCGCTACTCAACAATGTTCGCAATCACTGAAATTATTGATAATATCAGAGAGGAACTGGATAAATCAAATCACGTCATAGGTCTTTACCTTGATCTATCGAAGGCTTTCGATTGTGTTGACCATGGCATTTTACTTCATAAACTGTCTCATTATGGTATTGGTAGACGTTGGTGCATCGGGGGTCCGATTGATGTGTGTCAAATTCAAGAAGCGATATGTTTATATACACCCCAAAGCACAGATAGGAAACAGCGAGCATTTTACTCGAGATTGCTTAGCAATTCAAACACACACAAAAAAAAACAAAAGAAAAATCAATCAAATTCAAATAACTCAATCCAGGTAACTCAAACAACTCAATTCAAATAATTCAATTGGCAACGAACAAAAAAGAAACTAATCAAATCAAAAATATGGTCCGTTACAACTACGTTAGAGTGGTTTAAAAGCTACCTCAATGCTCACTTTCAGAAGATATTTGTGAGCGTCCACGGCAAAACAGGTCACATGGGTCGGGATAAAATTTTTGAGTTTGAGGCATCAGCGGACAGCTGACACTTTCCTGGATATTTTGGTGCAAAAATCATGTAGATACCTCAAGGGGTTGCAAAGTTATGGCGTTGTGAAGTCCGAAACTTCAAAAACCATCATTTTGAGAAATTCACGATTTAAAGTCTAGATTAATGTTATTAATATTCATTTAGGCATATTTCAAGCCACAGGTATCATATCACGATGAAATTTGACATGCCTGTTTTCCTCATCCTGGTGCCTATTACATGCAAGTTTCATAGAGATTGAACTTCAGCAAAAAAAGTTACAATGTATTACAATAATTATAAGGGACACCAGTTTCCGACTGAAAAACATGAAAAATTACAGAATCCGAAACTTAGAAGTTCCAAATCACAGTCACAATCGTCGTCCGAGTCCGGTTCCTTGTCGTCATCTTCATTAATCCAGTATTCGTCTATCAAATCATACACTTTTTGGTGATTTTCAGTTGAAGAATTGAAAACCCCGCGAGTTTGTCTTGCATCTCGACAGAAATGGGTCGAGTCATGGGTTCACGACCCCGGCTCAACCAATCAGTGAGCGAGCTGGTTCATTTACATATATTTTAGGTCAAACTGCGGATAATATCCACGACATAGTGCTTCTATTTTAAGCTTTCTGCTTCTTTCATTTTATTTAATACGTGACGTAGGACTGCATTATAAGAGAGTTCTCTTGCAGATCTTCTCATTGATATAAAATATGGCGGGTTTCACTGAAAAACTACTGGCGATCCGGGGGGTCAAAAACCATGATAATCGGCCATTGTTTCGGACTTTTTTCTATAATGCCTAGAGGGTGCTGTTGGAAAATATCATATTTGAGGCACTTAGGATGTTAATTCATGCCTAATACTTCGGGACATGATGCATGGATGATTTATGAAGGCTCTGAGCCCAAAACCTGAAAACCGCTTATAATCACCCCACATGGTGTTTTTCGCTCATAGCTCGCTTTCACAATTTGCGACTTGTGACCGGTTTTGCCGTGGACGCTCACATTTGTTAATAACACATTGTCTAATGCGTGTCCTGTAAGTATAGGTGTCCCCCAAGAATCAGGGTTGGGGCCAATTTTATTCCATATATATGTTAATGACATTGCTGAATGCATACATAATGGCCAAGTTCACCTTTTTGCAGATGATACCAACCTATTTTTCTCAGGTAAATCTATTGACCAAATAACGGCTGATGCCAATGACTCCCTAGTCCAATTATTCAACTGGTTCACATCTAACAAGCTAACTCTGAACACTGACAAGACCTGCTTTACAATTTTTAGCAATGCTAAAAATAAACCAGTAATTGAACTATCATTGGATTTAATCCAATAAATGGATCTGTTATATCGCATGTCCCAGTATCCAAATACCTTGGGATCCATCTTGATGAAAATCTGAACTGGAAGCATCACACGAGTTGTATAATCTCTAAACTAAACCAGCTGTCAGGTGCATTTTACTATCTCGCTAAATATGTATAGATATCTATAACTTCTTTACTGGCATACTAGTCTTTAAGCAGCAAAATGGGCTTCTACCCTCTATATTCTCAAATTACTTCAAGAAAAACATAACCGACAAACACGCAACTGTAACACATTATTTGTTCCAAGATTCAAACTAAAATGTGGTCAGAAAAGCATTAATTACAAGAGAGTCATTATTTGGAATTCCATTCCTACTGATATAAGCACATGCAACTCGCTCAGTACTTTCAAACACAGATACAAGAAACTCCTTCTATCATTCTATAACCAACAGAATTAAGGCACAACAACATCCCTGCTCTTCACGGCACTTTACATTTAACCTGTTCGTGTTAATTTTTTATTATTATTATGATAATGATCATTAGTATTCCTCGAACAACAGATAAATTATGCTAGGCCTGTCAGTGACGAGAATGTTGATGGCACTCCATCTCCACCCCACCTCCACCTTTACCTCCACTTTCACCTCCACCTCCATCTCCACCTCGGCCTCCTTTTTCACTTCTACATTTAGAGAAAATATTTTTTAATGTAATTGTTCTTACTGTAGCTTAAATATTAAATTCTGTTATTTTTCATATTTTTCGGCCCAGAAACTGATGTACCTTAAAATAATTATATTACCTTGTAACTTAAGGTCAATCTGTAGGGAACTTGCATGTACTTGGGACCGAGATGAGGAAAACATGCATGTCAAATTTCATCGCAATGCAATACTTTTGGTCTGAAATGTGCCTAAATGAATAATAATGATAGCAATCAAGACATTCATTTGCGAATTATCAGAATGATTGTTTTTGAAGTCTCTGGCTTTAAATGTTGTAACTTCACAACCCCTTGAGATATCCACATGATTTTTGCACATTTTTTTTTTTATTTATATAGCGCCATAATTTCCAATAAAATTGTTCAGTTACACTTGACATAATACATGTAATAAATAAAATAATATGAACAAGCATATATTAAAGAAGAAAAACGTAACATATTGTAAGTGAACATTAGATATACAGTCATATTAAAGTAATCAAAATGCAATTCTAAAAAAGTGAGTTTTCAATTTTGATTTAAAAAGGTCTAAAGATCTAGATTGAATATATCAGTAAGTAATCTATTCCATAATAAAGGAGCTGCGGCATAAAAACATTGTTCAGTACATTTGTAATGAGGTTTTGGCACAAGTAGGAGAGATTAATTTATTGATTGTAAATTACGGGTTGGTGAATATACAGTTTAAAGGTCTTCGAGATAGTCAGGTGCTAGTCTGTTTATGGCTTTGTAAGTTATTAAAAGCACTTTAAATGATATACGCGCTTTCACCAACAATTAGGGAGTCCATGGGAGAAACAATCACAGCTCGAGGGTTACTGAAGCACATTAATTCAGTCTTCCTGTCATTTATCTTCAGATGATTTGCAGCCATCCATTGCTTAACGGATCTCACACAAGCTTCGAGTTTAGCAATTACATCAGACGATCTTTATTGGTGCTGAAAGAAGCATACAACTGGGTATCATCTGCGTAAAAATGTGCGTCCACAGAATGTGATCGGGCAATATCACCGAGTGCCAGTGAGTATATAGAATGAATGAATGAATGGGTGAAGTTTTACAGCACTCTGATGTGAGTATATAGTGAACATGATGGGTCCCAGGACACTTCCCTGTGAGACACCTTGGAGCAGCTGTTCTAATGACGAAGATGATCTTTTAAAGTTCACTGATTGGGTACGACTGTGTAAGTATGACCGAAGCCAGTTCAGGGCGTGCTCTCTGAGACTAATGCACTCTTCAAGAACATTCAACAGCTTCTGATGACAAATAGTGTCGAACGCCGCAGAGAGATCAACAGGACTAAGATCACAACCTTCTTGGAGTCCATCATTGGCATAATGTCAAGAATTTGAAGGACAACTTCTGCATTCTCACAGCGAGTTCACATCAATTTCTCGGTCAAATTTTCTCATCTTCAACAAGTACTAGGGTTCATCAAAGCATCTTGATTCATCTTTCGAGGTATAAAATTTAATATACACATCACTACATCTATCCTATTGCTTGAGTTATACATGTATCTCCATTCACCGTTCTAACTCAACAGCACTCATGATTTCACAGGCTTTTGTTAAAATCGCAATTTTGATAATGCATTCTGATGTGATGTTGAAATATATTTTGCTATCAAGATTGATATAAAGAGCCCTATGCCTAAAACGGCTATAGATCCTCATTAGGATCATAATTATATGAAATATAGTAGGTGTCATCTTATATAAATAACTATAATAAATACTGTCCTTGTTTGTATTTTAGCCGGTTTTCTTGAACTGACTTCTGATTAAGCAACATGAAAGAAGCCCCATAGTAGAACACCGCCCAATGAACGTGGGTGTTTTGGAGCCCTTAGCGTATTTTAACAGCTGAGTCAAATCTGATACATGGCGATGTATCATGTATGACTCAGGTGTTTTGATATACTTAACTTTACATGCACATGCATAGTTCAATACTCAGTTAATCACAGCAAAGTCATCTTGGTATTCACACATATTTCTAGAATTTATATAAATCAGTGCAGATGCCCTTGCGTTCCAAGACTTTAATTGTAAATGCTTGCTGCAACATCATTAAACGCTAATATAACATTTATAATGTTTAAATTTGGCATGGACAACAAAATACTATATGTGGCTTTTCACTTATTACTCTAATCTGAATATTTTGTCTCTTTCGGGTTATGTTTCTTTCAGGAGGGCTTGGACTCATGTGGACCCATGTGGACTCACAGGGCATGATGCTCGAGGATAATGTGGTCAGGTTGTAAAGGATGAGGACCCCACGACGAGTGAGAAGCGTGTATAACCATGTATAACATTTCTATATATTTTCAGGTATCATAATCATTATTATGCATGCATTCAAATTCATATTGTATAGGATAGTGAATAGATAGTTTTGACCGTTAGAGTTGGGGATTCAAATATAAATGCACCGAAAGACCGCTCTCTTCCACTCGAGATTAATGTCAGACACGCGCGGGATTTTCAAGTGGAATAAACGGCCTACGTGACGGCGACCACGCGCAAAGGAAGATTTAAACCCGGGAGCGAGGGAAGAAGTTCAGTTTGCAAGTTTGGCATTTTGCGCTCACGAAGTCCAAGACCAACGGACAGGAAGTCACCCAGAAGGCCAGGACGGACAAGTTATCTCTCGGGAGGTTCAAGACGAAAAGGACAGGACATCCACTCAGGGAACGACGCGGAAGGACAAGGACAGGACGAGGCAGCGACGAGGCATCAAGAGTGGGAGAGAGGTATCGTGTTGACCGGGGCTATCGGGTGCACTCTAAATTCAGTAATATTCAACGTTTCATATTTCTTCAATTCCCAACTTCTAGGTAGTGCTAATTATTGTGCTAGGTTAGTTAAATTTATGGTAAATGCCTGCGCGCATTTGGTAATTGTATAAATTAAATATCTAAGGTTTGAAACCCAGTAAATAAAACCTTAGAAGGTATAAAGTTATTTCTTCTTCAGTGTTCTCTGTTTTAGAGAAATCTTTTGGTTCAAAGGTAAAAATAAAATTTGCGAATTTAATTAGATTCGGACAATATTTAGAAGTGTACCGGTCAGTACAGACCCCAGAAAGGCGACGAGTAAATATTATATTGACGAATTATAGTCAGTGTGATATTCAGCATAAATATTACATTGGTGGACCGGACCTAAATATTACAAGGTGCTCCCGTTCGGAAATATAGCAGACACCAGATCTGAAGACATGCCTGGGAAATGAGGGTATCAAGATCAAAGGCGGGGTACATGTGCCTCAATGGAGAGTCAAATCAAAGCATATACTGCGACTTGCCATGCAGTATCCAAAGTGACTGAGTATGTTGGAACATATTGCTAACAGATGGAGGTTCACAGCTTTTCTGATGAATGAAAATTGAAGCTCTAATTTAATTCTTAATTCTAGTCAGTTTTACAATTTTATTCTATTTCTTCACCATTACAACAATAATTTATAGTTACTAGGACTATATCTTTTTGAAGGTAGTGCTGGTCTTAGCTTATATTATTTTACTATCTGTCACTTTAAATTGACACACTAACAAGCTTTCGGTATTTCCGATATCGGATTCATCAGCCATAATCTCGCAAGAGCCATATCGTCTGCACGCTAAGCTTAAAATGGCCAATTTAAAGGATTTAGCCATTCAATTATTTGATATCCAAGCAGTCAAGTTCGGTACATTCACACTGAAAAGTGGTATATCATCACCGGTATACTTTGATCTGCGTGTCATCGTATCATATCCCAAAATCATGGTAATTAACCTATTATCGCTCCTCATACTGCCCGGACGTGGTTTTCCAAAATATCACCTTCTCACAGGAGATCAACGCTTAAAATCGAGCGAGTCGTGCGACTTTTTAGAACATTTGTTATGTACCACATGAACCATGAATGAACCTGTCTTGCGCTGGTTCTGATGGATTTTATGAGAATCAATACCTTCCTCACCTGCTTCTCTAAATGGTGTTCAAGAATTTTAATAACCTTTTTGTCAAATTCTCTTTCTTAGTTATAACGTGTTCAAAACATTTTACATTTGAAAGTTGTCCCAGTTTACCAGTTAATGAGTTATGTTATGCTGTTAAATAATGACATTCGCTGACTCAGCACTGCAGAGTCTGGAGACACAGTGCAAAGCTTACAACAGATAATGTCAGCTTCACCCGTCAACTTTGAGAATTCCTATCTGACTTCAGTGCAGGCATCAACTTATTTCATTCATAAAAGAATAGAGTAATTTAATAAATAATAAAGAGATCGATAAGCCAACAATTAAGAAGTGCGTGAAGAACTCTTATGACGTTTATGGTGTTTGGATTTATCGACACAAAATGGTGACTGCTTGCTCAGTCACAGGTTGCAGCAATCGCTACAGCTCAGATAGGAAGGACATCACATTTCATCGGTGAGTCATCACTTGAACAATCATATATGCCATACGCTATTAGCTAAATTTTCACTTATATTAAGTTTATTAGTTTTTACAGCATTTAAAAAGCATTGAATGAACTTGTGATAACCTCTCTCAATTTATTGCTGATATTTTTCAGCATGCCTAAAGATGCACGCAGGAAGACAGCCTGGGTGCAAGCGCTGAGTTCGAGTGGGAGGCCTTTTGTTGCGACCGTCAACTGTATTGTTTGCTCTTATCATTTTGAGCCAAGCTGTTTTAAAACCTTTGAACATGTAAAGAGGATCATTCTGAAGTACGATGCCATTCCTACGATATTTCCCTGGAGTGAAACCGCCATAAGGGTAATTCTCTCTGATATAAACCTTGTACATCATAATTAGCATAATCTCCTTTACAGAAACATTCACCTACAGATCGAGCTACCGTTCCTGATGACCACGATTATATGCTTCCAGGAAATGACTTACATGCCAAGTTGGATGCTGCGTATCTTAGAGAGACAAAGCTTAAAGCTGAAAATCGCAAGTTGAAGTTGGAGATGGCGGTTGTGAAGAAACGTGAACAGAGGGCCAAGTCTGCGCTTGCAATGGCTCAGAAGCAATTGGAATTGCAAGAGAAAAACCTCAACGCTTTTGTGGAACTTTATGATAAACAAGGGGCAAAAGGAGACATCAAGTGTCCCGCTTGTTTACAAAGTCTTGGTTCTCCTGATTAAAGCATTTTATTTTTATGTTTGCTTTCACTTTTATTTCAATCTTGTGTGTGCTCAGTGCCATGATTTAAAATTCTAAATTTAGCACTCCTGGCTGTTAATTGGCTGTTAAACTTAGCATTTCTTCCTCTCGTCATATTTTTCTGGGTTTTATTTCATGGATCCATTTACAATAAATGTAAAATCAATATAGAAATTATTGAGACATAAGTGTGAGCTTTTAGACATCACCTGTTGTGTGACGAATTTTGGAAAATGCATGTGAGATGATGCTACTTATAAAAGAGTAAACCATCAATGATTGATTCCCAATTTACAGCGCTCCGTTTCTGAGTTCATGTGGAAAGCAGTGAAGGACGCCGAATGTGAATACGCGTCCATCTGTGGCGTGCCTTACACGGCTCTTCCCATTGCCACCGTGAGTCTTCCTCCAAACCCTTTTCCCCTTCACACCCTTCTCACAGTGCATGTCAGCTGACCACGACATTCCAATGCTGATAAGACGCAAGGAAGCCAAAGGATATGGCACAAAGAAAATCATTGAGGGCCATTTCTCTGCTGGTGACAAATGCCTCATAGCGGAAGATGTCGTCACCAGTGGCTCCAGTGTGCTGGAAACTGTCAAGGTAACTGGTCAATCTACAATTTTGATTCACTATTGCATTATTCTCTTTCTTGTTTAGTCCTTGCAAGATGAAGGTCTGGTTGTTACTGACGCTGTTGTCTTACTGGACAGAGAACAAGGCGGCAGCAAGCGTTTGGCTCAGAACAACATTCGCCTGCACAGGTAGGCTGCACTGGTGACCTCTGAACTGTGATTGATTTCATCTTTTGCAGCATCTGCTCCATTTCTAAGCTAATGTTGATTCTTCTGGAAGCTGGAAAAGTTGATCAGAAAATGGTGAACCAGGTTCAGAAGTTTATCACTGAGAATAACACCTTCAACCCTGAAGCCAAACCTGCTGAAGAGGTGAAAAAGGTTCTCACGTATGTTGAACGTGCTGCTCAGTGCACGCATCCACTTAGCAAGCGACTGTTTAGCATCATGCAAGAGAAGAGGACGAATCTCGCTCTGTCTGCGGATGTTAACACTGCAGCTGAACTCATTCAGGTTGGGATCAGGTGTGTTGCTCTGCATAATTCACGCTGATGTGCAACACAGATGGCTGACTCTATTGGACCGTACATATGTGTTCTGAAGACGCATATTGATATCATTGAAGATTTCTCGGCTGATCTGATTCAGAAGTTGTCTTCTTTGGCTGCTAAGCATAATTTCATCATTTTTGAGGACAGGTGAATTTTTCTTATTGTATTCAAAGAATTCTTAATTAATATTTTTTTCTTCTCTTGTTTATCAGGAAGTTTGCTGATATTGGTAACACTGTTAAACAGCAATATGGAGGAGGCATGTATCGCATCAGCGAATGGGCCGATATCATAAACGCTCATGCCGTTCCAGGCCCTGGAATCATCCAGGGCCTCAAAGAGGTAAGCGCCCTCAATCCCTCTCTACTTTGCCTCTATTGCCTCATATTTTACTTAGGTTGGTGCTACGAAAAACCGTGCCTGCCTCATGTTGGCCCAGATGAGCTCAAAGGGAACACTCGCTAAAGACACGTACACAGCAGGCAAGAAAATTGACCACGAAATTAAATTAAACTCTAACGTGATATGTATTACAGAGTCTGTGAAAATGGCAGAGGGCAACAAGGATTTTGTGATTGGATTCATTTGCACTGAGAAGCTATCGTCCGATCCTGCTATGCTGCATATGACCCCAGGTATGTCTACAATCATGATCATTAATCCCTACATGTCTGAATTCTCAGGTGTTCAGTTAAGTGCGGGAGTTGATGGTCTTGGTCAGCAGTATCTGACGCCACAAGAAGTGATCACAAATCGCGAGAGTGATGTCATCATCGTTGGCAGAGGAATCACACAGTCTGCTAATCCTATGCAAGCCGCTAAGGAATACCAGGAGGCAGGATTCCTGGCTTACCAGGCCCTCTTCAATTAGTTTTCAGCCTTTGCAGGACTTTTTATATCGCCTGTATTAGCTAATTGGTGGCGCATTCAGTGATGTTAGAAATAAAAGATTCTATTTTTAATTCCTGATTTAGTGTCCTTGGAAAAACGAAAGCAATTTGTCTCTTCATATGGAGTGCATCAATTGTCAGTATAACCTGATGCATCGTTTTTAAAACATGTCTTGATTATCAACAAAAAGAAGTGCATGCACAAGTATGCTTCATGCTTGTGGAATTATAAAATTTGCAGATAAATAACAGCAAGGATCATGAATTTATTTATTTAGTGCAGCTGAATAACCACAGTCATTTGCTGAATACAAATAAATACCGTAGTCTATTAATCAAAATACTTCAGATGGGAGATTTTTAAAAATTCACTCTCCCTGTATCGCACTCTTTTCAGAACATGTCACTCCTCAACATGATCACATTCGCACATAATCCTCTGAATCACAGCCAATGTTTGCTGAACTTCCATCTGACACACAAACTCGGCTTTCACCGGGAGAGGGTCGGTTCCCAAATTGCTGATAATTCCCGCTCTTCATCTTTTTAGCTCTGTCTGCTTTGGACTGTTCTTTAAACGAAGTCTGAATCATTGTCTGGTCAGCTCTGGGCAGTTCCAGCTGTTTGACCAAGTCTTCATTGCGTCCATCTGTAATAGTGTACTCCGGAGAGGCTACAGAACTGTTTTTCGAACCCATGTCTTCAACATATTTGCGAGACTCCTGCCCTCAATGCAACAAATGAGCTGCAGTTAGCTTCTAAGATGATGAGGCCCTAAAAAAGCTCCAACTTCTAATCCTAAAATCAATAGTCGATCAATAAGTCTATTGATCTCCAACGCTTCAGTGGTTTATGTCAATGGCAGGGTTCACCAAGTACAAATCCAATCTGGAAAAATAATCTTACACTGTTCGGATGTAACCCTTGAGTGATTTGCAATCGATTGATAAATTTGCTGTCATTGTGCTAAATTAAAGAGATTTATCACTCGTGTTCCAGACAATTTTATCATTTGTCATCGTTTTGAGCTTATGTCAGACGTTAAGCAATAAATGCGGATTGATCATCCAGCTTACCATACATTTTGTTTAGCATTACAGTACAATGTTGATATGTCAATCTCTGTCCTGCCTGTCAAAAGTCCCTCCCTATACCCGTACATTGAATTTTGTAACGATGTCTCCTAATGATATGTAACTTTCGATACTTGCATATTTGAGTTGACTCTGAGATAAAGTCAGAGTCAACTCAAATATGCAAAATTGCCATGCATAGTTGAATGTTAGTGACACTTTGCCTGTGATTGGATAAAGCTGTCTGAACTAATTGCTCGACTCCGAGCGTCCAATCAGTCATCCACACATTTCTCGAAGATGACGAGCGGTTCTCGGAGTAACTCCCGAATCCTATTCATGCTTGAAATAGGTGTGAAAACATAGATGTGTCAATGTGTTCCTTTGTGGTCGGCTTTGTTTAAAGACATTTGCAAAGCGTGTCTGATCTTTTTTAATCGGCAATGTCAGAGGAAATATATCAGAGAAAATATGATAGGCACACAAGACTTCAAAGGGAGATGGATACAGTCAGACCCCGTTAATCCGCCGTCATGTAATCCGCCCTTTTCGTAATCCGCCATAAAATCTCAGGAACGAATCATTTGTAATGTTAATTGTGTCATGTAATCCGCCCTTTTCGTTAATCCGCCTCCGACCACGATTCTAGGGAACGAATCTACACTTTACCATTGTAAATAACACATGTAATCCGCCCCCAAATAGCGTGTCGAAAACAAACATCAGCCATTTCTTTGAAGTCGGGTGAGTTTAACAACAACTGGCGCCTCCCCGTTTGTTTAACGGCGATTCGCGTTGTTTAATTAACTGGAAGAAGATTGGCAAGATGACGGAGGAGTTAGGGGTGGATGTATTGTCGAATTTGGTATGGCTGCGAAGAATGAGTGCGATTGGTGTGGCAGAGATGGAATTTGTGAGGATGAGCGAAAGAGAATGAGGAAAGTTGAATTAGAGAGGAGGGTACAAGAGGTAGGAAGAATGAGATGGGAAGAACAGTTACAGAGGAATGAAAGAACGAGGAGGTATGCACAAGAGAAAGGAGAGATGAAGTTAGAGCAGTATGCGGATGGACAAGACGGGGCAGGAGTGAGGTTGATGATGAGAGGTGATTGTTTGCCAGTGAGAATGAATGAGTGTGTAAGATGGAAGTATGGAGAGGATGAGAGGAGATGTACATGTGGAGAGGAAGAGACTGAAAGGCATGTGCTGTTTGAATGTGTTTTGTATGAGAGGTTGAGAGAAGAGTGGTTGAGGAGATGGAGAGAGGAGAGGGGAGAGGAGGATTTGGTGGAGGGAGTACTGGGGTTCGCAGTAACATCCGCGGACCTGGAACGACTGGTGTTGAGGAGTGTAGGAAAGATTTGGAAGGAGCGAAAGAGGAGAGAGAGAGAAAGATAGAGGGCAAGGCCCTGGTCTGACGTTTGTGAGAGTGAAAGTGTTTGTTTTATTACTATAATCTGTTATTTTTTGGTTTGTTTTTGAGTTATCTAGTCAGTAGCAAGCTAGTGCTGATGCTTATGTTACTTTACAACTTGCTTCTACATCGGTCATTTTACGTGGAGGGCTACCAGGCGGCGTCCTCTCGCACTATGAATGAGTAGAGCAACGAGTATCTTCTGGTCATTTATTTATTCATTTTATGTGTTTCTCTTTTTATTTTTATCTTTATTCTTTATTTATCTATTCATTTATTTATTTATTTCTTCATTTATCATTTTGTTCTGTTGTGGGGAAGGGGGGAGGGAAGTAGGGCTTATTATTTGGCTGGTTATTCCAGTTGAGTTTTATTTCAGTTATTACTGTATTATTTATGAGGTTATATCTTTTAGAAATAGAAGATATAAATAAAGAGAAACTCGAACGTCAGATTGTAACAGTGCCGAAACAAAGGCACTTTAATCCAATCAACCTGAACCTGAACTTGTTAAGCGTTAAAATCGCAGGCGAAAATTGGTCGCTGGGTTAAGCGATGTTCAGGAGCAGAACGAACGAGATGACGAAGTTGTGAGTGGAGATCAATCGAGTGGAGAAGCGAGATCTGAGCTCGCGAAGGAAGTCTTGGCGGGGAAGCGAGGCAGCACGTGCGCGCATTAATGCTATATATTTTGAGAGATTCGAGGAATCGGAGGCAGCGAAGCAAGAAAATAAAGATCAACTTCACAGATTGGGCTTGATGAAACGGCTTATCACAAGCAGATTGAATAATGCCGCTAAGCAGACAACCATCACAGATTTTTTCAAAAAAAAAAAAACTTTAATTGGCCTCATCATGTGATCGTTTATGAGGTCTTTTTTACCTCCTGCTTCATTCCTAATGGTATATGCTACTACGCTAATGCATGACATGGGTTTTGGGGGTTTTAAAATGACACACAATTTTGATCAAATTGTGGTCTGAAATGTAATCCACCCTTTCGTTAATCTGTCAGTTTTCCTGGGAACGGAGGACGGATTAACGGGGTCTGACTGTACTTGGGCATTTTTGTTCCATGCTTGATCCATGTTACTATATCTCAAAGTCATTTTGACGGTCCCTTGAAATTCGACATATCATGATTATACTGTATCAAGTGTTTTATGATCCAGAAAATGTTTTCCTTATATACATTTTGAAAATTTATTGGATATTGATGTATATACAGATAATTAAATTAACTGAATAATGAACACTTCAATACTGAACATGTGAGCAGACACAATTTGAAAAAATATATGTTATTTGGATGAAGATAATAAAATATTCACTCTAGATACAGAATTAAAAAATGTCAGATTTGTCTGAACACCAAAATACTGGCATGGTTAACTAATGAAAGACTTCAACAAAAGTATACACCCATAAAGATGAAAATCAGAAATACACTTGAAAAAAAAGTATCAATCATGCAAAATAATACACGTACATGTATATACATAACTGATTAGCCACTAAATATCTCTGCATTTGGAAGAACAATAATAAGACTGAACCCTTTTTCTCTCAAAATTCCTTGATATGAAGAATCAGTCCTTGAGTTTCCAGTACTTGGAATGGCACTGAATAACTCGCTGGATGGTTTGTAGAGCCCTTCTGCATGGCTCTTTGATATCCAGGTTAATCCTCTGGTCTTTGTCTCCCATTAAAACTCGCGTGCATGCCACGAGACAATCGCCAATTGCATGCGCGTTGTATCCTCCCTCCAGCATCAGTATCACACGTCCTGTGCCAATACGCAGCAGCTTCTGAGTCATGTATGCATACATGTCTGTTGTAAGCACATAATCGCCCAACGGATCTGAAACCACAGCATCAAATCCAGCCGCCACGATTATTAGGTCTGGGTTGAATTGGTTGGCGGCCGGCATGACGATGCTGTCAAATGCTCTCTTGTACTCAGAGTCTCCCATTATGTCTTTGTTCCACGCAACATTGATACTGAATCCTTCTCCTGGGTAAGATTACGATCATTGGTTTAAGAGGTGATGAGAATGGCAGACTTACCTTGGTTTTTACCAACACTTTCAATGCAGCCTTCAGTCAAACCAGGGAAGTAATCCCCATTGTCATAGCGATGAAGAGATATGTAGAGCACAGATGGGTCGTCACTGAAGATGTTGTGAATACCGTTGCCAAAATGGATGTCCCAGTCTACTATGAGGACCCTCTTCAAGCCATGTTTCTTTTGAGCGTATCTTGTGGCAATTGCAACATTGTTGAAGAAACAAAATCCACAGGATTCATCAACTTCCGCGTGATGGCCAGGGGGACGAACAACCGCAACACCATTCTTCACCTACAAAACGTTCAAATCAAACAAGTGAAATCGCAAATTAGTGAACACGGAAAGAGACCTTATTAGTGCACACCGCATCTGTCAGTTGCAGAGCACATCCAACGGCCACGGAAGACGAAATGAAAACATCATTACTGATGTATGACGGCCATTTCTCTTCAATCTTACAAGGATTCTCCATACTCTCAGCAGGAAGGCTGCCATACTGTTTTAGCTGTTCAATGTATTTTGCTGTGTGAACCAGGGAAAGTTCATCATCTGTGGCTAACCTTTTTTAAACAAAAGTGAAACAATTGAAACTTGTGAAGGGCGCTTCCCTTCATACCTGGATGGTATGTTGACGCAGTCTTCAAGCGCTCCACTCTCTTTCAGCATTTGGAATGGCACAGTGATGCGTGCACTGTTCTCAACGTGATCTGGTTTCTTTGCATTCTGATGCAGAGTCATACGATCATCATACACATAACCTGTTTTAACACTCATGTTGGCAATCATAGAACTACTTGGCAATCATCTGGAATCAAGAGATCATTGAAGGTTATGTATTTTGACTATTTTCTACTCCTTTGGATGCTTCTGATGTTACATATGTCGTGCATTGTGATTAATTCCATACATTGATCCCACAACAATTTGTTTTATCAATATCAACACAAAATTTATTTCTTAAATTTACAATTGGAAGTATTTTCAAAACAAGCTATGCAAAAAATCAATCATGATTAGGGCCTACATATAAACATAGCTTGCACAAGTTGATGTGGTCACAATTAATAATCAAGAATAATCAACCTGGGGTGCCATTCACAAATATTCTCAGGAATAAATTTTTAGACTTGAGGCTGAGTTGAGAACTAGATAGACCGATGTGGTACTTATACTAGTATAATACAGTCAGACCCCGTTAATCCGCCCTCCTCCGTTCCCAAGGAAACAGGCGAATTAACAAAAAGGGGGGATCACATGTCAGACCATAAATAAATAAAAATTAGATGCCGTACAAAATTCCATGTACCATATAGTGACATGTACCATTAGGTTACAACAGGTCGTAGAAATAACCCCGATCAAATGAAGTGGGCAATACAATAACTGAAGGATGGTCGTTGTGGGCTCTCATTCTATACATGTCATGATGAGTACATGGATCAGCTCCGAGTTTCTGAGTTTCAATTCCCCTCGCTTCACCACTTGATTCCATGATCTCGACTAACAACTCCCGTCGTTTGTTCTGCTCCTGCAAATTGCCTAACTGAGCAACCAATTAAATTGAAAGTAAGCCAGCCATGCAGACATAAAGGAAACAACATGGCGAAGGTACCTGCATTTGATTACTTTGTTTAATTAACTTCTTAAACGTCAAATAGGCGGAGGGGCGCCATTTGTTGTTATGACTTGAAAGAAATCGCCAACAATTGATGTGTTGTGTTTTATGTTTGTTTACACTACTGCATTTTGAAGGGCAGATTGCATATGTAATTTATAATGGTACATTTGTTCCTGAGACTGAGAGTTGTGGTCGGAGGCGGATTAATGAAAAGAGCGGATTACATGAGACAATTAACATTACAAATGCTTTGTCCCTGGGATTTTAGGGCGGATTACGTGACGGCGGATTATCAGGGTCTGACTTAATAATAATGATGAAATCATAACGCATTTGGCAGAATCGCCCGTGACCTTTGACCCAAATTCTAGAAACAAGGGGACGATAATCGGGTACGATGAGGTCTTAGATCCATATAGCAAGCAAAAGAAACGGAAATGGGGCGGTCAAAAAAGCTCATAGTAATCATACCAAAGATAATGCAAAAATAATTAAATTACTGTTGAAGCCCCCTTTGAAAAATATAAAGGAAAACAAGCCGTAGGTGCTCGGTCGTCGTTCGCAATTTTGTAAGCTTCCGAAAGTCGAATCTCTCTGCATACGTAAACTTGTGAACGTACGCAAATTCCTTATCATGTATTCACAGAAATTTCATGATTCTATCACATCATTCTGCAAAATCTTTGTCACAAGAAGAGACGAAATTTTATTTTATTACCTGCTAGAAGTCAACGTAAATAATTCTGATGTGTGGAAAAGAATTCTCAAAAATTATGTCTGCGTTTAGTTTTTATCCTGCCATAAGCAATTTTACTTTCCATAATTTTGCTTTCACCGGTTTGCGAATAATAATCATGGTTCGTTTAGCGTTTAATACGTTTAAATGACAAAAATTCATGCTTTTCATTTATTGAATATATAATTATAATTTCAGCTGTTCTACAGTTTCTTTAAATCACTTGTGGGCAAGGACTTGGTGGTGGAATTGAAGAATGATCTGAGGTGAGCGATAATCCAGTCATTTATCTATTCGAATACCATTGTATCGTAGTTAAAAGTTTCAATCTGAGCTGAAGAGTCCATTCAGTCGTTGACTTTCTTCTTTCTTGCAGCATCTGTGGCACCCTCCATTCAGTGGACCAATTTTTGAATATAAAACTGACAGATATCAGTGTCACAGATCCTGACAAGTACCCTCACATGGTCTGTGAAATCATCATACCAGCATACAATTACCAACTGAACTTGTACATATGTTTGATTTTCCAGCTTTCTGTGAAGACATGCTTCATTCGTGGGTCAGTTGTACGCTATGTGCAGTTGCCAGCAGATGAATGTGACACTCAATTGCTGCAGGACGCAGCGAGAAAGGAAGCGACCCAGAGCAAGCAGCGATAGTTTCTCCTTCATCATCAGATCATTCTTCATTTTTTTTTCATGCATTTCTTCAGACAAAAATTATCTTGTGTACAATTTTGACGTCTATCAATAAAGTGTGTAATGTCGGTTTATAATTGGTTGATTTAATTATTCTTGTATGGTTACAGAAATATGTTCCTATTTCACTCTCTTAAATGAGGAGTATTGTTCTTTAACTATTATAACTTACAGCACTGCAGAACCCTCATTTCAGAATTCAGAGGCCTAAAACAATTTGTATTGGTCTCTCATATAACACTTAGTTCATTATACTGCTTGTCAACATGCATTGCTTTTGTTGGTCTGATAAATTAGTGGAATTCGATTATTTTGTTTGCAATTAGTAAGCTACTGATTTCTCCTTTACTCTACATTTTAAGCCTCTAATTTTTAGAAGGAACCGTGCCTTGCAAAATGAAAATAGCACAGGTTGTACCATTGTTCAGGAAAGGTTTCCCGAAAGAAATTTATAACTACAGACCCATTTCTCTCTTGCCTTTGTTTTAAACATCCCAGAGAAACTAGTCCACAAAAGATTGTACGACTACTTATCGGTCAAAAATGTCCTCCACACCCCATCAGTATGGCTTCTAACCAAGCAGAAACACAACACAAACACTGGTATCAGTAGTCGACAGAATCAGCAGAGCATTTGAGCAAGGTGAAGTCACCATAGGTGTTCTGATTGTCTTTAAAAAAGCATTTGACACCATACAACATAAAATTCTTCTCTCCAAACTTTTGAGGTATGGAATCCGCAGCACCCCTCATCGTTGGTTCACTAACTACTTATCGGGTCATCAAAAAAGGGTACTTTTTAATGGCCGTACTTTTAATGGCTGTACTGATTTAATTTCTTGTTGCGTTCCCCAGGGTTCGATCCTAGGTTCTTTATTGTTTTTGTTATACATTAACGATGCCACTTCTGTCTCTGTTGAATCAGAAGATTTGGTGTTCGAGGTTTTATTGACACAGGTGGGGATTGAGAGGAAGAGTTGACAATCAGTTGTGTAATTGGTTGAAAAACGCTCTGCATGCCGCTCCGTTATCAACGATTTGACAATTGTGTAAATAAACCAGCTAAGTGTCATTCGCGCTGGCTGACTCTAATATCCCGACAAGAGAAATGACATCACAACATTTTTCTTACATTGCAAATTTTTAATAAAATAGTCTATCCTATATATGTAACACAGAGGTTGCCCAACAATTGCAAACTGAGACATAAAAAACGGTGACTTTTTTTCATTCAAGATCCTGATGTAATAGCTCATTCGGTTCGCCATCCTCTTTCCTCTTCCAACCTGTTCCTCTAATTGCTTCCTCTTCCCGCTGCATATATTACTTGCTTACACTTACTTGCATTATTGACAGAATGCATGCACTGTAACCTGGTCTTTAAAATATTACAAGAACTGCTATTGGTTGGATAAAACAGTACATTACCGGTAACAAAACAATACTGAAACGAATGAGCATCACATTATCACCAAAAAATTGCAAGTAATTAAAATGCAAAGAGATCATCTCCATCCATATGATCATCACAATAAATTTCACACATCTCATCTTCACTTTGATCTTCATCATCAGAATCTATCATCAGGGAAACCGAAAGTGAAATACCAACTGAAAAACGGAAGTGTAAAGGCTTGCTTGGCCTGTTGCGATTTTGCTCGAGCGATGGCGTGCACGAGCGTTCGCTCGCCTCTCGTTTCGGGGTCTGTTAATTAATATAATAACTACATTAATTGGTTCATTAACTAACTAATAGTACTATCACTCTCTTCATAAGTATTTCCCTGGTGATGTGTAGGCATAAGTCTCTTTACAGATACACATATTGGTATGTTTTATGTCATTTCTGATCATGTCTGATATAGATCTTTGATAGGTTTTACTGTATGGTGTTCGCAAAGACAGAAAATCTTGCAACCGCGCTGCAGACAAAGTCAGTCACGATTGGCGAAGCTCTGACGTTAGCCAAAGCAACACAAGTGCATCTTGAGAAAATGCGTGGAGATACTGAATTCAGAGAGTTCTATTCGAAGGTTGTCACTGAGTCATCAAACTTGACTGAGGCGCCCGTGCTCCCTCGACGACGACGACGAGCTCCAAAACGCTTGGATTCTGGATCTGCGCCATTCCCCTCAAAATCGAAGAGCTGCTTTTGAATGCAGTTAATGCAAAGTACGACTCATCAAAGCCATTCGACGGGGATCTGATTGAGGTTTACAAAGATGATATCAATTTTGAAAAGCTCAATCATCAGTTAGCTCTGCTGTCTGACTTTTTCAATCAAGTCCATGCGCCGAAGGACGAGTCCACGCCATATGCAACAGTGAGAGCAATTGCTGAGCAGGCAAACCGTTCGTCTACCGCCAAATGCATGTTGAATCAAGTCCACGTGCTGGTGAAAATATACATGACCATTCCAGCGGTCCTTTTCAGCTCTCCGTCGTTTGAAGACTTACCTGAGAAGCACAATGACTCAAGTGAGATTGAACAATTGTGCAATCATGAACTGTCATAAAGAGAGGGTTGATGCATTGGATCTGAAAGACATCGCTGTTTCTTTTGTGCAAGCCAATGTCAACCGCATGAATTATTTCGGGAGTTTTTAATTTCAATAAAATGTATCCTTTGTTCCTGCTCGCAGGTGGTTTATTTTACTAGTGAATTATTAATTCTCTGATGAAAGTAGACTTCATCCTAGGGGATGCAGTTCATGCATGAACTAAAAATAATGCCAGGTCTTGGTGTTATTATTGTATCCTAACTAGTAACTCGTGTTACACAATTCCATGTAATTAGTTTAGAATGTTCATCTTAACAAAGATACTTTGGAGGTTTGTTTGTTTGTTTGTTTGTTTTTTTTTTCATGATAGACGCATTTTTCCATGTAGACACATTAGGCTTAGCAACAAAAAGAATTAATTTTTAAGTTCTTAGGGATGTCAGAAAGCTACTTGTTTTCTGGATGCAATTCGTCTTCAGAAGTGCACAGATTTTCGAGTTTGAGACCATGATGTTTAAAAAAATTTCCGGGGGGGCATGCCCCCGGACCCCGCTAGGATGCCTGCGCCGCTTCGCGGCTTGCTCCCCCAAGTTTTAGACTGCTCCGACGCCTATGCCCATAAGCACGTACCCCAAATATTACCCAAAACTGTTGAACAGTTGAAAAACCCTATGTTGCAATTTTTTTTGGGTTCCACTTATTATTATTTTTTCACAGATGTACTTCACTATTGTATATTATGTACAACGAATTATTCAGTTCTGAGTATACATTATGCTTTCATAAATGTATCTTATATGTATAACAAATCCCTCAAAGTATGCAGGCAAGTGCAGCTATTAATTAAGCTGGAGCTTGTATGAGATATTAAATTACCATAGCGACTCACTCTTTGCAGATTATGTCCACAATGAACACTTCTTTTTTTTTTTGAGCGCTCTCATCAACATCAACACCATCGGAAATCGTTGGGTTTGAATGAAATTATATATTTTTCATTGGTTCTTATACACATACATATTATACTTATGGTTAATGGAAGGAGATTCGATAAAGGAATGTTTAGTGATACACGTATTGATTTACACAGTTACTTTTAAAATTTTCCTCGACTGGGGATTGAGATCTAGCTGTCAAAAGACAATGAACGAAAGCCCAAGATGAATAGCCGAAATATCATAGCGCATTTTCATCAAATGCAAGAGTCATAACGTGCAGTATAGTATCCTATAATATGCTAAAGAGAGTAGCGCAAACCGGGTTCCTGGAAATTTAGAACATGGGCGTCATTTTGTTTTTTAGAAACGGAGCCTCCGCTATCTTTTAACATGGAAAAATCCTACCCAACCGCAGTAAATTTACTGCAGTTGGGTATGATTTTCCCATGTTAAAAGATAGCAGAGGGTCCGATTCTAAGAAACAAAATGGCGTTCAAATCCCACTTTGGGCTACTCTCTTTAGCATATAGGATACTAATAACGTGTGATGAAATGATTTGCAGATGCACGTTTGGGATACCATACTGTTGACCAGGCATATCGTAAAACAAATCTTTGCTTTCGAAAATCGTTTGATAAATTAATTTATGGCATAAAATGATGTATTTGATAACTCAGATTATTATTTCGACGCATTTGATTTTGAAGTACTAAAAACTTATCTACAGATTTGCACGATGGCTCCATGTTATGGGCGATAATACGGGGCTCTAGCCTCTATTTCGCTGTTTCGTCGGACCGCCAATTTTTTGTTAATCATTTTATATTACATTTATTTACAGAAAAAGTAAAGAAAGCCATGGAGTGCCATTCTATGCCAGACTTCCAATTGATTGGAAACCAAATCAAGGAGGAATTTGAAGGATTTGTGAAAATTCACTCATATGAATTTATCTTCCAAGGATCGACTTCCATTCGTTCTTTTTCCTGGGAAGAAACTGCGGCCAAAATGCAAAGTGGACTGCCGACTCTCAGCGCATTGCTACAATCGCTTCTTGTGAATGCAAGTGATGATCGACAGTTAGTTACGCAAATTGCTTAATTTTGTATTTAATGATTTTGCATCTTTTCCGTGCAGTCGTGGGCAACATGTGACAGCGTTGATACTGGGCATACTACTGTATGCACGCCATCCTCGTCACTTCAATGTGATGCAGAATTTGCTGGCTCTGAAGGTCATCTTACAAGAGAGCAAAGAACAAGTAAGATTCTTCGAGAGGTCAAACGTGCACGCTCTGAAATTTCACTTAATGAAGATCTTAGAGGAGTTGTCTGGGTTTGGCATCACATCAACTCTTATGGATCCCCTTCAACTGGGTGTTTCTGAGCTGAGTTCTGTTCTGATGCCTTGGAGTTTACAGGAAGAGGTTGCGAAGGAAGCTGCTGAGGAACAAACCACTGTGTTCATTGGTTTGTGAATGTAGCAGTGCACTGTGATTAATATCTAATATCTTTGTGTCAATTAAGATGCCTCTGCTGTCGATGGTGATAACACTACTCTAGACTTGGGAATGACGGACCACGTGGAATCCAGCCCAGGTCCTGAAACTTTTACTCAGATTGAAAAGGAGCCATTTGCGACCAGCGTCAATTGTCCTTTGTGCAATTTCACTCACACCAAGATGCTCACTCTCTCTCGTCACCTGCAGAGGGAGCACAGAAATCACGAGGATTTTGAGAAAGCATCACAACAGTTAAAAGAAGAATCAAAACAGCGTCGCAGAGGATACCTGCAGAAGGCACGCAGGTGTGCCTTCTGCCATGAGCAATTCCCGTCTCTCTCCTCTCAATATCATCACACTCGGTTCCGTTGCTCAAAGAACCCCAACTGCTTAAAAGGACATAACTGTGAGATCTGTGGCACTAAAGCTGCTTCGCTGACTGCTCTGAATGAACACAGAAAAACGCACACAAAAAGCTACAATTGTGACGAGTGTGGCATGTCGTACCAGAAGAGGAGCAGCTTAGTGTCACATTTAAGACGGAAACATTCAACGAGTTACAAATGCAAAATATATTCGTGTGACGAGTGTGGAAAATCTTTCAATGATCGCAGCCGATATGAGCTGCATTTATCAGTTCACTCAGGTAATATGCGTGCGTTTTGAATTTTTCATACAATATTCCTCATTTCTATTTTAATTTCAGATCTTCGCCTTGCACAGTGTGAACAGTGTGGAAAATCATTTAAAACTAACCGATCTATGAAAGCGCACGTACAACAGGTTCATATGCAAGTATTCACGTACAACTGCACACAATGCGGTCATGGCGTTGATCGTAAATCAAAACTTATGAGTCACAAATGTTCTCGAGTGAAAGTCCTGAGAAGTATTCCAGCGGAGAACGATGGCGCCACGATTCAGGATTTCCTCAACTCTGAAACAATCTCTTCTGGTCTTACATAGAAATTTAGTGAAATCTTTAATAAATCTCTTTATAATTTTTAATTTGTATCACAAATACATCCTGCACATACACTAACGTCCCATGTTAAGATGGGGACAAGAGATATTTGACGAAAACGCGAGAAAAATGCTAACTTTTTGAATGATGTTAAGTACAAACATTAAAATACGCGTACAGCAATCAGACAAGGCATTGCGGACATATTGCACTCTGATATGGAAGATGTTTTCTGCAAGCGCAGACTCTCATTCCGGTGTTTGCAAAACCTGCGCAGCTGAAAATGGCGTCCTGGGGCGGCTGTAAAGTGCATTTGCCGTGATGGATAAACGGGGCATGAATCTCCCTCTCAACATCATGCTGCTCACAATTGATGCCATTCCTGTGTGTGAAGATTGAGGAAGGATGTGGTATTTATTTTATACAGTTCATTATACTTACTTCTTTAGGCTGCTGGGATCATTGATGAGGGAGAATAATTGTGGATCACACACAAGACCTGACAGACAAGGAAATATTATTCAAAAAGGTGGTACAACAGCAAAAGGAAAATTGCAAGATGACCCTGTCTGCTTGAATTCTATATTTGCAGTAACTGTTGAAAAAAGAATATTATAAAAATGGGTCAATTCCCAATATTATTATTCCACTGATACTCAAAAAAAGGATACATCAGTAATGTGTACAATTGTACATGCATGCTGTTGCAGTTAGCGATATCAAGATAGCAAAATGCACACCGTCAGACAGGGCAGTGATTGATGAATCTTAAAATAGACATTGTACAGAAGTGAATGAGTGCATACCCCTTGAGAAGCATGCATCAGAACAGGAAGTTTCTTTTTCTGCTTTGATGACCATCAATGACTGAGGAGGAGGCCACTGGCTCTGGAGCTCCGTCTGGTGGCAGAATTGCTTATGCTGCATGAAGTACCCAAGACGCTGAAGGAAACCTTCTGAGCTGAACTCATAGGGAAGGAACGGCTCAGCCTGCTTGCAACAGAAAGAGCCGTCAACATTCATTGAGTGCAGCTTTTTAGCGAAATCACCGTAGTTTTTTTAATTGTCCTCAGGACTTCTTCGACAGCTGTGAGGTTGGAGTAATCTAACGTGAACACGTGGGGTGGTCCTAAATGTTTCAGATAGTCATTCTGACTACTGATCTGAGAAATTGAAAAGAAACCAAATTCAGCCGATGATTTCACTGCACAGGATTTTAAGGTGAGTGATGCATGCTACTTTACCTTTCTGGATGTCGGTTTTCCTCTTAGCTGATTTTGTTCCTCGTCTTTCTTCACGGGATTCAGGAAGATGCATCCAATTGCGATGCATTCGAGCGGACTGGGCGATTCAATCGGGTCTCCCAACCCAACAAGGACCTGGAAATCCACAAATGCGTTCAGGATGAGACTTTTGAGTTACATACTTTGGCAACAGATGAGATCTCTTTGTACTGCTGCGGATTCAGAATTCCATGATTGACCACGCCATAAGGAATGTTGTACGCTTGTTCGTGAGGAACCGTGACATGGATTTCAAAATGTCTCATCAGGATGTTGAGCAGGTCCGCTCGACCCTAGACGACAAGCGCTTCAGTCGCTCAGTACATGATTCAGCATAGGATACTCACCCTGAAGTATCGACCATCTTTTCCCATTATTAAAGCTGTATCTTTCTTATTCAAATTTGGCTTCAGTTGCGAAATTGTAAAACCTAGGAATGAATTATCTGGAGTGTGTGCTGGATAAAATTAAGTAAGAGAAAAACAGGAAAATGACATTATTTATTTTTGCACTGATTGAACTCACGATAGAAAGTCATGAATTGTGAAGTACTGGGGAGACCCAGCATTCCCCAGTGGTTGATGGCCAAGTTGTGCGATTGAGCGTACACTTCATCATTGAATGCTGGCTCTGTTCCAAATGCATCGAGTATTCGGAACTTCTTCCTATATGAAAAGACCGATGACATCAAATCCGGAATTTCTTTACCAAAAACTGACATGAGGACTTTGGAAGCATCCGACCACAGGCTTCTGAAGCCTCCAATGTCTGTGAATATGACGTCATAGCTGGAAACATGGCAGCCTTCTTCAGCTTCACCGAGCTCATCATCAATTTCAGTACGCAATCTGTGGTTGGTATTATTAATTAATGAACAACTGAGACCCCAGACAAACTTACTCAACATTCGCTTGGCGGAGGTCATACTGCAGGGTCACTTGGTGGCCCAGGGTGTGCAGACCAAGAATGAGGTCAGCCCACTGCACCAGCTCCCCCAAAGGGCTTCCTCTCTCCAGGTTACCCAATCGTGCAAAGTTGGTAATTGTTAATATCCCGGGCAGAATTAAAATCTGAATAAAAACAATGCAATCTAAGAGTTCTCAATAGCATAACTGATAAACCTGTCGCTTCTTCCAGGCTTTCATTTGAGGAAACTGAGAGGTGACATTCGAGTGAGCTGACTTGAATTCCTCCATTTTGGATTGAACCCTCTTCTTGATCCAGGCCCAGTGCCAATCCGAACCCATCTGATCTAAGAGGAATTTACTCGAACCATCCCACATCTTTGTTTGTATGGGAATGCCTCGCTCATTTTCAGCAGCCTGTGTGATTAATGCATCTAGTTACGTCATAAAATCAAATTATTTGATCTTGTTCAAAACCTGAATAAGCGATTCCTTGAGGTCTTCTCGCTTCTGATTCAGATTGCGCCATAGCGTAGAGAGGGTGACTGGTTGATCCCGATCTGCATCAAATACTGCAATCAGAGGCATGTTAATTACGTCAAAGTGAATGGTAATCATAACATACTCTTTGGGTGATTGCATCTTCCCAGTCGAAACGGACATTGACTAAAGTTGGATTTCCAAATGAAAACAGACAGGACTTGGAAAACGTAGACGGTTACAGTAACCACGAGAAGCGTCTGGATGAGGCGCTGCCGTCGCATGGTGCTCTGCGCGCATCATCCCTGAATAAAATACAAAGTTTGAGTAGTGGCAAAAATTTTTTCAAAAATGTGGCAATAAATCATAACGCACATCAATAAGCATGATGTGTAGTGTAGATGCGATTCATTTATTTATGAATTGCACCTACGCGCTGAAGTTTTTAAAATTAAAGCTCAGCAGTGCAGCCCAAAATACGATTTCGTTTACATGAATAATGAATTAAATTATTCTCAAATAAACATTTATTTAGTTTTAAATATATATCATTTATTGAAAAAATTCATGCATTCATCCATACATGTGCTCAGGAATTGCACAACAGCGGATAAATGATGACGGCGGTAGATCAGCACACTTTGTGTGATGGCGATCACATTCAACCTGAATTATTGGTAACAGTGACATAACTTGTGATTATTTGCAGCTCAAAGGCTTAATCATCTAATGGATATTGAAGTCTCTGAGAGGTTTATCAAATCTCCTTGTTCGATGAACATTTCTAAAGCTAGCATTATAAACTCTTTCAAACTCCATACGTATAGTATCAGAGATGCTCCCATGTTGGATTTGACTGAGAATACTAGTAGGCCTACCTGCATGAGTATAGGCCTGCATTTGCCTGAACATTGACAAAAGGGCCGAATACAGGTTAACGTAATGTTGCACACAAGTACAGCATGTGTGTATTCGCTCTATGATATACAATATACGTTGATTCGACAACTTTGTGTGTATGACATAATGTAGTACATAGAAGGGATAACATGTAAATAGTAAATTATACATGTATTTGTGTTGGTGATACAGCATTGATCATCTCAACAGTTATCAGAAATGATCAAAATGGCTTCAATTAGCACGATGTGTGTCATCACAAGGGGTCAGAGGTCAGGGCTGTTCATAAACTTGAAATATTAATTAGCATCTGAGAATTCACCGCATGTGCGATTATGCCACGCAACCCCAATTAACGAATCGGTGTTCAACAGTACAAGTGGCTATGAACATCAGAACATAATGTATGCCGCATATGAGGTCAATAGGTCAATGTGGTATACGTCAACAACATGCGTTACAACTAATCCGTGAACACGGTCACTCTGTTTCATCTGAACCGCTGCACGGGCCCGGGGGTTGTAATCTCAGTGTTCAATACACGAAGTCTATGAAGTGAATCAGTTCAATAAGTTAAAATAGAAATATGATGCGAGTACAACTAGACTTTTTGTTGATTGGCAAATGTAATCGTGTGATGCATCTTTTTAACCTTTCTAGTTGCATGTAAAACCTATCGTCAGCTGATGGTGCCCTCATTGCAACACATTCATATAGGCCTACCGGTAATACGGGTATACGAAGTATATCTATACCATATATACCGTTTAAAGATCACCTGAGAAATTCACATCTATATTGGAGTGTGAGCACTAAGCCGTTAAGTGTCTGAGCAAACCACCAATACTGAATTACTAGGCATGCATGCGGATTGATCATTGTCTTCTATTGCCTTCGATGCAATACAGAATATTAGAAGCTTTGATTAACGTTTTAGCACGTGCTGAATCTGCTCCGAATATCTTCGACCTCGCCTTTATTGCACCACTTACCAATTCATGATAGCTGTAACCCAAGAAGATTGGATTGACTTGAATCCAATGACTCAACAAACTGATGTGGAATTGAAGCTACTCAACCCAGTGGTTGACAAACCTTGCTTATGTCCTCTTTTCATCTCAAGCACATCAAAAGGCACAATCATAACGCCTTATAAGAACATGCATAACACAAAATCATAACGCACTTCAACGCACTGCGAGGGTAAAATCATAACGCCTTTATTTCTATTTTCATAGCACATCATATTCTTCCGAAGTTTTCGAACCTGCATCGTGCAACACAGAACGCGAGGTTATTAGTTATAACATAATACCTTAGTGGGAAAGCCTCTGAGTACGTGTGCCATAACCATAAAATCAATACTCGGAATTTCAGGTGGAACGAATGGAGATTTCCAAGTAAGATGGTTAATTATTGCAAACTACCTGACCGGGAGTCTCAATAGTCATCTGCATGAGTCATAGACCCTATTTTACTTCCGTGCATAGACCAATGGTTTCTATCCCATTGAGCAATGCTCTATGTGCAATCCCTTGAAACGACGTGTCTGTGGTGATTCCCAGCTTTCAACCGTTTTGTAATTCAGCTTTCTTGTCAATTAGCTACCCTATCACCCGAAGCCTGTTAGGCCTCCATTTGATCACAATTTGAACGGGTCGTAGGTCTAAGCACCAAAGCCGAGTTAAGAGGCCAGGAGTTATATGTATAACGAATAAGCTAGTACAACATGAAATTTACATTTCTGTGGTTGAGGCCTACTAGTGTAGTCTTTTATTTGTAAAATTGTAATAGCGCCATGTTGCGGGAAAAGAGCTATGATTATTGTGAATTATGATGTAACCAAATGTGTTCATTTGGCGGTATTAAGCGACTAAACCAACGCATAAATCCGACCCACTAGCTATCCACGAGTCACGACTCCACGTGGCTCACGTATATATACGTGAGCCACGTATATATGCGTGAGCCACGTATTTTGAGGGTCTCTAGAATACATGTACTCTAGAGACCCTTTAATATCATAGGGTATATACACGTAGGTAGTCTATAACGCTGTCGCATTCGATGAATATCTTGTACATGCATCGGCCTATATTTTGATTGTCTGTAGGTCTACTGAGTTTATTTGTTAACGTGTACCGTAAACTCTCAGTTGATCACTATCGAGGAGTGGTGTGTGTTACGGCCTCTAATAGACACTGAAGAGACCAAAGACCCCTTCAGACTAATCGACCAGAGTGGGGGAAAACCCGGACTCCCAATCTGTCGCCCGCACTAAACAAAGCAGCTAAACCCAGCAATGGCAAATGTCATTGACCCTTAACTGTTCTTACTACTGGACGTGTTTGTCTGTTGTCATGATTAGAGTACCTCTATGATTTAATTAAGGAACTCTAGTCATGATAAGAACTTGTAATTCGCAGCACTCGATAATTCTTAAACCAACGATTGCTATGCATAGCAACCAATTGCAGCACCGCTTGGTCGAGAGGGCCGGGCTTTCCATTCTCATAACAATGAGTGGGTGGAAATTTCCTTATTTAAATGCGTACACTAATGGTCTAATAATATCCATTACTAACGTTGTAAAAATCCTGGAAATTACCGTATACTTATGGATATACAGAAATCATAACCTTGTTAAAGAGACGGAATTTCCTTACAAAAACGACTGCTATTATGTCAACGTTTAAATAGAAATAAGTAAATACATTGCAAATCTTCAAAACTCAAGAAATCAAAATATGGTTATCTCAGGAATGCTGTTAAAGGGTCGGCTAAATTTATATTTCTTGAATGCGAGTAATTGGTTAAAATTAGAAGTATGACATAATTACGCGAGTAATGTATCACTTCGTGCTATGTGCTGTCGTGTGCAATAATTTTGCTTACGTGACAATACACGTGATATATCATGCATTGTGAAGCGGAACCGATGAGTTTTATTGTTGCTAAATTAAACCATTAGAGCAGAATTACTCTATACTCGCTTTTATCCTTAACGGTTTACAACATGCACCACCGTTTAACCGTTTCAAAACAAAAGGGCCTCAAATATAAACATATATGTATATAAACGGCACACACACCAGTGACTTAAACATTCAAGTAATTGTTATGTCAGCAGATGATCAAGCTGTAACTATGCGCAATGATTTGTATTTTAATAAAAGTAGTTCCAAGTTTTTCCTCGTGGCTCGATCGTTGATTCATCTCAACGACCGCAGCAATGACAAGACATGATGGCAGCGTCGCATTTTGACAACCGATGAAAACTTGTACAAATCAAACAAAACAGTAATATGCAATAACACGTTGTGTATGTTACGGCCTCTAATAGACACTGAAGAGACCAAATAACCCCTTCAGACTAATCGACCAGAGTGGGGGAAAACCCGGACTCCCAATCTGTCGCTCGCACTAAACAAAGCAGCTAAACCCAGCAATGACAAATGTCATTCACCCTTAACTGATGCACAGGTAAAATCAACTATTTAACTACATTTGATTGAAAACTGGATATGATTGTAACACGTACGCGATGTTTTGTATGGAGATCGGGGCCTAAATTTGAAGTATTGCTTCAGGATTACTCAGTTATGGTTGTGTAATTTGTATTAATCATTTCTCTCCCAGATAACAAAATCAAACATGAAAGATCCGATTGTGCTTTATACAATTTACTAATTTAGTCGCATTATACCACGACTGGAGCCTTCAACCAAACAGCGTTCTCCGTTGTCATGCCACAACAGTGCATCAACCCCTCTGCACCACAAATCACTTCGTTCATTGTAGACTATCATTTTATTAATTAATCAATTAATTAATTAATAAAATAAAATTTATTTAATAATAAATATAATATACATAAATTGATTAATTAATCGAGTAATCAATTAAATAATTGATCGATTAAATAATTAAGTAGTTAAATAGTTAAATAATGAATTTCAATTAATAATGAATTTCAATTAATAATGAATTTCAATTAATTACTAAAATAATTACTGAATTAATATTATATAAATAAATAAAGGGCTGATTAAATACACGCCTTTCGAAGCGTCAGAATGCTTATTCTGAACGTTTGACGAAACATTCGCAAGTGCGCATTATACATAATAATTAGCGCTGATACAAGCATATGCCATGTGACAATAGTTTATTGTTCTTCTCATTAACCTGTTCGCCCAGAGCGTGGACGCATTGACCCCGGTCACTAACGACGCCGATGCACGCTCACTCAGTGCGTCGCCAGAAAACAAAATTTCCCGGATTTCTCGAGAAACGACATTTAGACAGTTCGTGCGCACTCAGGATGGTTTTCTTTGTTTGGGGCAAAGTGTAAACAAAAAATAATGATTCTTTGACATTAATGTTTTAATTCTGTTCTTCTTGTTATTCCAATTATTATCCCGTTAACCGCAAATGAACACTTATTGGATATTATGGCGCTATGATATTTTTTTTTCACTCATTTATTTTTGTTCAATAATTATGATTAATACAAGTATTAATATTAGTACAAATATCTCGCGCTTGCAAATCGAGACGACTTTCCTCGAGTGCAGTGAGCTTCCAAGTTCTTTAGCCCTTTTACCTCAGGCAGTGCAAATTATATAATTATGTTTTCTGTGTGTTTTAAATCAAATTCACTCATCATTTGCACCTTAAAACTCGTGTACAATTGTATATTCATTTCCATGTACATCATACATATGCCTATATGCCTATGCATGAACCTATATGCATGGGTCATTGCACCTGCTACCTCATGAGTACTGCACAAATAGTGTGCCAGTATATAGTGCGTGTAGCCGTGCGTATATAAATGTACGTTTATCTCCATCATTAGGCATTTATGACGCCACATCAGTCACTGGTGATGTGATTGGTGCATAATTACCTTGAAAACCACCGGTGAAATCCCGAATTGACGACACCCTGCATGTTATACTTCATCTGCGGTTACCTGTAGCTGCACAGGTAAATGCAACACCTTCCTGCCTCTTTGTGTGGTTAAAGAAACTCAGCGAGAGAGAAAAATTCCATTCACTCGCAGAGGAAACTTACCTGAATGGATTCCATTGATCTGAGCAGCCACCCAACATGCACATGAGACAAGAAAGTAAGCAACGAGACTGCACGTCAATGAGTGACCAGTATATTAATTCGACACTCAAAGACCATTGCATAACAATTCAGAGCGGTGGGAAGCATGATTCCTCGATCACGACTTGTGGTCGCTGGCTAATATGCCTGTCAGGAATATATGCACATGATTTATTTTATTTACACTATAGCATCCTCCCTGTCTCTCCTCTCCCTCCTCTCTTTCTGGCATATTTCTCCACCACATATCACCACACCACATATTCTGACTCTCTCCTCTTCTCCTTAATTACTCCTCCTCTTAATCATTAATTAATGAAACCAGTTCCTTCCAGTCTTTCCTCATCCACCCCTCCCCTTTTCACTTTCCATTGCCACCTCATCCCCATCCTGCTACATCGCCCGTGGGTTCAATGTCCTCCTCTTTAGTCCCTGGCACTTCCGGCCTGGTGCTCGGTGCCTTGCGGCGATGTGATTGTGGTTTCGGAGTGAAGCGAGGATGCAGATATCGCTCTACTTCTCACTTCTCCCATCGTCAGCATTCGTCTTGTTAGCCTCGTTGACTGATGGTCTTACTGTGGTCTCGTAAATTCACTCATAACACACACCGAATCCGGTATTCCCCATAACCCAACCCATTCACTAATTACTTCATAATTTAACATTGGCTCATGCCTGTTTTACAATACGTGCAGAGGATCACAGCGACACAAATATGCTTCAGCGTGACGACGTTGGACTCTGACATGTACGCGTACAAGGAATTCAATTCGCGACGAATGAAACATGGAGTCAGTGACCTTGCCCTTCCCACCCGCCTTTGGTGTCACAAGAGAGCTGTTGTACATCCTTTTAGTACATCCTTTTACTGTTCGTGTGCATGCAATCCATGCATATACTAGTTTACATATACAAAAGAGAGAATTCAAGTTCATTGATACAGCTACATGCAGAGCATTTCGCCATAAGCTCAGTATCCATGCCTCCCATGTATATGTATATAGGTCCTAGGTACACGTAAATGTACATGTATATACAGACATAATTTTATATATACATGGCAATTCCAAGAAATTATGTTCGTGTTAATTATTAACAAGTCTGTGGAGTGTGTATTCGATTCCAAGTGCTCTGGTTGCATTTAGGGGCCTAGTATTGGTTTAGCATCACTATTGCTCTTTGTACGAGGTGACGTTCTTTTCTAGTCTCGACTCGATAACGTACTTGTCAACATCCAGAGAACAAAATTAGGTAGATTTCTACGCGGGCTGAAGTGATGCCAGGACTTGGACTTGAAATCAAATCACCATAAAACAATGTACGAATTGATGATCCCATTCTTTTCTTTGTAGAGTTGTGAAAAAAAAAGAAGAGAGATAATTATATACACTCAAAATAATACAAGACAATACAAGAAATAAAATACTAGCAAACTATAGCATACAATAATATTTTTTTTGTAAATTACAAAAGGCAATTGAAAACACTTAACCGGACAATGCATTAAAAATATCACGACATCTGAAAAAAAAAAAAAAAAAAAAAAAAAAAAATAACCGGTAGAACTTAACTAAAATCCGGTACACTGTAGACGACTTTTTTTTTTTACCCCGAATCCGGTAGACTACAGGGAAATCCGGTAGGCTTGGCAAGTAAGCGATAATCATCTACAAATTTTACATCATGAGGTCATTTGCAACAGAAGGCCTATTGCGGTCATGGTCACAAATGCCGTCCTCTGAACAGTGATCCGGCTAAATGCTACATCTAGTACAAGTACACACCGGGAGCGATCTGGTAATTATATCCGAAACGGAAGTACATGCGTGTGATTGTAATGTAGGTCAATGTACAAGAGTACTGATGTGATCATGTGACATGTGGCCATGGCACACTCGAAATGATTATGATATGATTGAAATTGAGTGTGCGGTTGTTCCGCGCTTCAAGTGTTTATCCATTCATAGTAATAAAGCGATGGAATACGATATCCGTGGCCTTGCGTACTGATCTCTTGGCTTTAAGATAATCTTTTAATGTCGCAAGTGAGAAGGAAATGTCGCTGACCACAACCACGTGAGGTATTCAATGCGGTGGTTACTTCGCGCGACTTGTGAGGTTTCAGTTGACCACTGAATGTGCTGACTGGTCACTTCAAAGCTTGACCTCAGTCACTCCTACGCATAATAACAAAGCATGAATACGCCGTCAATCCCTTCCGGTAACAAAATTTATGAAAATAAACGATGTCCAATTTAATGTCTCCGTTTTCGCGGTTTATAAATGTGAAATAAAAAATGCTGTTGGAATTAATTTATCGTTCGCGTACGCCCCCGTAATGCGCTCATCTTAGCCCCTGGGGATTGTATGACGAACCCACACTGCCCACACGAATGGTCAGTCATGTTCGTTAACTTTCCCCCCGCTGATAGTCCCTGGACGCTGCTGAGTCATCTGACCGTAGGTTTCTTTAAGCTGACGTCAGCTTTCGCGCTTCTCAAGCTTGCTCCCAGCGCTCAGCGCCCTTGGCGATCATAACGCACCTCGAGAAACCGCAAAACCTTACAGTCGATTATGTGATTTACGAATTCTCTCGCGATATGAATCGCTGTTGTTCAACGGAAACCAGAGTCAAGTGTGATTAGTATCTCGTCATAGTATGACCATACACAAATACGACACGCTCTGACTGAAAAGCGTTGCGACGAACAGGCGCTCGACGGATGCTGCGAAGGGGATTCCCCCGATCTATTTTTAGGTCGTGACATAAGAGAGTAACTCCCGGGCCTTTTCGCGCCGCTCTGAGTTCGCAAGACCGTCTTGTGGTTATGTTCGTCGCTTCGACCGCACGCTTTGGAGACTTGCAGGTTATCTGTCGAATTATTTAAACATTGATTCAGTCGAGAACCCTTGAAACACACCGAAACCTTAGCCTGCGATGCCATCATATCGAAAAAGTTGAGTCTTTGTAGAGGATTGCAATTGAAAGTGTTGGTCACTCAGAGGTTAAAGTTGGACTATCGACATGAGATCAGCTGAGTCAGTCGTTATGGCGTCGAAACCTGTGGATATGTCCAAGGAAACTGAAGGTTCTCTTCCTCCGCCGTATGGAGAGTGTTGGGCTGTCACAGACATGTCTCATCCACCGAAGATAGTTGTTCCCTCGTCGCCAATATCTCTCAATATAAATATGGGAGACCATTGGCCAGAAGTTCATCAACCTGAAGTTCAACAAGAAGTCATCTACCTCCGTGAAAACAGCCGCAATCTGGATATCGAAACGCACAACCGACGTCCCAGAAATACTCAGAAGAAATCATCCAAGAAAAGCAAAGCACGATTATTTTTTACTTTTATCTGCAAAATGGGCATCATCGGTTTAATTTCATTCCTCGTCACATTGTCATTCTACTGCGTCCAAGCCAGGACAAGACACTCGGCAGATTATCGCTTAATTGTCAGTGCTGTGGAGCGATCTCATTGCACACCCTGCGACGAGCTGATGATGCGCTTAACAGCAGAGTTCGACAACCACGAAATCACTTTGGAGGATCTCAAAGAACAATTCGGAGAGACGGACGACAATGACAATAGTGTATGTTGTGTTAAATCTCCCCAACAAATGATCGCGCTCATCAACACTGTAAGTATAACGCCTATAATGTCACGATTTATTTTATTATTTATGAATATTATTAAACCAAAACAGAGGCTCACTCAGTTGTCGATTCGCAGCGATGTGAGTTCTGGGGAGGGTCGCCAAGCCCCGCACAGAGTGGCTCTGCACGCCATTATGCAGAAATCGCCAGAACATCCCATTCGAGATATCAAAAGTAGGTCAATCATTAAAAACTCGCAAACAAATGTCATAAAAATGTTCATATTTATTTATAGATTTCTCGGATATTTCGTTATCCGAGTGGAATTTCGATTCTGATCTTGCTTTTTGCGATCCTGGAAGTCCGCAGACCAGTCTATGCAGACGCTTCAGCCCTCGTCACCATAACAACGGTATCCTGATTCCGTTCCAAGGAAGATACACCATCAACTGCCGCGTGGCGTGGCGGGCCCCCACGACGCTGACAGCCGGTCCATCTGACTCAGAGTTCGCCTTGAAGATCTCCAGAATCCGTTCCGGCAGCGACAACATCGAGACGCTGGCGTTGGATCCGGTGCAGGCCCCCTGCGAACCCCACCGCCACCCGTGCGCCGTCGCCCGCATTCACCAAACCCTCCGCTTGTCTCACGGCGACAGACTCATCATCTCCGTGAAACACAAGGAGCTGCTCTATGACAGGGTCGAGCACACTTTCCTTGAACTGATTGGGGAGTCATTCTCCTGGTTATAAAAAAAAAAAAAGGAAAAGAAAAGAGAAAAAAGAAAAAAAGAGAGAACAAAAAACAGATCTCACATAGGAAATTAATACTTCAGCCCACAAGACAAAGTCATGCATCAGACCGCGCTCTTATTATTATTCCCGGTTCGTCCTGCTCTTCATTTTAAACTTTTTTTTCTTCTCCCTATCTCTGGACTTATATGTCCTGTTCAATGCCAGTATTTTTCTTATTATAACATTTCAACATCTCAAATCATATCAAATATGCTGTATTATGGAGATATTGAGATGCTATTTATAGATTATTTACATCAGAAGTTAAATTATTAACTTGATAAGTATTCATATTCGTGAGCTTAATGTGATAATTTATGCGAATGCATGACGTCATGATTGTTATCTTAAATGGAAAAATGTTTTGTTTATCTACTTAAGTGCGTTATGATTCCCCAACTTGGGGCGTTATGATTGCACGTGCGTTCTACTCTCCATTTTGTTATTGTACTTATAGGTCTGAAACTATTGTAATTAATTGAGTATTTTGTGTATTCAATTTCAAATTGTTTCTCTTTATACTTGAGTTTTCATAGTCCTGCAATATCATCATATCTACCTCTGATATAGTTTGACTGAAAATTAGCCTTAATTAGGTTGTGCATAATGGTCTTCATGCATTCATTCATTTTTTTTTAAATAATTTATTAGCCATATTATGTATTTCAAGTCTTCCTTGATAGATTTAATATATGTATTTTCAAGATATTTAATATATTTTTATTTTTTTTTTTACATACTACATGTGCATGTGTATTACAGTGTATACAAAAGACATTCTCATTTCTGAATAAATGATTGAAAAAGATCTAAACACATCCTTGTTTATTTCAATATTGCAAGCTTGCACGTATCCCCATGCACCATCGATATTTATCAATTTACCCATAAGTGCATTCTACATCGCATAATCATGACATAATCTTCGGCTACCAGCTATGGGAACGAGGGTGCAGAAATAATAGGAATGAAAATGAATTCAAAGAAATGAAAAGAAGAAGCTTGGCGTTTAAGATCAACACGTTCAAACTGGTCGTATCATCATTACGTCAACGATTAACTGCCGATTTCTTTATACCTACGTGTACCAAATACATGAAATAATGTAACTTTTATGATCAAAATGGGTTTCCCAATTTTGAGATCCAATGCAAAATTTGAAAGCGCTATCATAACGCATGAGAATAACGTTATGATGAGTGATTTCGGCAAGAAATGTTTGTATTAATGCGCGCGATGCATTTCGAGTACTCGGTACCTAAATCACGGATGTGTCGCCCTGAATCAAATTACGTAATTTCATAATACTTTATAGCATGTAAAATTCGATGAAACATAGAAGAAATATGCCAATTATGATGTTAATATGACACAGACTCTGGGGACTATTTTCGTATAATGCCAGATGGCGTTTGTGCGTAAACAAAGGTACTTGTCATCTCCTTTGTTGAGGCAGCTTCACAGATTCGCGGGCCTCAAACAGCTCTCGGTGAGTAATTCAACCGCAGAATCCACTACGAACATTGGAGCAAATGTTGAAGTTTTGAAAAAAGCCTAGAGTACTGGGAATTTAAATCAGAAATCTTGTAAAATTGATTTTTTTTCCCTTCTTTGACGGCTGCTTGTACTCGTCGCTCGATTATCGCTCACAATGGAATATCCGAGCTGTCAACTTTTTTGACAGCCTGCAATTTTTCGCTTTTTCATTTAGAATTGACCAGGGGGTGACACTCTATGGCTCTAAGGTTTGTGTTTGAGGTTTGTTGATGTGAGCATTGCATAGGTTAGTTGCAATTGTGAAATTTTGAGGTTTTCTAATTATTTCTGGAGCAGTTGCCGATGACTTGAAAGTTGAATGGGTCCCTTACAATGCTGATCAAAAATCATTCTATGAAGATTCAGAGTGGTAGAGAGAGCATGGGAATGGCGTTAAATGTGTGTTTTCTTACAACAGGGAATGGTGGTGCAGTGAAGAGTCACCCTCATGCTGATAGTACTTGGTTTTGAAGGCAACTCTTCCTCTCTCTCTGCTAACATGGCTGAAGCAGCCCTAGCAAAACCCAAGGGTCGCACCCCCAAAACCGACGATAAATCCAAACTCCTGAGCTGCATGGTAAGAAAATTTGCTAAATTTCCTATCAAACACAAAATTTTGTAATTTTTTCAGTATTGTGATTACAAGACTCGTTTCAATGGCAACCTCACAAAGCACATACGTATTCACACTGGAGAAAAGCCTTTCCAATGTCGCTTCTGCAGCAAGAGATTCGCCTCCAAGTCAAACCACAAGAGTCATGAAACTATTCACAGCGCCCCTTTGAAGTGCCCTGTCGAGACGTGCACGTTTGCTTGTCAGCAGTCAGTGAGAATGAGCACACACATTGCTCGTTATCACCCGAACCACCCTACAAAGTATGACCTAATTCACAAGAAACTGACTGCGGGTAGGCGGACAATCATGCCGATCAATGACACAGGACTCAAATTGAAGATTTCCAATGTGAAGAGCTTGCCAAAGAACTCAGTCAAATCTCTGCTACCTAAGCCTGGGGTTGCTGTCCAGAGTAGAGAGTCGGTCAGTCTGAAGCCAGCTGACCTCAAGCAGAACCTCCTTGTGCCTCTGCCCATGAGCTCCTTGAACGGCCTCCAACTGCCCTCTGGCCTGACCTCCTTGCCCCTCACTTTTCTCTCTCCTGGCTCGGTTTTGCCGAGTATGACAAAGGCAGAACCTTCAACAGTAAGAGCGCAAGAGCTGAAGGCCAACACAAGGGACTTGGTGAAAATTGTCACCAACAACTCTGCGGTTGACCCCAATGTGCTGTGGAATGACATCATGCAGCAGTCGACTGTGATCCCCAGCATATCAGCTGAGCCTCACACGAGCACGATTCTGTCGTTCATGGAGGACACCCAGGGAGGCGCTGTCTCGTCTACCATCCAAGAAGCCACTGAGCCACCCACATCCATTTGCAATGGAGACCCAGGAAAGGCCCTGTCACCCTGTGTCACCAGCAGCATGACAGACACCTCCAACGGAAACCACGATTCCGACGAGGAGAAGCGGCCGCCACGATCACGGCGCAAAGCCTTCTGTCCACGAAAGTCAGCACGTTCTGTCGTTCAATTCTCGGACGCTGATTCTGCCTCTGATGCTGTCACTGCCGCTCTCTTCAAATCGTCCGCTGATCACGACCTTCCATTGGAACCCCCAGCCGAGGTCAACGGCCTGGACGGTGAGGACGAAAGTGAGCTGTCTCAGGAGATCTCTCGGATGGACCTTCATGAGGTGCTGGACGTGCTAGTCAGGCAGAACCGGCTCTTCTGCTGTGAGCATTGTGAGATGTACTTTCCCAGCTACAGCACTTTTGTGCTACATCGCGGCTGCCATGGCACGGAAGATCCTTTCCAGTGCCACTTCTGTCACGTCTCATTCACAGGCAAGTTCGGCTTCCTTGCTCACTTCATGCAGTGTGTGCAGAAGTGAAGCAGCACTTCCTTAGAGTGGAATTTTGGTGGCGGTCAGCTTTAAACATTTTTTTGGCTTCAGCGTTTAAAACGCAACTAGTGCTTGATATTTTACGGCATAATTTCAGTCACACATAATGATGTATGCAAGCGTGTTCACAACAGAGTGCAATCCTTTTCTGAGTGCTCCTTTAAGTTATTTCATATAAACCAATGTTTTTTTGGGGGCCCGCTGTATGTACATGTATTGAATCTCATAATGTTGAATCGAGTCATGTCTTTCTGTATTACGTAAACCGTGGTCGTTTTGTTTGCGAATGCTTACGTCGCTGTGTTGTTTTGATCTCATCTCCCGAGGCCTAAGCATCCTCGCGTGATATATCTTGTTATTTTCACTGCATGTACCTGCTGATTATCTATAGAGATGCCTATGAGACGACCCTCTTCATACCAAAGTAGCTTCCATTCAACGTCGTTTAAGATTCAAACAAACAAAACCATTGTGCTTTTTTCCCTTTATTTATAATTTATAATTTTTTTTTTTGAATTATTGTTTAATGTCAGCATTATTAATTTATTCTCATGACCTCTTGACCCCTGATCTCTGTGTTGTATTTTTATGCGATGCTTCTTCTCATTTTGCATTGTGTCTCCTAGTCACCAAAAATGACTCATTTTTTGGTATTTTTCCCTCATGTTTTTTTTATGCAATTTTCATATCTCCATATAAAATTGCAATGTTTTTGGGGTACGGTTGTATGATGTATATTTATGGCTAGAAGTGCTTTTTTGTTCTCCCTCTGTGTATTTTGTATGTGTATTTAATTCGGGAGGGTGGTATAGGTTTATTCTCCAATGTTAACGTGTGTGTCTATTATACGTTGGTCAGTTTTTTATATTTATTTAATTAATTATTTCTTTTCCCTTAGCTGAAATACTCAGAATATCCATGACAACGGCTACTGATACCAAAAAACCGACCAGTTTGAATTTTGAAATATCTCAAGTTACTGTTCAAGCTGCCGTCTGAATTGAATCTCACTAAAAACAAAGTCAAACTTGCTTTATTTTGCCATCATATTTATTTTGGTTGCCATTATTTCTGATACAGCATACATTCCATTTCTAGTTATTTATTTCTCTGTTTTCTTTTTTGTCTCGTTTTGTCAGACAAACTATTTTTTTGTGCGTATTCCCCAGTTTTTTTGTATTCGTTTTGGTGTTTATTTTTCTTTTACATTATTATTTAACGCAGCATGCTTCTATTTCCTCTCCTTTATTTTGGTATACCACGAATCTCAATTTGTTTGGTCAGTTCATTTATACTAGTCATTTTCTTTTCCTCTGCCATCAGAATAATTTTTTTTTTATAGACCCTGATAGCCGTCATACCCGAGTTATTTGGTTTAGAATTAATAATAAACTAATTAAAAAAAAAATTGATTGATCCCAAATCAGAGGTGTATTCACCTCGCCATTCATTCTCGTTCAACATGCTTTTTTTTTTTTTTTTTTTTTTTTTTTTTGTCCTGCAAGATTGGTGTGGTATGGAAACTAAAGTGCCTGGGATATTGGTAATTTTATGTCTAAACAATCCACTTGTCAATATGTCTCTTGTGTAACCTTCGTCATTATTATTTCCCATACAACTGAAGCGTAATGGCTGAGTTAAAACAGTCGGTTGGTGATGTGTTCAGCTGAAGTGTATCGTTCATTCTGGTGAAAGTTTAGTGATCATGTTGTAGCTGTCACGGGGTAGGTGAATCGTGTCAATAAAAACAGGTCCATCTGTCAGTATTCATGCCTTTTTCTTTTTGTGTGATTCCTCTCTGGCTGCTTTACAAAAGATCCAATGTTACTTGTACACAATTTTCCAGTTTATGTGGATTAATGTACAGATTAATCGGACAAGTATTACTACACACCGTAGTATTACTGAATGCAAAGAGAACTGTTTGTAATCTCACACACAAAAATCATCTGTGTTGATTAATTTTTCAAATTTCATGCATCTAATATCATGAACCAATTCTAATCGAAGTGTAGTGCATGCGTACATGTAAATACATGTATATACATGTACATACATTATTCTGTAACTCAGTCTGGACTCTGCACTTAGCCTGTTATGTGTTATAATGCAAACCATTTATAGATATCGATTTATTAATATGATAAATTATCAATTATTAGGACTAACAAGCAGACGACGGCACAACAACCGGTCCAGTGACTCCAGTTCGTCTGCTCACTGAGTTCTAAGAATTATATTTGGGGAGGATTTTCATGGAATCATAACGTTCAGCAGGGTCATAACGCACCTTGACCAGTTTCATTGGGTTGAGTCACGGGCGTTCCGGAAGTTGAGCGATCACTTGATCGAGGGTGCCATCTTGACTCCTAACTAGACGCAATGAGGATATAGGTGCATAGAGACTCGTTTTAGCCCATTGAACGTAATTCGAAGTTCGTAATTATCAAGATGCCGAGTTGTAGTGCCATTAAATGCAAGAGCAGGACGGAAATGAAGTTGCATCGTTTTCCAGCTGACCCTGAGCGGAGACGAGTGTGGGTGAATCGAGTACAACGGTTTGATTCTGTAACTCAACTCCCTTGGGAACCCAACCAGTCGTCACGTCTTTGTGAGGTTTGTGCTTGACATTAGTAACTGGAATCATGCAGTAATTCTATCAATCAAACCTGCAATCGATATAACACCTGTTACATAATATGCATCATAGTGCATTTAACATACGCATCATGTCATGTGCAAGGGGGCACCGGCTAGCTCAGTGGGTTAAATCGCTGACCACAATCCAATGCCGACCGTGGGGGTCGAGGTCCCGGGTTCGAGACCCGATCAGGCCACGGGCGTTATGATTGTGAATTATAATTGTAATTCGTTATAATTGTAATTCTTCGGTGACTCTGCAGTGCTGCCCAACTGCGTAACAAGGTCGGGCACTGTGTACTACTGTCTATGGTGGTATGCAGGATAAAGAATTCTTGGGATTTATCGATAAGAGTAGGGGGAAACCCCGGTCCCGGGCCTTCTGTTCTGGCGCCCGTATCACCCGGATGGGTTATATTACTGGCATGCGCATATATACTTCAGTATACACTGTACATGCACCATTTGTCTTTTGGATGAACACCCATTTTCGCTATGGGGTATACGAGGCCTCTGGAAAACAATAGGGATAATATTTCTGGGTCAAGTGTACAATTAATGAACTAATTTTCTGCATTATATTTCATTTTCCAAAGGAGCATTTTGAGAGTGATCAGTACGAGACTGGAAGGATTGATGGGAGAAAGCTCCTGAAGAGGAGTGCCGTTCCATCGATCTTCCCTCACCAGTCTCCTGTGAGCACCATCAAGCCTCAAACAGAGGACAAGAAAAGTGCTGTTCTTCCAATCCTCCCACCCCAGACTGATTACACGCCGCTCAAAAAGTGCAAGAAGAATCATCCTACACAGGACCACACTTATTGTGATCCTACGAAAGACCCTCCAACAGAAGTCAACGTTGTTAAAAAAAGTGAGTTACTCTTTATATTTATGTTTTTTTTTTTTCTATTTCTGCTATTATTTGCTGTGTTATCTTTGTTTTTTTTGGGTGCGAGAATACATTCTTGAAATGAATGCATGATGATGATAATAATAATAATGATAATTACATTTATATTTCCCCAAAAACAATCATGAAAAAACCCAAAGAAAAATCTCTGGAAACTCATACAAACTTATATCTTTAATTCTGTATTCATGTACATGTACCAATTTTATGCGTATGTATATAGTTGCAGGTATCTAATGAATATGCGGAAGGACAAACTATGTCACTTTCTGTGCATCCAGCCTACTAGAAATTTGATAGGAGTACTTATAATGCTATACATGTATTCAGATATTTATACCTAATCTTATTCTTATATTTGGTGCCATTTACCTTGCATGATCATATGGATGGCAGATGCGATATAATTTAGAAATATTCTCTCTTTTTCTTTTTCAATTTACATGTATTCATTTTATTATTTTCTCTCACTCAAATTGTTGCAACAAAAAGTCAAAAATTTGCTCATTGTGAAATTTTGTTTTCTCTCTTTAGAAGGCAACAAAAAATCCAGACGACCAGGTCAACGGCAATCGAAAACTGAGCAGATTACGCTCCCTTGTGAATTGAAGGCATGCACTCAAGTGAACTGGAGGAAAAGGAAAAGGGAAAAAACTTTCTTATGTAGTGTGTGCAGCAAGGCTTTTTTTCAAAGTTCTCATTTGCTGGCGCACATGCGAAAACATACAGGTGAAAGACCATATAAATGTCAAGTGTGCAGCAAGGCTTTCTCTTGTAAAGACCATTTAAGGACGCACAAGTTAGTTCATACCAATGAAAAAAACTATTTATGTAATGTGTGCAGCAAAACTTTCTCTCATAGAGTCAGTTTGGTGGTTCACATGCGAGTGCACACTGGTGAAAAACCGTTTGAATGTGTTGTGTGCAAGAGGGCTTTCTCTCTTAAGTCTCACATGCAGAGTCATCTGAGAGTTCACACTGGTGAAAAACCTTATGAATGCAGTGTGTGCAAGAAAGCTTTTGCAAGTATTAGATCTGTGAAAATTCATATGCTAGTGCATACTGGTGAAAAACCATATGAATGCAGCATATGCAATAAGGCTTTCGGTCGTCGAACAAATTTGACAAGACATATGCTGGTGCACACTGGCGAAAAACCATTTCAATGCAATGTGTGCAATAAAGCCTACTCTCAGAACATCAGTTGCAAAAGACATATGCAAGTGCATGCTGAGCGAGAAGAATTTACATGCAGTGTGTGCAAAAAGGCTTTCTCTACTCATGGGCGTTTCAACCGGCATATGCGAACACACAATAAACCTTATGAATGCAATGTGTGCAAGAAGCGTTTCTCTAAACAATCTGGTGTGACAAGACATATGGTTGTGCACACTCGTGAAAAGCCATTTGAATGCAGTGTGTGCAACAAGGCTTTCACTCAGAGCTGTACTCTGAAAATACACATGCGAACACACAACAGTGAAAATGATAAATTAAGTTAGTGTTTGCATAAGACATACTCTCCGATCACCAATTTGAAGGACAAACCATGTGGGAGTGCACCATGGCACAATATAACCCACCATAATGAATGCTGTGTGCATGAGATTTGCTCAATCTGGAAATAAAGATGCCAGTGAAGGTGAAGAAGCACATGCGGATGCATGTGCTTGTTGAGCCTTGCTTTCTAGAGTGCGACTCTAAAGCAAAGGAGACTTTGAAACTACATGATTGTGAAAAAGACTGTTCAATGCAATGTTTGTAGTTGTATTCAGTGTCTGCATATTATTTATCCATTATTTGTGCAGATGTGCTCTCCTTGGGTATTCAATTAAAAAACTTTTATGGTATCATACATTTTGGTGTACAAGTATTGAGTTTCTCGGATCTTCATTATGGACGGGTTTTTTAAATAATACATTTACAATATTTTGAATTAATATTGGCAATAAACGGTCGTACCTACACTCATTTGAAGACAAATTCTTATCCAGGGTATATGAAAGCTGGATGCCTAGTAAAAGTGCATGTGGTTGCACGTTGCTTCACTCGTCACAGAACTTTTTCCTGGTAACATGTATTGTACCCATCAGATCAAATTATTCAATTTCCACCGCATGTAACTGAAGAACGTTGAAAAAGTAACCAAGCTTCCTTTACTAGTCCAATTTCTGCAATAAGCTTCTTCGCTGCCCACCAGATGCAAATACACGCATCAATGGACATTTCCAGATGCAGAGAAGAGAAAATTAGGATCAAGAAGAAAACTGGAAATTGATACAAAGTATTTTATTAAAATGAACACATATCAAGCACACGTGGGAACATAAGGACAGCAAACTGCGTCTCGGCATTTCATGCTTATTCAATCTCATTCTTTGGCGGCAGGCTCGCTCGCCTCCTCTTTCGATTCCTCTTTGTTAGATTTCTCGTCTCCACTTCCTCCCTTCTGTGAACACAGCACAGAAAAATAAATTCACACAAACACAAAATTAAGAGTTGCGCGTAGGCCATCCATCCGCAGCCTCAGGTGATCAATCATCCTCCGGGTTTTCATTTTCTTTCTGGGAATCGTCACAATTGTATTTCGGTTCGGGCATTTTCTCGCCAAACGCTGCCATTTCTTGGTCAAGGGGCAACATGCCATCGGCCATTGAGTTAGACCAGTCGTGGACCCCGGAGAAGAGGTCACCTGAGTTGCTTTGGACCTGGTACGCGGGATCCCTCTGTAAAGCAGGACGTCAGAATGACATTTATTCAGTGCACAACACAGAATAAGTGTAAGACTGAAGAGTTCAAGTGTTCATACCTTAGCGTCAATCTTAGCAAATTTGGCAAACATGCCAGCGTAAGTTTGCTTTTCCTTCTCCTTTATTTTCTTCATTGTTTGTTGGCAAATAATAATCTGGTTCTTGGCGGCTTTATTGTTCGGGTCGACCTCCAGCACCCGATTGAAGTCTGCGATCGCATCTTCGAAATCCTGAATTTGCATACTGGCCTGAGAATAGAATTGCAATGAAAATATATTTTCATTAAGATAGCAGAAGAAGCACTCACAGATCCTCGTCTGAAGAAAGCCTTTTCATTCTTCGAGTCCATTTCGAGGGCTTTATCGCAATTTTCTCGCACTTCTAAATACTTTTTCAATTTAAGACCGCACATGGCCAAGTTCAAATACGCGGCCAACAACAGCGCTTCTCTCTTTTGCTTCTCTTCGCCTTCCAATTTATCCTCTGATTGAAGATAATCCACAATCTTCATGTAGTAACGCTGCGCTAAATCAAACTTGGAAGCCTATAGGAGAGAAAAATATATAAATTAAAGAAAACATAAAATGATTCCCTACTTTGAAGTAGTTTGTTCCCTTAGCCTTCACTATTTCCGACTGTTCCAGCTTCTCAACAGCGTCCATTTCCCAATTCTCTTTCGCCTGTTGAAATATTTTTTTATGCAATACTGTCACTAAACAATAGAATTTCAAAGACCTTTTCGAATTTATTCAATTTCACTTCATAAACAAGATCAGTGTTCGCAGGAATGTTGTACTCGGTTGACCCTTTCAGGCCGTAAGCATGCTTAGCCGAAATTTTCAACTGCGCGCTTTCTCCTTTCTTGAATTTCTTGACAGCAAATTCAATTCCATCAATGACTCCAACTTCTGAGGCCTCTCCGACGATGAAAGCGATGTCTTCATCCTGAAAGACTCTGTCTCCATGGTAACCCTTTAAGTGGACTAAATGAAGAGAGAAAGGTCATACAATGACAGAGTACATCGTTATCACACAACCTTCAACAGTGGCACCATCATTAGGCGTGTCGTAACCACTTCCATCTTCAATCAGACTTTTTGTGATGCTGTTGTCTTTGTCTGGGGAAATATCCTCACCTAGAGGAGAATAAATTTATAAAATTAGATGTAAGTCGTTGAGAATGATAAAGAATGCAATTCACATACCCTTCCAATCAAATAACTCAACCTCAAAAATCAGCGTAGCATTAGGGGGAATGCTGCCAGACCCTCTCTCTCCATATGCATAATCCGCTCGACAGGTAAATACCGACAGCTCTCCTCTGGTCATGGTTGCAACGCCAAGGTCCCATGCTTTGATGACCTGGCCTGAAGAGGGAAGTGAAATAAATAACATTGTACACAGCAAATTATTTTATTCGTCCGCACCTTTCCCCAATTGAAAAGTAAAGTATTCTCCACGCTTTCTGCTAGAGTCAAACTCGGAGCCATCCGTGAGGGTACCGACGTAGTGCACTGACACCTTGTCGCCTGCGCGGGGCTTGTCAGTCGAGGTGCCAGCTCGCTTCACCTCCTTCAAAACACCGCCGTCTTTGTTCTCGGTGATGTCCACAGCCCCTGCCGGCTGCCCACTCTCCGTTCCCGTCATAATTCAGAAAATGTTCAAATGGCGGACAGGATGCGCAAACGAAAGAGAAAGTATCAAAGAAATCAATTGTTTGAGTTCTAGAAAATTCACATGGAAGTCAGCCCGGCGTGTAGTGTGATTACGCGCAGAGTTCACTTCCTGTGCACCTCAAGGCCGATTAGAATAAGGACATGTCAAAGGTTATATCTTAAATAGCTCAAGGCTGCATATCAGGTCAGGTCATGAACTATTGGAGGTGTTTACATCGACGCCGTTTTCCAGGGCATCGTACGTAATCACTGTTCACAGCTTCTTCGTTTGTTGAAATTCGCGGAGATTTCAGTATTGACAGTTATTGACAGGGGGCTACAACCATGCATCGCTGTTCAAGATCATTTCTTCAACTCGGGAGAGTTGCTAAAGATGTCATTTCGCTTCGATTTTCAACTTCGAGGGTGACAGCCGCCAATTCGCGATTTGGAGGAGTATCCTCTCGCAAGTCGTCAGCGGCAGCTGGAATTCCCTCGCAGGACAACCTCCTGCACCCGGATTACAGAGGGATCGACAACCCGTTCATCTACGACGATGCATACCAGAGGAGTATTGAGAATCCGGAGGAGTTCTGGGGGGCAGCGGCCGAGGAAATCGTGTGGGAGAAGAAGTGGGACAGGGTCCTGGATAACGACAACCCTCCCTTCACTAAATGGTTCGTATCAGCCTACCCTGGCAGGCTTATGTATACAATAATTATAATCAATTTGTTTATAATAATACATGTCACATTGTCGAACTAGGTATGAAATCAGCTGATAATGATGGATTGATGTTTAATTATTTATCGTTAATTACAATACATACATAATTAGTTATTTCAATTTTAGTAAATGTATTCTAAAAATCAATATATACTGTATTTCCTCAATCGGTGGAGGTTTTAATAAATGTTGGCCTAGATGTAGATAGTTTTTATTTAATTTTTATTTAATTTTTTATTTAATTTTTTATTATCATTTTTTTTTTTATGTGGCAGCTCTGGCTACTTCGAAATTTCTATAGTTAGGGTGACCATGAAAATAATATATATATATATTATATATTTATATATATTATATATGGTAGAGAAATATTGGCAAAAAAATGGTTCTTTCCTCATTTAGCATGGGAATTATAGAATTATTTATTGATATCAGGTCTTTTATCGAATCGGAAAATATTATTTCTTCGTGACTATATGAATTTTGGTGTTGATGCCATATTAGTTTGCTGAAAGTTGATACACCGAGGCACGAAGAGGAGGGTTTCTTGGCTTAAAAGAGACATGTTTTTATATTATTTGAAATGGCAGAGTAGTACATTGGGCAAATTCTACCAACATATTTTACGATAGTATTTGTTGAATTTAATATTTTTGTAAAGAGCTTACAGAAGCGAAGTAACAATTGTAAATCAAAATTTAACCAGTCCCTGACAAGTGGGATCAATTTTGAATGGGAAGTTGGGAACGAGGGTGCAGAAATAATAAGTGTCAAATGCAACGTTATTCGTTTGTAACATAATATCTTTACAAGCTGTCTATATTATAGCTATTATAATTTAAACTGACACATGAGCCTAAATAAATGAATTGTGGCTTGACAGGAATATGATCATTGCATAGGAAAAGATTAACGCCATCATGGGAACCATTGTGCAAAAAAAAAAAAAAAACTTTTAGTGGAATTAAATTTGACATCCAAAATATCCGAGAACTACCCACAAGCAGTAAGCATTATTTGTGCAGCATTGACACTTGGGGCGAGTAACGTTAAATCATCAGCATAGGCAAGTGCTCCTGAAAAGTAGTGTCCTAAATAACAACCAACATTCAATTTAGAAAGAGAAACCAACAATCCATCCAAATATAAACAAAACAATATAGCTCTATAAATGTAAAAGCATGTAAGAATACCAGCATTATAGATTGTATAAATATTTATCTCCCATTAAAATAATTATGTTTTCTTGAAGATTCCACTGTATTGAATCTTCCATAAATATATATATAAATTATACCACAATGTACATACTGTAGTAGATACAAAAATTAGGAACCGGTCCTAAATCCCATTGTGCAACACGTCCTCCCTGTTGGCTGCTCCGACCGATGGTTTAATTGCCGTCGTCTGCTCTTTAGTCATTGCCTAAATCCAACTAATGCCTAAAATGAATTTTACTAAAATTATAATTTTATGAAGTATCTTGAACCGTCTGATGAGGCAGCGCCATAATTTTCTTACACGTTTTACACACATACGTGTACTTGGTATTATTTCGTATCCACCCATTAAGCACAGATCAGCATAATCACCATACATAGTAATTAAAGGTTGTTTTGTTGTTGTTATTCATTTGTGTAAAATATTTGCCATTCTTTGATTTTTCACAACTAATTAGTTAATTAATCTAAAATTAATTAATGAACTTTAATTAGGACGGTATTTCAGTTTAAAGGTCATCAGTATAACCCTGTTTTGTTTATACTGACATAATTTATGCAGCCTTGAAAAAATAAAATATGGCTGATATTGTAAATTTATTCTTTTTGACCACGACTGTCAATTAGGGGTTGGGTCATGTATTTTTACATAATTAATTTAATTAATGAACAATGTCTAATTTATTTACATTTTTTGGTTTTGATATGAATGGGGGTCAATTTGCTGAAAACTTCAATTTTAGCAGAGATATAGGAAACTATCTGATACATATTTCTAAAAACGACTCAAAATCGGTCCTAAAACGGCACCTTTCAGCAACTGATATCCGTAATATGGGTTTGACATGCAGTTATACATATTTTGAAATGAGATAGATGGACGCTGATAGTTTGTGGAGCTCACACGAAACACATTTCGAAATACGTAATATTGTCTTTTTGGACATACCCCTACCATGCTCAAAACAGGTTTTCTACCCATAAGCTACCACTTTCATACTGCTATCACGTCTAAACCTTAGCTAGGGATGTTGAATATTGTAAAAATCACTGTTTCGTTTTTCTCGAAATTTGGTACCTTTTTTCATCCAGCTCAAGGACTATACATGTTTAATTTAGGCCTATATTTTAGACTGATCTAGCATCTTAGAATCCTCCGGTTTTCTTCAATGACAATATCAACGAATGATAAATGTGTTCTATATGAACTTCTATCACGCGAATGCCTTTTTTCCCCGCTTTCTAGGCCAAGGCAACAGCAGATTTTTCCCCAAACAATTCTGACCTTTTTGTACAGGTTTTGTTGCCTGTTATTGTTATCAACCTCGTAATACTGCGTTTCTCTAAACGCGTGCATCACGCTGCCATGCAGTGCATCCGTCAGAGGGAATCATAAAGCAAAATTAAAATACTTCTATTGCCAGTCATAACGAGTAATTGATACTCAGACATGTTGCCCATTCGACAGGGTTACTCTGACCTATACATTTGACCTCATTCAATGTTTCTCAATGTTTGCCGTAGCTTGCTAAGTAGAGCTAAACAAATTAGTTTGAAAACCAGAGCAATATTCGTGAGTAAATATAAGGATAACAAATATAAATGGTCTCCGTTTTGGGCGGTATAGTGGTATACATGTAATATTAATTTGCTAGAATTGACGTCAATGTAGCAACAAACTCCAGCCATAGTTAGAATCTGCATCGTGTGCTCATTGTTGCCTTAGGTTAGTGTTGCCTTCAGTGCTGCCTATGGTAATTTCTGTATCATAAGCCTTGTAGCAAACTTACAGCTATACTGCGTATACAATATAAGTAAATGTACTAGTATTCAAGTATTCACGCCAGACAAGTTTTCATATTTTGCTAATGCCAAAAATAAAATGAGAACCCATTTTAACAGCGGAACTGCACGATCTGCAAGTTGTGTATATGATGCATGCAGTGATGCCTGATGGTAAATGCTGTCACATACACCGCGCATTTCGTACGTAATGGCACATGAACCATGAAGGATAGCTTTCAAACCACATTCTGCACATTCAATGCTGGCGACCTTCTTAAAAATGCACGAGGACACAGGTTGAAAAGCCTCCTCACAGACTCACAGTTCAATATGCAATGCTCCTCGCATGTAAGCGAAATTTTATGTCAAATGCACGAGACTAACGTATACACAATAATATACATGCCCTTATTCGTTATACATGTATTCGGATAATTGACGTATACTCCTGTTGCTCCATTACTGCTGCAATACGTGTTCTAGAATACGACGATCATTCCATCTCCTGTCAGCTCCGTTAGGATTTATTTGTTCAATTTACGCCGTATTATAAATGTGTGCGTAATACCATCCCAAATGCTCGCAACGTGTGCAATGATGTCAGCACATAGCTGAATTATCTCCATCGATGTATCATCGTGTTTTCCAAACTGTTGACCTGTATGTGTGACCTTTCGCAGGTTCGTCGGGGGCAAGTTGAACACTTGCTACAATGCCGTGGACCGGCACGTGGAGGCTGGACATGGCTTACAGGTGGCCATCATCCACGACAGCCCCGTCACCAACACGATCCAGAAGATCACGTACAGCGAACTCCTTGAAAAGGTAAAACACAGGGGCCGCTAAGGTAACAACACTATTATACCAGTCATGTCAACGCAAACAAATCAATTCTTGCATCTTATACCTATGCACCTCATGCGCGTACCTGTGATTTGGAGCATTCAGGTATAATTAGCGGATCGATCGACTTTATACATAGTGCGACCGAAATGCACTCCTCTTTCTCTCTCTGGGGCTATTCTAGGCCACAGTGTTAATCAACTTAACATAATACTAATTATATGGAGTACTGAATAATAAATAGTAAATAGTTATGAGTTCAATTTAATGCGTTAGTTTAATAGGATTTCGATAATTGGTTAATACCAATAAATGTGCGAATTTGCTGCATCATGATATGAATTTGTACACTATTGTGTACGAATCACTCGCTGTATGCAGGCAGTGTGTAATACCTCCATTCCATCACATGTCCTTTGTTAGCAACGCATTTCGTTCTCGGGAAACAACTCCTCCTGCCGCCAGACCTGATCTGTTATCAACATCCGACAATATGTGTATTTGAGTGTTTTTCCCTTCGCGATGTTTTCTTTCGTGTATTGGCTCATTGTTGTTTTCGTAGAACTCTTATGGTTTGCTTTTTGAATGTATCCGATGCTTTAGCCTATAGACAGCCATATCATACGGGAAGCGTCATCCCTATAGATCAAATACCGATGAGGCTGTGCTAGTTGCCTGTACCCCCACACAAAAGGGCATGCATTACGTGATAGTCCAGGTCCATTACTCGATTGCATTTTTTGATTTACATTAGTTGATATAATTTATATTTTATCACCAAAGTCGTGAGTCTGATGACTAGCTTATTCAGAGCAGGCCTACTTCAGACACGGTCGAGGTAAATTCTCAAGCAGAACGACCGGTAATAACATTTTCAGAATGAAACCACACTCACAGGACATTATAATGTTGAATTTGTAAAATTACAGTATTACACTGTCATCGAGATACGCCGGGAGTCTCGACCGGTAGCAGGCGGCTATTAGTGATGGACGTAATATGGCCCCCGGATGACAACTGCTCTCTTTCTTCTATATCCAATATGTAATGCCAAAAAGGTGTAAATTGGAAAACTGAACGCACTTTGTATTTTACAGTACTTCCGTAGAGGAATTAAGAAGGGGCAGTACGGTAAAGCGAACAGCGATATATATACAATTGTTTATTGCGTGATTTGGAAATCAATGAAGACCCAAGATGACCGTGATGTCCATTAAAATCGTCTGTTTTGACCGTTAGTCATCTGAACATAGTCATCTGTAGGATGGAGTCGGTCTTGGAAGGATCTCAGCCAAATGAGCCGATCGATGAGCCACTCCAAGTGCAGGAATTTAATTGATAATGCTGATTACATGTATTTCGGTTCCGATGCTTCCGATCGAACGCATTGAATTTGAAGATGGAGGAGGCTTGAAACTTAATGAGTACTCAAGAGATCAAGCCTTGAGACAAAGTTCGTTATCTTGATATCTTCGATTTTAAGCTCTTGAAACTTTAAAGCACCTTGGCTACGCATCGTATACGTAGTTATTTTGTATGCAATATAACATTTCGTGAGAGGGAAAGGGGTCTAACTGTGTCACATTTTACTTGTATGCAGCGCTCTTCGAAAGACGCCGAGTGCATGTTCAGTTATATTGTGCGCTCGAATAAACTCCACTCGATGTGAGCTGCCCTGGATGCCTTTTTGCTTCACCTTGCGTGAACTCCGTTACTAGGTCAAGTTATAGTGTCAAAGTTCGCTGTTTCCGGGCTACCAAAGCCAAGCCGATGGGAAGGGAAAACTGGTGAAATATGCATGTTACCAATTGAACGTAATATGACAACTCGAGTGCATAGCGCATCGCGTAGTACCCTACACTTTACTCATTCATTCATGACATTAAATTTTATTAAGAACACCATTTAAAGCCTTAGGCTTTCATTACCGGCAGCTACAAACTATTCCATTAGTACATGATATATTATATACATTCGGTATACATAATTGCAAAAAGGGCGTAATTTAATGTTTATTTCCCAGTGTTCGCACTGTTTCCAGTGTTTCGGGAGCGATTATGGGGAATTGTAGGTCTGATGTCCAGGGCCATGGGCTGACAAAGATGTTACAGTAATCTGTGATTGAACAGCTGTTATTTTTTACCCCTGCATGCAAAGTGCGGGGCCTGGATAATTGCCACGAAACGAGATTGATGTATTATACGTGTACTGAGGTTTTCTTCTCTTTCTTCTCTTAGGTAAATTTATCGGTTTGTTTACCCGTCTGAATTTACAGTTTACCCCGAGTCATGTACTAGTACTGCAGTTTTCTTTTCTGCGAACTCGTGTCTCAAGCGATTTTTATAAGTGCGTTATGATTACTTGTGTTCCTGGTGTGCATATTATGCATGCATAACGCACCTGAAAAAAGGAAAAAAGCCCAAAATCAAAGTGTCTATTTACTTATCTATGTACATATATACCCAAAAACCCCCTGCCAAAAACCCGTTTGTTTAATTACTTGTACACCGAGGTCTCCTTACTAACAGAAAATTATGTCAGCGGTCTTGTAGATGATGTGTTATTTACAATTAATTTATACTTTATTTAATTCTGTTTCAAATACATTAATTATGATTCCGTTAATTAGTCTGAATTAAAGTCATGAAATGTATCTTTTTGCACTGTCATTTAGGTATCCCTGTTCGCTGGCGTTCTTGCAAAGCATGACATCCAGAAGGGCGACCGGGTGCTCATTTACATGCCCATGATTCCTGAGGCCATCGTTGCCATGCTTGCTTGTGCTCGTCTTGGTGCCCTTCATTCTCTCGTCTTTGGTGGATTTGCATCGAAAGAACTCGCCACAAGGATTGACCATGCCCTGGTAATTATGTTCATTTCTCTGATCTATATGATGTTGCATCATATATTTTCAATTTTCAGCCAAAATTGGTTGTTGGAGCAAATTGTGGAGTTGAACCAAACAGAGTGATTGATTACAAAGAACTCTTGGATCGCGCTTTGGATCTTGCGGCGCACAAACCCTCGTCTTGCATCATCTTCAACCGCACATCTCATGAACAGGTAAGGACAGCTAATGGTCTTGCAGAATAATAATGAGAAGAGACATCTTTCATATTTGTGATCAATTTATTACTGGGCATTCCATTACTGAAATTTCAATTTTTAAGGTTCTTAATATGATCTTCTTTCCTTTTGATTGATTTTTCTTTTGTTTGTATTTTTAGGAAGTGAGTATTACTGTTTCGTGTTGTTTCGTAGTGGCTATCAATATTTCATGTCAGTAACATTTTGGATTGATTCAGTGTCCAGCTGTGCGTTTAAGGAAGATAAGATCTGATATGGTTTTTTTGCCATAATGTATTAGTATATAATAGGTCCATATTATCAGGGATGATTATTGTTGATATACTATCGCATATTAGTTTTTGAGGGGGAAAATGAGTTTGAAATGCATGTTTTTTCTAGGGTTCTGGTGAATGACGATCACTTTCTATAGGCACCAAAAGTTGCAAAACTGGCGTAAATTATAAAAGGGGATAATATTTGTAGTGCATTAGAAAAAGTTCAGATTTCATATGCTTGTACATTGCTCAACTCAAGCTGTGTACTGTACCAATCCAAACAGTTTTTTTTTAATGTTTTCCTTGTAGATATTTTTTTATGGTATTCTCTTCACTTTAAGAATTCACTCCTGGCTGGGTGGCAATTTTTCCCATAATTAATTCTCTTGTTTTCGTTTCAACTCTCCTGTGATTCCATCATCTGGGCACTTCACAAAGCATAATTTCTTATTTAAATTCTTGCGATTTTTATCGAATTGGTTTATTATTTATTATGTTGAATTTGTTTGCTTTATTTTGGTGAGGCTTTATCGTATGTGACACTCCCATCAAGTGACATGAAAAAAAAAAAATTGGTGACATTTGAAGGTCCAGCTATTTATTCTTGAAAGGCATATATTTGTTCTGACACAATTATAATAATTATATATTTTTTAGCAGTGTGTGGCTCGTAGTTTTGCTGAATTCTAATTCTAATCGCGCTGCAGATTTGCTTATTGAATGAAAATAAAATAATCCAATAAATTGTGCTCCATGATTGTTGTTCCAATAAACATTGTCAATAATATACACATATGCATGTACATTATTATTGAATAGTTTGTGTTGACCGTGTTTTAACCTTGAGTGAACTCCAGTTCTCCCCTGCTCCCCTGACGGTTGGAAGGGATTATGACTACAATGATGAGATGGCGTCTGCTTCTCCTCACGATTGCGTGGCAGTTGAGTCGTCAGATCCCGCATATCTGCTTTACACATCAGGAACAACTGGTGTTCCTAAGGTTTGAGCCATTGTCGTGAGAGTTCCATGCTTAACCATCTTTGTTAGGCTGTTGTGCGACCAACTGGTGGCCATGCGGTCGTTCTGAATTGGTCGATGTATAATCTGTACGGAGTCCATAAAAGAGAGGTAGGCATTTGGAAGAGTATGCTTAATCTCTCTTATGATGTGTTCTTTAGGCTTGGTTTGCGGCATCTGATTTAGGATGGGTTGTTGGTCATTCATACATTGTCTACGCGCCTCTTATCCACGGCAATACAACACTTCTGTACGAGGTGAGTTTTTTCTTGCTTCCTCTGCCCATTGGTGGCTGTTTCTTCTGTAGGGTAAGCCCGTTGGTACCCCCAATGCAAGTACTTACTACCGGATGCTCACTGATCATCGTATTGTGGCTATGTTTGTTGCTCCAACTGCCATGAGAGCATTGCGTAGAGAGGTATGTAGCCACTTGAAATGTTCGTTTTCACATTTCATTTATGAAAAATCTGGAAATCAGGATCCACTTGGAATTCATGCCAAGGGATACACTATGGATGAGTGAGTTCCTTTGATATTTAATCTCTGTAGAAATTAAAATTTTATTTCCAGTCTCCGTTACATGTTTGTCGCTGGTGAGCATTGTGATCACGAAACCATGGAATGGATTCAAGCCAAGTTCCGCACCCCCGTGCTGGACAACTGGTGGCAAACAGGTGCACTATTGTCTCTCAGAGAATGCCTTTAATTAATATTTCATTATACATGTATTCATCTAGAGACTGGATCTGCCATTTCTGCCACCTGTGTAGGACTTGGTAATGACCTGTTCCCCACTCCTGGTGTTGCTGGTAAACCGGTTCCAGGATGGAATCGTGAGTCAATTTTTATTCTTGTGATCCTATAATTTCTATTTTGTGTGTGTACGCAGTGCAAGTTGTTCGTAAGGATTTATCTGATACCGATCCGGGTGAACTAGGCGCTATCATTGCAAAGTGAGAATACTGCTTGATTTTTTTGCCTTGAATGACTGACTTATGTATCTATACAGATTGCCTCTTCCTCCAAACTGCTTTTCGACCCTTTTCCAAGGCGAGGACCGCTTCAAAGATCTGTACTTCAAGACTTTCCCTGTAAGGCGCTGGTGGTGTTATGAAAACAAGTTTTAAATATTTGAGTTTTCAGGGATATTATGACACGATGGATTCTGGATTTAGAGATGAAGACGGGAACATTGCTGTCATGGCACGGTCTGATGATGTCATCAATGTTGCTGGTCATCGCCTGTCTACGGGGCAGTTGGAAGAGGTCAGAGGTCATGAAATCTCAATCTCAGATGAAGATTTTCTTTTCTTTCTTCCAGGCAATCCTTGAGCATGATGATATTGCTGAATGCGCCGTCATTGGAATGCCGGATAAGCTGAAGGGACAGATCCCAATTGGTCTTATAGTTTTGAAGATTGGTCTGCATAACAACCTAATATCAACCTAATCTCAGTCTGATTTCATTTTCACCTTTGCAGGAGTTGAGAAGCCATACCGTCAGTTGGTGAAGGAGGTCATCTCTGTTGTTCGTCAACACGTAGGGCCCGTCGCCTCCTTCAAAGACTCAATCGTGGTTAAGCGACTGCCGAAAACGCGTTCTGGAAAAATTGCTCGCAGCACAATTGCAGCTATGGTAGCTGGAAAACCATACAAAGTAAGAACATCAATCGCATTCATGTTGGATTATATTTCTTTTCTTTTCTTACAGATCCCTGTGACAATTGAAGATGCGTCAGTTTACCCTGAGATCGAGGAGGCTTTCCGTGATTCAGGGTACTCAGTTTATAGCAGGAATAAGGAGCTATAACCCAATCCCACGCTTTTCGCGCTATTTTTTTTCTGGAGATTGGTTGATCGCCCGTTTCGCATTTATTCCATGCTTTAGCATGCTTTCGACATGTATCCATATTTCACACATTTATATTTCATGCACTGTGATGAATTAGCATGGAATCTGGTATTCTTGTTTCTCTGGGAACTCATGCAGCCCCAATAACCAGCAACCCTCTTTTAATATGCGGTGGTTTGCATCACCATAATTTCAAAACAGCTTTGTGCCTATATCTGCATATCAAAATGACTAAATGTGAGTGTATCATATTTTCAGTTTTACATTTTTTTTTGTTTTGCGATACTGCAAATTTGGTGTAAATCATACTAATGATTATTGCTTATTAATTACCCATCGCTAGTGTTGGTGTGCCGTAAAACATCAATTTCCTTTCCCATCAAATGCATGTTTAAGGCTTTTTACTTCGGCATTTGCCATTCTTATGTGATTATGCATTTCCTACCGGTTTAATAATCTCACCATATTAATGTTGATGCCCCCCAAAAAATGCCAATTTATAATTATTAATTACCGGGTACATGTATTTTAAACAATATTTCATTTTGTTTGCTTTCTGTGTTGAGCAAATTTTTTTTTCCTCACAATTATTAATTGCTGTTTTTGTTTGCAGGTACATCCAATAGAAGTTTGCTGTGTTGTGTGGTTTTTTTTTTCTTCCGTAGACTGACTTTGAGATCTGCTTATCAATTTTACTTTACTCATTTTGGCTGCAGTTTCTGGCTCACACATCAGCATGAAATATGGCTAACAAAGTGGCTTAATTTGTACTATTTTTAATTAATTAACACGTAGGGGGCTACCTCAGCAGACAAGTAGCTAATGTTATGGCAGGATCATGCTAAAATGAAAAAATATATAATTTGATTTTCAGGGATTGAAAAACCGGAACATTGGGTAAATGTGGTGTGTTCAATGAAATATATTTTCTTACACAATTCTTAAATAAAATGTGCCTTGCTCTTTTTTATCTCTCTTTTTTTTTTTTTTATTGTTTTTTTTTTTTTTCGTTATTTACTATTAACGCACACTTGTTTAGTTACTCATATTATTCAACAATAAAAGTTGTTTATTAACATCTGAGTTTCACTTCAATTTTTAAATACTGTACACACACAATCAGTTTACAGGGAATTTGCTCAGGAAATTAAAGGGAGGGAGGACTGGTTAAAAATGGACTTTGAGTCATTATTTGATGCACCAAAAATGATTCCTATGCCTGGCCCACACAAGGAATATCATCGCTAACGATTTCGCGGGAGATATATTGCTAACTAGGCGTGACGTCAGTCGCTGTGATGAAACACCGAGTTCCCCATCTTTTACAATGGGCCTCGTCATATCAGCGTGTCCTGCGACTAAACCCCTGGATATTTTTTATTTTATTTTCGGAAATAGATAGAATAATCATTTTGCCACCAGTCAGGCGCGATAAAAAAATATTTTTCGCTATTTTTCTTATTTTAACAAGCGATTTTCGAGGACACCTACCATGATTTCTCATCCTGAAACAGTGAAAAGGTCAGCCAGAGTGCACCATGCATGCACAATACTGACGCTTTCGTTTCGTAAACAACAAAGATGTCCTTTTATGGCGAAGATGATCTGCTCTGATTGGCTGAAAACGATAGCTTCACGAGGGGAACGGGACCAATCACGGCAAGCCCTCAGCTGACGTTTGCCTCCTATACTTCGTAATGGAAGCCATTCTCCCATAGGCGCAATGCTAACCCCCATATACGGAATGCATTATTTCCTTACACTTGCACCCAGGCATGGTGTTTTTGGCACGGAATGCTATCAATTGGTGCTATGGGTCAATAGAACATCACTTAAAATTCAGTTACCAATCCCTTTAAGAGGAATTTGTCACTGTCAGCCACATTGCAATGTGGGATCTATATTTCACATTGGGTACTTCTTTTTCAGTTGCTGCTTGAACCAGCTATTCTGTACGTGCACTTGAAGATCTTACAAGATGCAGAACTCGTTAGTCATTTCAGTGTAATCGCATTGCTGTAGCTGATTTCTTGATTCGCTGGCACATAAGAATAGACATAATGTAACCACGAATAGCACAAAACAAATGCACTTTTGCATATTCTAGTATGGCTGGACTGTCGTTCGGACGCCACCCAACTGGGGGCTGCTGTTGTCCATAGGTGAATGTGTGAGCTGTGCTCTTGTTATACATGAAGCATCTTTTCTGCAGTGCCTGAAAGTGAAGTTCAAAGAACGCTAAGAGATGGAAATTGTAAATGGGTTTTATTGAATTACTCTCAAAGAGGGCATCACTATAAGCCATGGTTCCAAGTGCTGCACCCATCTAAACAAAAATCGAAACAAAATAAACAGGACCCTGGATATCAAGGGTCGAGAAAAGAAAGAAAATGAAATGGAAGCAAAATGGAGAGGGAGAAAAGGAAATGAGACTAGAATGAATTATGATAAAAAAAGAGACATGAAAAAATACTTCTGTTTATATTATGGGCAAGATTGAAATGATAAAAATGATGAAGAGATCAAAAAAATGTATAAAAATTTAAGAAAAAAAGAAAAGAAAAGAAAAAAAATTAGAGAAGTCGAAGTAAAATGAGCTGAAGGGGTAATTAGCGAGGGGAGAAAGGAAAAAGCACCTAGCATGTTATGTTAAGTACTTAAATGGAATTGCATAATATATAGAAGCGGCATCGTCCACATTCACACAGTTTCACACTCGCTCGCTTGTATTATGTTTGCCGGTTCTTGATGCGATCTAGTCGTTTACGGATGTCTGCCAACATCTGTGGGTTCATGTCAGAAGACGAAGAATTCGTTGCACTCTCTTCCAGGGTTATCACATTCAGGTTCGGCTATAGGGAAGAAAATTTTTTGTTTTAAATTAAAAAAATGATGATTCCGGAGAAAAAAGAAGGTAAAGCCAGTGCACTAACCATGCCGTTGGATGAAGTACTGGAAATACTGGAATTAGAGCCAGCGCCATCAATGCTCTTGCTTCCCAGGAGGGTCCCAGGGACGCCCTTTTTAAGGTCGCCCGGTTCCTTCTCCAGCTGAGCGTTGTCTAAACCACAGCGTGCACGTAGGAGTTTAAGTCTCTCGATGTACATGGCAGGGTCAGCATTGTCATCAGCTGAACTGAGGCCACTGAGCGAGTTGGAACTGTCGCTAGTGGTCACTGAAATCATTCACTCAGCACAATTTATGGCAATAATAATATAACTGACTGTTGGGAGTTGATGAGAACGCCTTCATCTTTCCGTGTCGTTCCATTTCAATATTCTTGAGTCCACGCTCAATGTAATCGCGGAAAAATTGCGAGCATTTTGTGAGGAATGGATCAAGGTCGGCCGAAGGGTATTTGCTCTTGAAATCGTACAAATCGTTCAAACCCTGAGACGAAAAAAGAATTGAATCATGGCAAAGATCAACAGTGCAAAAATACCTCTCTAGTGTTTTCTTTGGAACCAATTTTCTTGAATATTTCGGCCAGAATGTCATGCATACTCTTGGAGATTCGCTTCGTTGACTTACTTGGCTGTAGGAAGAGGAAACATAACTTTATTTGATGACAACCATAATGATAAAAAACCAACATCTTTTTTGCCAGCGCGCAATTCAACCCCGTTGCTTTCAGGTGCGGAGGATGAGTTGTTGTTGGTGCTGCTGTCCAGCACTTTGCGTAGATACGCCTCAACCTCACACGGCAGAGTCACCAGGCTGAGGTGGTTCAGGATGCGGTTGCCTCTGATGCGCGCAAGTGTGTGCAAAATAGTCTTGATGGTGCGCAGGGGTGTGTCATTGGAGCGTCGCTTCCAAGTGTGACTTGGGAAGGCCACGAGGAACTGATGCAGATCTCCAATGATGACATCCAGATCCATGTCATCAATGATGTTGGGCAGAATACGCATGGACCTCCACAGGCACTTCATGATCACATCCAGAAACTTAGCAGACGCCGTTTCAGAGTCAAGCGACTCCTTCAGGAGGTGAATCAGAGCGCTGAGAACAAGAACTGCATGAAGCAGAGGAGGAAGGGCGAATGGCATCAGCTCACCTCATAATGCTGGTGGGGTCACATTTGTTGACAATCTTTACGACTAGTACATTGACTGCTCTGCCCACCTGGGGGCCTTCCTCCAAGGCAGCAAGGCGACTGTCCAGGAGGATGGTGATCAGGTTGAACACAAGGTCCTTGAGCACATCTGGACTGGCAGCGCTAGCTAGAGTAGAGCACTGCAGCAGCTGAAACGAGTACAAAAAGTTCAGTCAAGGAGGAAGAGACGCTACCCTGTAAACATACCGCTAACAGCACTCCAATTATATTTTTGTACAGAGCAACAATGCTGCTGGGGTCAGTGTTGGCGTCTCCCATGTGCTTGGTGTGCGTGACGCGCATCTGCATAGCGCAGACGACCAGCAGCTGATCCACGTGAGCCATCAATACCTCTCGCTTCTCGTCATTCTTCAGAAGCTCATCGACCTGATTGAGCGACTCCAGACTGGTTTGGATATCAGTGCTGCCAATGTGAGAGATGACCATGTCAAGCGAGAGCTTCACGTCATTGGACAGACTGAGCATTTTGACGGTGGCGCCCCCAGATCTCTTTGTTCTGGGTGGAAAATTACAAGGTCAGCAACACATTGAGAAGGGGAGGCTTAACTGACTTTGCTGTGGGCATAACGATCGGCTCACTGAGCAGATCACTGAGGTCCATCTGAATGAGTTTGGGCATCTCGTAGTCTGTTTGTTCATCCTCTTCTAAATCAAGGAAGCGTTTCGCTTGAGGTGGAGGAGCTCTCTGTGGCAAGTCTTCAGGTGCAACGCTGTAGGAGAGAGAAAATAAATTTCAATAATGAAATTTAGATCACAAAAGGTCACCTTCGCTTTCCCTTGCGTGGAGGGTTCTTCTTCTCTTCAGAAGGAGACAGTCTCGTCTGCTGCGGTGGCCCTGCGAGTGCAGCAGACGGAGGTTTCTGCTTGGACGATCGCTTGATCCTCTCTTCTAACATCCCGAGGTCCTTGTCATTCAACTGAAATCGTCACTTTAAGTAAAACCCAGAGAACCTCTTGAGCTGCTTACATTTCCTATGTACTTGTACGTAGTTTCACCGAGAATGAGGTACGCCACTACGATGGTGTTGAGGGCGGATGTTCGAACACTGTTATCACGATCTGAGATCTGGTGAGCGATCAGTTTCAACGCCTGTGCTGGGGAAGGCTGGCACACGTTGATGCCGTAGCCTTCAATGAGAACGCCCAGCTCATCCAGACATTCCGTCCTCTGTCTGGCGTTCTTTGACTTCAGGCCATCGATGATGAATGAGAACATCTTACATGCAGGGAACACTTTGCAAATCAATTTCAGGATGTTGCGAATGTTCTTGCGAATATTTTCTTTCGGGTCGCCAACCTTCAAAAAAAAAAAAAAAAAAAAAAAAAAAAGTAAATTTTTATGTTTTTATATTAACGATTCCTGGAATAGCTACAGACCTTGTTGACAAGATAAGGGATGAATGCACTGGCTTCCAGTTCTTGCAAATGGTACTCATTCTGATCGAGACATCTGAAGAGCGTCTGCGTGTATTCCATGCACTTCATCAGGACTGTGGTGTTGGTATCAAAGAAACGCAAAGTGATCCACTTCAGCAGCAGATCCAGGTTAGCAATAGTGGCGTCTGCTGCTGTATCAATGGCCTGAGGGCAAAAATGACTAAATCAATATTGATACAAAGTGATATTCTAATCACTTTATTCAGGGCGTCAAGGGCTTTAATGTGTTGCTTGAAGTCTGAGTGGAAGAGTTGCTCTGTGAGGGCTTTGCTGAAAGTAGGCTCCATCTGTGTTCTCAGCTGATCCAGGAATTCGCCTCTAGGTGCGGTGAAGTTCCACTTAAGGACCTTGAGCGTCTTTTCGTCCTTGAAGCGCACATCTTTGCCATTGGACACTTTGAGGGCGGGTCCCGTGTCCTCTTCTTCCATCGCTTTCTTCTTCAGGGAGGCAGAAGTGGGAGGAGCTTTCGTTGGCTTCTTAATGCCTTTGCCCCCCTTTCCTTTCGGGGCTGATTTGACTGGAGCTGCAGCTGGCTCGTCATCATCATCATCATCGTAACTGGCAGCTGCGGCAACAGGAGCAGCTGCGGTCGCAGGTCTAGCCGCGGGTTTAGATTTCACTGGTTTTGCAGGAAGCTCTGCCCTGGCTTTCTCCAAGTGTGCGACTACTTGGTCTTTAGAGGCCGCCTGGAGAAAAAAGGAAAATAAATTATTTGTAGGTTGAATTTAAGAGTTGAGGATGAACCTTGACTTTGGCTGCTTGTTTAAACATGGTGTCGTAGCCTGTGTGGATCATGAGGGGCATGAGGACCTCTTGAGCCTTCTTGCGGACGTCTCCATTACGGTCCTCTAAGCAGCTGAACACCTGAGGTACACACAGACACATCTCCTCTTTGGGCAACTTTTTGGCAGATGGAAGCTTCTCCGCCAGCCATGCCAGCAACTGAAACAAGATACTCCGTTCATGATCTTTGAGGTCAACAGCCATGAATGCCTTACATCAGCTCTGAGGAAAGGGTTTTCCTTGATCAAGGCCTCACTGAATGCCTCAGCTTCCACAAAAGCCACCAATCCGCCTTGGTCAACCCATGCGTCCAAGCACTCCCTGGCTGCCTTTCTCACTTGAGGCTGCATCAAAAACTCAAATAGAACAATGAAAATCACACATTGGCATCACAAACCTTACTGTCTCCAAAACACATAACGATTCCCAAACCGAGAATCCTCACGTGTTGTTTGATGTTGGGTCCGACCGCTGTGGCCAGTGTGGTGCAGATGGTCAGAGTGGTGGTCACCAGAATCTTGTTGGAATCAGCCAATCGCAGTTTCAGGGATTCAGGCAGCGGTCCCAGGGAGGGGGTGATGAACTTTGCTTCCTTCAGGATGTTGGTCACTTTCTGCAAAGCTTCATTGCGAACCTTCCAGTTTTTATCGGCCATTTCGGTCATCAGATCCTCAGTCAGCTGACCACTAAAACAAGAGACGGTTCAAGGCAAGTGACCAATGCTATATAAACCATAATCTGTCTTTAAAATGTATTCACAAAATAAATTTTGGCCTTTAAAAACTAAGCTTTCAAACTAAACAAGCAATTTTAGTTTTTCAAAAATTTATCAACAAAACAAAAATAACCAATTTCATAATCACAATGCATACCAAATCATCACCTGATTTTAATTCGCCTGTCAATAATTCAATCAATAGTCATCATTACAACAAGAGCGTAAAGGAATCACTGGAACGCACCTGATATCTGTACGTGGCACAAGATCTGCCACATTCACCCCTTCTGCTCCTTCCTCCTCTCCGTCCTCCTCCTCCTCCTCCGCCACTGCACCCGATGACCCCTTAAGGCCCCTTGTAGGCGCTGCTGGCTTCTGCCCTTGCACTTTTTCAAATGCTGCATCTATCTGTTGCAGAAGAGCGGGTTTCTCCCCATCAAACAGCATGCGCAGAGGAGCTCCCATGTGTAAGTACATTGCAGTAAGGGCGTTAATGGTCGCTGTGCGCACAGCCTAAATGACAAATCAACTGTAATAATTACATCTGATACTTATAATTAAACTTACAGGATTGGTTGCAGACAAGCCTTTCTTCATGTTTTCAACCATTGCTTTCACATTCACTCTGCACAAAAAAATATCGTACTAAATTCAGAAAAAATTTGAGAATTTTTTTTTTACTTGAAGCCAAAATCCCTGATAGCACCCGCTAACCAAGTGAACGATTCAGATTGATTCTTCGGATTCTTCTGTTCTAAGGCATAATTGATAACCTAAAAAATATAAAATAAAATAAATAGGCACACCTTCCAACTGATAAATGCTCACCTGTGTGCTAACAAACTCTAATCCGCATGCCTCCGCAATGCAAGACAGTGTTTCCTGTACACTGGCTCCATTCTTAATATCACCGACTTTATCAACCAGCTCAGTGAGACAGAAATCAGCCGTGCAATTGCTGAACGAGGCATTCTGAGCCAAAAATCCAATTAACTCAACTTTAAGCTTAAGAACCTAAAAAAAGAACAACATAATGAAATGAATCAATCGATGAGAAAGTGCTTCATCCCTACCTGGAAATTTGTTTCCTTCAAGCCTGGTTTACGTGTGATTGTTCTAACAAGAGCTTGGCATGGTATATCAGCCTTGCTCATGGGTTTCACGATTTCAGCAATCTTCTCCATAGACGCTAATCGCTCCTTCCAATTTGAACTAGCGAGGCTCTTAACGCAATCCTCTGGCAAAATAGCCCCAGCTTTGATTTCCACAGCGTCATCCTATGATGGAAGTGGGACTTAAAATTTTGCTTATTTGGGTCTCGGGAGGCATACCGATAAAGTGTTTTCAACTGGAGCACTGTCCTCTTTGGCGGCTCCTTTCTTTGGTTTGCCTCCTCCACCCATTACCTTCTTCTTGTTACCCTGGAAGTATGAAAAATGCAGTGAAAATTCAGAATCAGAACTTGGAATTATGAAAAAAAGATAAAAGAATGAAAGTAAAATAATGAATGAAAAAAAAAACTGTGTACAGGAAATACAAATATAATAAATAAAATCAAGAGACATACCCCAGCTTGTTTAGCAGGAGCAGTACCTGGTCGGGTCTAAAGGAAAAATGGGGAAATGAATAAAAATCACACCATGACCACAGCCACAATGAACTTAGGAAGAATCATAATGTACAAGAGAGAACCAGTCATGACTTATATGAAAGTGAGAAGAAATGTTTGCTGATAGAACAGGCTTGTTCTTATACTGTACAAAATGCAGATTTGACCAACAGAATTCAAGTTACAGTAAAACCTCAATGTGTCAAAGTTCGTGGGGATAGCTCAAATACTTCGACTTAGGGATACTCTTACAGACAGATTGAGGCCGATATGATATGACTGTTATGATTTCAAACCGTGTTTTAGTGTTAGGATTAACAATATGCGTGATGCACTTTTGAGAGGCTATAATTAAATTGATTTTGTGATTGAAACATTTAATTAACAAATATAAATCAAAAAGTAATGTCAAAAGGTGAAAATAATATCTAAGTCTTGGAAGAAAAAAGATTTCACCAAAGTTTGTTGTAGCTTTCAAGGTCTCAAGTGTCTTCACGTCGAGTTTGCGTTTTGTAGCCATAGCGATGCTGATGAACTAATGATGCTGAAGACCGATGGTCGCTAGGTTTAAACTGTTTATCGTGGAGCACACTCTACATCTTTGATATTATTGTTGCGTGCTTTGATATTAAAGCTGTCATAAAGTTCATAATAGATCTAAGGCTGGATTTCTTTAACTCTAGCTAAGTAGCTTCAAATGCGTACCGTCTTTTGTCAGCAATTCATTAAAGATCATCACAAGCACACCAACAACAATGCCTCAGTTGATATCTGCGGTCCGTTGATCTTTGGGTGGAGGAGTAAACAGAGGAGAGATAAAGACTGCTGACTGCTTTGTGGGGGTGGGGATGTTTTCATGCTTTGTAAACAGCTGTGCCTAACTCTCTTTGAAGTAATCAAACTGAGAAATATGCTTACACAATTTTTCGACGTCGAGCTATAGATCAAAAATATGTCTCGGGGACACAGAAAACACTTCGACACAGGGATAAATTCGAGAATGAGACGTTGAGGAACAAATGTTAATGCCAATAGTAAAGTATAGGAAAATCGTCAGGGCTTTGAACAAAACACTTCGACACATAGACATTCGTGGGATGGATGTTCGACACATCGAGGTTGTACTGTAATTAAATTAACAAGCATTACTTTTAGGCCTGATTTCAAAAAGCCCATTCAAACAAATAACCATAAGGTATCTAGTTTATAATTCCTGAATCAGAGAGAATTCATAAGTGATTACAGCAATACACACTCCTGCCGCAGTGTCAAAGAAATCAGTCCATGAATCTCAGGAGACTCCAATCCCAATTTTACTAACATAACTCACAGGTTCTTAGAAGCAAGAAAAAAAAAAGAAGTGAACTTGAGGTCAATTAAAGCTTTCAAGACCCAGAAGAAAAGACCAATCAAAACTTGTTTTAAACATAAAACCAAACTCACCACAGTCTTTTTCTCAGGAGCTTGGGCAGCAGCTGGTTTGCTTGCAGCTGGAGCAGCTGGAGCAGCGGCTGGTTTAGATTTCTGACCCACAACTTCTGCTTTTTCACAGCTTTCTTTAATCTACAAAAAATAACAATAATTATATCCTCAGGAATAGAAAATTAAGAATTTAAGTATACCTTTGCCATTTTCAGAGGATCAACATCGGCCAGGAAGGCCATCATTGGCTTCTCGCCGACGACCTTCATGGCCGTCCCAAGTGCAGCGTATGCAGCGTCCCTGACAGCAGGAGTGCTGTCGTTGATCAACTGCAAACACAATGAATCAATAGTAAAGCGTCTTCGTTTCTGACACACCAACCTTGAGAAGAGGAGTTATGAGGAACTTAAGCAGTTTCTTTGGTAGAGTGGTCGGTGTGGATTTACTGAAGCACCGTGCAAGGAATAAAGCAGTTTCAGCTTTCACCGAAGGAGTCTTGTGGTCTAAGTAGGCAACGCAAGTCTCACTGATTGCTTCCAGGGTTATCTGTTTCAAAGACGAATTCAGTGCAAAATATGGAAAATTATAAAGTTTGCAATCTCACGGCTTGGAATGAGGAATCACACGCCTCGCGTAGAGCCATCACCGCAGTAATTTTCTTCTCTCTGAACTTCTCGAGCATCGCATCCAAGCACTGAAATTTTGAAATAAAAATAAAAATAAAAGTAACATCAGCAGAAAGAAGCACTCACTTCAACAGCGTATGATGCAAATTTCTTCCGCAATCCACTTGCTAATCCATGAATACACTTTGCAGCTATCGTGACCAGCATGACATTGGTGTCCTTGGCAATGACCTTCCTGAGTGTGCGCATGAGGTCACCGTATTCCCCTTTCTCCAAACACGGGTTCTCAAGCAGCTTTTGTACTGCCTCAAGAGCCTCCTTCCTCTCCTGCCATTTCTTTGCTTCTATCTTATCCCAATAATCCTTTGGAATCTTTGAGAGGATTTCCACCGGGGTCATGAGTTCGTAGGGGTCAATGGCCTCCTCCTGCGGGGCGTCATCCATCTCTGCATCCTCTCCGTCGCCAGCAGCAGCCTGTGCTTCCATCTTCTCCTTCAGATCTTGCTGCGATCGCAGAAATCTCGTCTGCTGAACTTTTCCAGGAGGAATCTTCTCAAATTCACCTTCCAACTCGGTCAACTAAGAAGTAAAATCGATTGCACTCAACCACACTATTAAAGCACACAGTACTCACCATGACTGGTTTCAGATTTGACAGCTGTGGTTTAAGAGCAGCCCCAATCCAGCGGTAGATCTCCACCACTAACAATTTGGCCTCCTCTCGCACAGTTTTCTCACGATGCTCCAATATTGGCTGCAATTGCTTAATCATTGGTTTGATGAGAATGATTTTGTTGCCAAAGTCCCTGTGCATAGATGAAAAATTCAGTCAATATTTCAAAAACATTGGAATGAGAAATATCTTACCGAAGTCCTTCTCGCAAACACTGAATGCAACCGACTACGACTTTTGGCTGCTTGTTTCCCAATCCCTTTATTAATTCCTCCTGATAAAAGAAAGTGAAAAAATATTCATGAAATCCAACTCAAATAAGAAATCAACCTCCTCACCTGTACAATTTCCTGCTTTTCAATTTCAATATACATCATTATGATCTCAATTCCCTTCTCCCTGGTTTTAGCCCTACTGGCGTTGAGACATTTAGTGATCACTCCATTGCAAACCTCACTCGTTGCTCTGCAATGGATCAATTAATGTTGAATGATTGACCCAGAAAAAAACAATGAAACAACTCACTTCCAAGCGACATGCGCATTTGTCACATACGCCAGAACTGAATCCAAGGCTTTCTCCTGCGCAATGGCATTTGAGTCAATTACCATTTTCTTCAGGATGCCAAGATATTTGGAGAATTCTGGGCTTTTCTCATCCAGAATATTGAACTGCTTGGCAGACTCTTCGTAGCCGGCCACACGAGCTTTCCATGCCTAGCACAACAAAAATTGCATGAGAAGTCAACAGAGAAAAATATAATATTATTGAAAATAACAATGCAGTATAATATGGTACTCTTCATTAGAGTGGGCAAAGCCTGACTGACCTTATGGACACATTTCTCATCCGTGGGCAATTTCATCCACTCCGTGTCATCCCCCATTTTGCTAATTCTGTTTCACACCTGCAATTAAACAAACAGTAAACAACTGAAACAAGGTGCTAACCCTGAGGTTCATGCTCAAATAAACACCTTGAAATGTGAAGAGGAGATAAAGAGTTGGCAAAGGAAAGAACAGTAAACTAAGAGATTTAAAAGGCTCTCTCCAAAGAGCCCCCCGCAAACGCAATTACTCAAGTGAGTACTTAGCTCGTTGAGGTTGAGAACAGCACTTATTACGTTACTGATTTAGTAAAGAGATGCAGCTCAGGAAGCAAGAAATGAGATCATGAGATCTTGTGGTTGAGTCATAGTCTTAAGTTGCGACTTTGTACAGATCTTGTAACTTGTTATCTTGTATTTGTTCTGAATAAAATAAACAATTACTTCTTTCAGTATGCTTAAACTTCCTGGTTATCTGGGAATGTATTTACAATATCCAAATATCATTATACGTGATGAAGCTCAGAAGCAGCTAAATCACATTCACATAACACAATGGAGCGTATTGAGTATTGACCAAGATTACCCGTGAATTCCCTGATAAGGATGGTTTTCAAGAATGCAGCTGAGGATATGCCATCATGGGATACATGTCCATGACGATGCCACCGGTTACAAGGGCGTTTCTTCTACAAAGACTGAAGCCAACCAGCCAATATTATGAACTTTAAAACTAGATAAAAAAGCCCAGGCCACCAGACTCCCTCTGTGAATTGCGTTACATTTATAAAGCCGCTTTCAAAAAAAAATTAAATGTGCAAAATAAAATTCAAATGTAAAACTGGTCATTACTTCAACTGCTGCCAATCTGCTATATAGCAATCAGTTAATTAAGTAAATTAATCTTCATTCACTAAATGAGAACATGAAAAAGTAGACCCAACATGATGATGAATGAATGGATGGAGAGGGGATGTCAGGCATGAGCCAGCCAAATACATCTCAGGAGGGGTGATAATACTTTTCATAGACAATTACAAAACAAAGCACAATTTAGTAGTCATAACTAATGATGGCATTTCTAAACAAAGGTAGAGAAAGATAACCTTGTCCAGATGTAGGTAGTCTTTAACTTTTAGCCAGTTCAACGTGATCTTGTTTGACTGCATCAACCGGAATATGTCATCTACCATGATATCACATAGCATTAAAACTTATATTATCATAAATTATTATATATTATTATATTATCAGCAATTACTGGAGTTCACTTGCCGAATTAACCCGGACACTAAATCCTCATATTAGCGAGCAAGTGTTAAAATAAAGACAAGAAATGTACCTCTCAACTAAATATGCATATCATAAAGCTAACTTTGCACACGGATATCCAAGAACCAAGGGAAAGGCAGGATGAGGGTTAGGCCTATCAAGTGCCGCATAAATATGCGGCATATGGTCTGCCATACAATGCTCGCCTATCCTTATAAAAAATCGCCTTTCACCAAAAAATACTATTACAATAGCCAATTAATTTTCTCATGAATACATCACAAAACATCCATTCTAAACATCTCTCACGTCAATAGTTGTTGACTCTTCTAAAAATATTCAGTCTATACCTTTTTATACGACGCCGACCTGATTTCCAAGAAAGGTGTAAAATTTCAATCCGAGCGACACGCACGATGTTCGCGGCGGCAGGATTTTTCAGCAGTTCAGCAGTAAATCTAAAACCTGGATCAATTGTTGTGGCCCTTTGCAAAATTGCAGGCTACAGCATGGACGCTGTTATATTTGGCGAATTATTTGAATGAGAATTGTAAGGTAACCTGGAAGCCTAAAATTTTAATTAGTGTGGACTTAATTCCACAAGTGTAACTGATCTGATTATCAGTTACAGTTTGGCATTGTCGCCCCAATAGCGAACATTGTGGTTTATTATTGAGAGGGGATCGTCGAATCGAATGACCCGAGATGGCCGAAATGAGTATAACTTATGTGTTACCAATATCTGATGATGTAACAATAGTTCAAATTACTTAAAACATAATAAATTGGCAATAATAACATCGCCGGCCGAGAGCGCTAGGGTTGTGAGCATGCGCAGAAGATGTAAACAATAGCACGTTTCCTGGGCACCTAACATAATGACCATAGATGTCGTAAACATTATGACCGTTATGATTTTGGGGGACGCTGAACATGCTGCATGTTTTTGCCGTCACCAACTTCACAATCGGTGACAGGCAGATCCATCGCTCGGATAAATCGCTCGTAAGAGGATGTTTAAATAAATTATATAACTGTTATATTGAGTGTATTCTTAGGTGTGCAATGCTTGCAATGGCTCTCAACGAGCACGCGCTATGGCTCTAAATGGATCCGATATGTGCCTGTAATGTAGTGCATTTATGCAAACAGATATTTCAGGCACACTTGTGGGCTTAGTGTGGACTCATTTTGGGTCTGATACGGTAGGGCTGATCCATGGGCGATCGGGATCAGCCATAGTACAGGGCTAGGTGAGGGTCAGCTGCATTAGCATGATGTCTCATTATTGACATCAAGATGACTGATCATGATCATATAAATTTTGTTGATATTGAGTAGCCTCAGTAGTCATTTACTAAGTTAGTCAGCAGGTCAGTGATTAGCCTACTAGTACTAGGCTACTACTACTAGTACTAGGTCTAATCAATACTTTAGTAATTATAACATAGTTATATATCCTTATGACTAGCTGACATACTACAGCGAGCCCAATGGGTCTCGCTGTATGGTAAACGCATTAAACTCCAGTTCGCGAACCACGATTTCTAGAATTCCACACTTGTAATTATATTTATGAAGGCACCAGGGTCTGCAGAGCCATACCAGGTAGACGCTGGTACTAAATTTGGTCGAAACCAGTACCATAAACCTACTTAAACTGGATCTGCAAGGAAAAAAAGTGACATTACAGGTTTCTCTCCGCTTTCCGATTGTTGTGTCACATGACCTGCTCTCCACATGTTATAAATAAACCAAAGCACTGCGCCTGCGTAGTGCGAAGTAAACATACACGCATGCGCATACAATTTTCCCGCGCTAAGCAGTTCAACATGCGGCCTATCTTCCCTTGCAGTTGCGCACGTAATTTATACCGAGTCTTCACAAAGGATTACGTATTAATTATTAATACGCAATATTTTGTGCATCACCAATCAGTATATGAACAATTTTATTCATTTTCATTCCAAAGTTGTGTAAGAAGTTTGAGCGGGAAAGTGAAGCATGTGCGCTTGTTTACAATGCAGCGCGCATGCGCTGAGTGACGTCACTCGCAAAATGGCGTTTGTTTACTTCTTCACGAAGTGATATTTTGTTGCGGGTTTTAATTAATGCAAGTTAGACATGATGGTACTGGCTCATATTGTTTTTTCTTGGAGCATAAATATACCATCTAACGTCTGGAGGGCTTAAACACAAGGATTTGTCGGATAATACGTCTATATTTATCATGCAATCAGCTGAGTGTGGAGCCTCGCTGCCAGTATACGCAAAAAGAAGCGGTTTACCGTCGGGCGAGGTATACAGACCTCGCCCGAGAATCTGTGCTACCTTATGACTATGTAACAGTAATGACAGTAGTCGTACTGGGGTCTGCCATGATTACGGTCTGGTGACTGATCGAAAGAGTTTGATAAGACATTCACATGATTGGATTCAAACAATAGCATTTCATTTATTTATTTTAATGCTCTTACCAGGTCGAGGCGGACCGTTGTTCGACGTACGTACCTAAATCGACGTACGTACCTAGAAGTAGGTACGGGTGTACCTAGATCGTAGTACACTCCATATTGCAGCTTAAAACTATACATATTCATCTTTTTCTCATGAATATTGATGCCATGTAAATTAGAAAAACATTCCCTGGGAAGCCCTGAGCTATATTTAGTCGATTATGTAACTTTGCTCTACTTCCTGCCTCTCCAATCGAGACACTCAGCACTCAAAAGCTGCCTGTCCATTACATGTACTGCAGGTAAATTGACATAGGGAAAGAACTAAAGGGTGTAAAATGGGTTTTGAAATACCAAATTGTGCATAAACCATCCCTCTATCCAACTGATTTGGTCCCTTAAGGATTGTATGTGGCGAACAAATTATATTTGACAATGAAGAGGGGAGGGGGTAGGGAGTACCTAGATCAACGTACGCTGGCATACCTAGATCGTAGTATGGTCGACTATAAGCCATTGATGGTGTGTATACTAAAGGCATATTTATCTTCCTAAATGTGCATATACTACTATAAACAACTAAACAGATTGTCTCATTAAATTTATTATTTGCTATGTGGCCGTGAGATGCATGGTGATGGCACCCAACAAACTTACAAAGTTTGCTAATCCGTGGATGTGACAGGAAGCTGATGCCTCCCAACGACTTTAATTGAACCAGGGAACCCCTGGGAACTATTTATAGAGCTGAACAATCACATATTCATGAGAAAATGGTGAATATGCATAGTTTGAGGCTGCAAAATGAATCGTACTTCGATGTAGGTACACCCGTACCTACTTCTAGGTACGTACGTTGATTTAGGTACGTACGTCGAACAACGGTCCGCCTCGACCTGCTTACAGCAGCTAGCCGATTGTTGCAGTTGATGAACTTGTTAATCATGAAGGTGTTACAGAATCAGACGAGATCTGGTGATCTGTCAAAATCCAGAATATTGGATCCCGGACTTGCCAACTTGGCCAACGTCCCAAATGACGTAGAATATAGAAAGATACACTCAGAATGGTACCGAACACATTTCTGAGTCAAAAAGACATTCATTACCAATTACCTTCTAGAATATTTTCATTTAAATCAGAGAAAAAACATTCCTTGAAATTTGTATTCGTTGGCGTCCGTTTCTCTGTTGCTTTTTAAATTGTAAAACCACGTGACGCAAGATCGCCTTTTGATTGGTGAAAATTAGGTCATCTATTGTGAATAGGTCAACAGGACGATGGTGATTGGATCAATATAGGTCATATTTGAAACCAGGTCAAGTCGCGGGCCACCTGCCGGAGGTAACAGGAACGAGCATGGGAAATGGATGGCATGCGCACAGTTCTAAACATTGAATGTTGCATCTGAATATTCCTTCCGTTGATTGATCCTGGTTTTACTAAGTGTTGGAATTGAATTAAGGTGATAATACATGTCTATCACTAACTTTAGTTGGTTGTATTCTGCCCTATTATCCCAATCTCGGTTGTCGTCGCTTCGAAAGTGGGCGATAATAGGGTATGATTTAGTCCCACAAGTGTGACAGAATATGAATATCCGTTTGCATGCATGCACTACTCACAGGGAGTCTTACCAGTGGGCTCTGGATACATGGAATGCCTATGTAGCCTTCTAGACAGTATATAATAATTTCAAGGGAAGTCACTGATTTCTCAGAAGAACAATAACAAAGCCTCGGAAGCTACACTCCCCTCACGGGAGAGAGGGGGCACCGGATAGTGGGTTAAACCGCTGACTACAATCCTATGCCGACCGTGGGGGTCGAGGTCCCGGGTTCGAGACCCGATCAGGCCACGGGCGTTATGATTGTGAATTACAATTGTAATTCTTCGGTGACTCTGCAGTGCTGCCCAACTGCATAACAAGGCCGGGTGCTGTGTACTACTGTCTATGGTGGTATGCAGGATAAAGAACCCTTGGGATTTATCGATAAGAGTAGGGGGAAACCCCTGTCCCGGGCCTTCTGTTCTGGCGCCCGTATCACCCGAACGGGTTGGGTGGAGCCGTAAAACCCCAATCACTCACACACCTTACGGGAGAGAGCTGAGGCTTCGGATCTTGCAAGATTATGAATAAATGAACCTATAGACACCAAAAACTCCGCACGGCAGTGACTAATTAGTCATTAATTGCACAAAAATGCTTCTATTTCCAAAACGACTAGCAACGGGTACGATGGCTGCAGCATTCGACCTTCACCTTAACAAGCCGCTCAGTGATTGATCAATAGATCAATTATTTTGTGTGACTTTGATGCTCGTGTAAGCATTCTTAATTGCCAAATGACTCAAATATCCACGAGCGTCTGAAATTGAGTGCTGAATTCATGATCATTTTATGTAACTTCCATTTAAATATATGGACATATCTTGTCTGTATATGAGAATATTCAGACAGCATCTGTTTACTTGAACATACGGTGGAAAAGTGACGTCGCGGAATTCCCTGAGCTTGTGCTTGGAGATAAACCACTTAAAGAATGGCATATTTTTCAATTAACTTTTACTGTCCGTCAAGTGGTGAGATGAAGATTGTAACTGCGTGCGAGTGAAGTAACTACTGATAGTTATGTTCATATCTCTTTTCATCTTAACTTTAACTCTTCGAGTCTTGCTTTCTCGCCACCTTGCCACCTCTTGTGACAATGGGTCTGGGATGTTCACCAAATTTCAACTGCCAATTTCCATGATACAATAGAAGCCATGTTCAATTCTTGCAGTCCATGATTTCTGAATCACGATCATAATCATGTTCTAACTTTCAATTCTCTTCTGATTTCTGAATCACGATCATAATCATGCTCTAACCTTTAATTCTCATCTGGTTTCAGCCACAATGGAGCATTTAGAATCCACATCAAGACCATTGATGTCCATCAATGAGGCCAAAATGCTGCTGGAGGATGAATATTCATGTTTTGAATTAGTGAAAGAGCGCCAGGTGCTACTTTTGTCTCCACGTTACATGAATGACATACACAAAGGCCTCTTAGAAGTACTCAAAATGCAATTGGGCATTTACATGGAACAGTAAGTTAACATGGTTTGTTTTCAAGATATATAATAAGTATTCTCCTTTTTAAGGTTTCAGGGTGTGCCTGTTGCGTACACGACCATTCAGAGAGAGCAAGAGCATGCTGTAACTGTGTCGGATCAGCCTCATCTACACTTGAGTGTTCAGACAGAACTTATTCTATTCAAACCACAGCCTGGGCAGAAAGTTCGTGCAGTTATCAACAAAGTGAGTACAAATTTGAATGGTTATTAATTTGAATGATTTGCTGATTATGCTTTTTCTCCTATTTACAGCTTGGCAGGGACTACATTGGCTGCTTGGTTCATAATTACTTCAATGCTTCTGTGCTGGAACCAGAGGCTGGAGCATCACAAGAAATAGACTGGTCAAATCTTCAGTTGTCTGACTCAGTTGTTTTGTCCATATCAGAGGTCTACCCTCAAAACAAAGGACTTTCTCTACTGTGCCAATTAGTTAGTGTGTAAGTATCTTCACATTTTGCAGAAGTCCTCCATTTACCTCTGACTCTATTGGACATTTAGTTCAGAATAATGATATTCACCCAAATGTACTGTCTGATACCTGGGTTTTAATCTATTTCGCGCCTTTTTTTTTTTTTGCAGAGAGAGTTCAGAAGAAATGCACGAGGAAGAAAGTGAGAAGTTCTATGAATTCCCCACCTCATCCAATTCCTTTGATGAAGACCTGAAGGATGAAGCTTTGGCATCAAGCCAAAGTGTGGAAATCACAGAAGTGACTCCCGTTAAAAAGAAGAAGAAAAAGAGGAAATCCACTCAAGAGGAGAGTGACATTCCTACTATGAGCTTGGAATCCACTCTGAGTGTGGAAACCATTGGTGAAGTAATTTCACCAAAGAAGAAACAAAAGAGAAAATCCTTCAAAGTCGAAATGAACTCCCAGGATAATAATACTTTGGCATCGAGCCAAAGTGTAGAAATCATTGATGAAATGACTCCTACGGCGAAGAAGAAGAAAAAAAGAAAATCCTTCAAAGTTGAGCCAGGAGAACTTGACACTCCAACTTCTGCCAAAAAGGGACGTAAACGCCAGCACTCTGACACCAACGATTCAGGCATCGCTGATCCTGGAACAGATCTCAGTGATTCGTTAACCTCAACTCCATGTGAGAACGGACTAAGAAAATCAAAGAAACGAAAGCTGCTGTCGTCTGCGGGTTATTCGCTCAATGACTCATATGACTTGAATTCCTCTCAAGCCAGTTCTCAAGACATTAAAGTTTGCAGGGAAAGCAAGAAACGTAAAATTCAAACAGAGTGAATATGAATAAATGCAGGCATCTTTTGTTTCAAGTTTTAAGCAATTATTATTATTTTTTTATCACATTTGAAAAAATGCTTGTTTCTGTTTCTCACAACTAGAACTGAACAATTTTGATGTTGAATGCAGTCCTTTCTTGTTATTCAGGCCTCAGAAATAAACGGACAGGCTGGATTAAATAAGCAGTAAACAATGGCACCGGAAGGATTTGTTATCTGGAAGCTATGGATGAGGGTCTGACTGTAGTCACTGTTCAATGAAGGGTGAAAAATGTGCAGTTTGAATCATGTGTGACAGTGGAGTATAATGCAAAAATCTATATTTCCTTCTTGATTGTAATTTATGAGGGTGAAATATTGTGGAGTGCGTCATGATTTCATAATTCGGTTTAATTTTACATGCAAGTGCATACAAAACTGAACGTGGCGGCATGAATGAACTTCAATGAAGCCAATAGAATGTTGACTAGGCAAGCAGTCTAGAAAGACACCACCAAAGTTAGAAGAAAAGACTAGAGAATGATTTGTTGTAGGTTTTATTTAAAAATACGTACATAACTCTTCTATAGTACTACAAATATACAAGTAACAAGGTAGGTATTACACATTCAAGAGAAAATAGAGGAATTAAAAATAATCAAACGAGGGAGGGGAGGGGGAAGAAGGAATCAAAACACAACAAGGGAGGACATAGTGATACAAAATGAATTTGTGAAAAAAAAAAAAGATAAAAAAACCTTGCATACCTAAGAGAGATAAAAAGATATTCAGATTAAAAGAAAAAACTTTCACTCTCACTGTACATGTATCCTAAGAGAAAATTAATAAAGGAAACCATTTTGGCAAGTCTTTGTTTTGTATTAGCTTGGCGTTACACCAACGACAGACAATTAGCGCTCGATGAATTAGTCAGTACGACCAGCCTAGGACATGATTAACACAGAGGTGGACTAATTGATGATTCAGGGTTTGATTTATAGGTGAATGCTGCACCCGACACACACACACACACAGGTTCAAGTAAAATATAATAAAATGAAACAGAGGAAACAAAACCCCCCCCTAATCCCCTAATGATTAATTACCACACACTGTCAACAGATTACATAACAAATACACCATGGAAACACTTGGAATCAGCTGCTCAATATTAGTTTGTTTTTTTAACATAGCAAATTAGCAAGGATTAAAAAAAAATTATATATCCCCAAAAAACGTATATTGGATGGGTTATTTACAAATGACAGAAAATCCACCATGAAATAGATGTATGCACAATATGTACAGAATATTATTACATCAGTTGTAGCTTTGGTGGTTTTACAGAGATAATAAAGTCAGTGAGAAATTTCTTTTTGAACACAACATTATTTTTTTTTGTCAAGAGAATTTTTGTTTTCATCGAATTCTCTAAAATATAATATTAAATGCACAATGAGTAGGAACAGGAACAAATCTAGCAGGAGAATACAGAAGAGAGAACCACCGTTATGCTGCCTTTCAAAATAATTCTACTAAGGAGAGAGCAAAGAGAGGGAGAGAGAGAAAAAAAAACCTTCTGAAGGAGAAGATGACATGAGATGCTTGATTGTGTTATAAATACAAATAGAAAAAAAAAAAAAAAAAAAAAAAAATTCCCCAAAACCAGCCTATAATTAATTATGAGTCTTATTCAGGATTGTTTACCTGTTGAAGGTGGAGAAATATTTTGAGATCAGAAGAAAAAAAAAAAAAAGAGTCGCCACTAGGAGATTGAAGGAGAGGGGTGAATTCGTCGCTCTTTTTTCCCCAGCAAAGAGCTCAGTTTGCACACAAGACACGCACAAGACACACACAGCTACGATAACACGCCTCCGTGCTACCACTGGTTGGAAGGGTAAGGGTTAGGGGTGCCCCCGTAGTGTGAACCGGGGGGGTATTGGCCGGGGGGAGGCATCTGCTGACCGCCTCCTCCCATACCACTGTACATCTGAAGAGAGAAAAAGGAAGTGATGACGTTAACAGTCAAACAAGGTAATTGTGGCTTTACACTCGGTCAGTGAATAGTGAGGTTGGTCATACAAGGACTCATACCTGGTTTGATTCCATAGGAGGTCCACGATGGCCCATAGGGCTCTGTTGGGGATACCCGGGAAATTCTGCAGATTCGGGGCCATAGCGATAGGAACTCTGGAATGGGAGGAGTGAGAGAAGAAAGGAGGGGAGACTGAGGGGTCTCACCTGTTGCATGGGGTGAGGGTACTGCTGGGGCATGTTGTGCCCATAAGCTCCTTGGTTAGGGTACTGGCCATGGGGGTGCATGCCTCCTGGGCCAGGCATCATGGGAGGTCCATCCCCACCAAAGCGCTCCATCATGCCCTGCATCATCATGACAGGGTGTTGGCCAGGCTGTCTTCCTCCTTGTGGAGCCATGCCCGGCTGCTGCTGCTGTTGCTGCTGCTGTTGTTGCTGGGCCATGTACATGCTCTGTTGCATCATTGGGTCAGGCATGCGATTGCCTCCTTTGCCAACACGCGCCCTCTTCTTAGCTCTGTTCTGTGCATCCATATCAAGGAACTGCTTAGGACTGCTTGGTCGCATCATCATCATGCCATTGCTTATGTTGCTGGCCTTCGCTTGGCTGTCTAAATCAAGCAGAACCTTTGGTGAGGCAGGGGCATCTAAGCTGGTCAGCTGTGGCTTCTCAACTGCACTCGGAGGAGCAGCATCAAAGCTCTCCACACGCTGACAACGGCTGTCAAGATCCATGAAGACTTGAGGCGACTGAGGGTAGCTGACGCTGACTGAAGCCGGGGCTTCTACACTGGGAGGCTGAACAGAGGGCGGCAGAGGAGTCACTGAACTGCTGCAATTGCTTGCACTGTCGTACGGCTCTGAACTTATGCTGCTGGGTGCGGGAGCTTCTCTGCTGTCACTGTCAGCTTGGCTGCTGATGCCACCAGATGGCTTACTGTCAGCTTTAGCAAGAGGCACCGAAGAAGGGATATCTTTCTCTGGCTCTTCCTTTGGCCTTTCAACAGATGAAGGTTTGCTCTCGTCATCAAATGTCCCATGAGGTTTTAGGATCCTGGCAAGCATGTTGCTTTCCTCTGCTTTCCGCTTGTCCCGATGCGGTGTGTCTTGCGATGATGAGGCAGTAGATGAGGTGCTTGGGGAGTGAGGGATGCTGCCCGTTGACTGAGGGGCAGGGGACTGCACGGAGACAGGGGAGCTAATGGGTCCACAGCCTCCAGGGCCAGGTAGTCGGTTGGGTGGAGGACCAATACGAGGTTGTGCAATGGGAGGTCCAGCGTTGGGATGTGAGGGCTCTTGAGGTGGTGGCTGCTGCTGCTGATACGGAGGCATGGGACGCATGCCTTTGCTGGCGTTGGGGAATGATGGGGGCATGTTGTTGGATTGTGAGTAGCCACGAGGCTGCATTTGGCCAGGCATCATGTATGGATGAGAACCACTGTATGGATTAGCACCAGGGTTGTTGGGCATGAATTGCTGTTGCTGTGGGCCCTGGAAGCGGTTCTGCATCATCTCCGGCATGCCAGGCCCATGTGGATTACCCATTGTTGGTCTCATTCCCTGCCCCATGTAGGAAGCTCCGTGAGGTGGGCCCTGTTGCTCAAAGCCTCCAGGGTCTCCTCCAAAGTTACCTTCTGGTGGATGGAAAGCTGGGTTGGCGCTGGGGTCCATCATGCTCTGCTCGTCAAAGTCAGAATCTGAGCCTTGGTTCTTCTTTGCTTTTCCTCTGCCTTTAGCTGGTTTCTTAGGGGTCTTTTTAGGCTTGGCCTCCTTCTTTTTCTTGCCTTTTTTAGGCTTTGCTCCATCGTCCGATACTTCTCCATCGCTCGTGCCGGGACCATACATGCCCTGAGGCCGGAATCCAGGTTGCCCTCCATGCTGCATGAAATTAGGAGGCCCAAGTGAGGGGTCCTGGCCATACATGCCGGGCTGACCTCGGAACGGTTGACTAGGAGGAGGGTTCGGGCCAAACTGTGACATATCCTGCGGCATGGGTCCTTGTGCTGGATTGGGGTATGGACGGTTTTCAGGAGGTGGGGGGCCCTGCTGTGCTCCCCAACCCCCATCCATGCCATTGGGAGGCCTGCCAGGTCCATGTGGCATGACTGGATAGGGCTGCCTCTGCTGCATGTTGCCGTACTGGGCCGCCATCGGTTGCCCACCACTATTAACTTGTGGAGGGAAGCCAGGCTGCATCATTCGAGGGTTGCCTTGCCAGTGGTTGTTGTAGCCCATACGTGGTCCACCGTATGCCTCTTGCTGGCCCCGTGCTGCTTGATCAATGCCTTGAGGGGGAGGGAAATTGCTTTCCATGATGGGCATTGGGGATGTCATGCTGGATGAGCGACTCTCCTCATCAGCAGAAGAAGGAGGCTCAGCTCCCTTCTTCTTACCCTTGGCTGGCTTCTTGGGCGCTCTTTTAGCTGGGGCCTTTTTGCCCTTCTTTCCCTTCTTCGTCATTCCATCATCTGAAAGTTCTGGCTCAGAGCCTTTCTCACTGACTGAGGTCATTGAGTGTGGAGTGGCGCTCAGAGGTGGGCTCTGCATCGAGTGGGGCCTGGGGTCCATGCCAGGGCGCACCATGGGGTCAAAGTTCGCAGGCGGCACAAGACCACCCCAGCCAGGAGGCATTCTGGACTGCTGCTGCTGCTGCTGCATGCGTTGATCAGACATGAATGGGTGACCCTGAGGGTGGTTCATAGGAGCCATGGACTGAGGATACATGGCCCTGGGACCCATGGATGGCTGATTGTAAGGAGGCTGGTTGTAGGGAGGTCCCATGGAAGACCCTGGCTGCTGCTGTGGCTGTTGCTGGGGGAACATCCCATGCGGCTGCTGCTGCTGCGGAGGAGGAGGATCCATTGGCTGTGGTGCACTGAAAGGAGGGGGGTTTGGCCCATCCATGAGAGGAGGTCCTCCTCCACCTGATGGCTGCTGAGGGTTCATGCCAATTGACACAGGGGGACCTAGATGGGGAGGAGGCCCCATATCGGCAGACATCGGAGCATTGACACCTTGTGGCGGCATTTCAGACAGTTGAGGCATGCTGACGGATGATGCAGGGGTGCTTCCCTGGTCTGGAGTCTCCTTGGAAGCTTCCTCTCCCTTAGCTTCATCTGCCTTGGGTTGCTTACTGCTAATTTCACTTGGCTTTGGTTCTGTTGTGCTATCTGTAGCTTTACCCTGATCTCCATTGCTGCTGCTGCTGCTGCCTTCTGGCCTGCCCTGCGCTTGATCCATGGGGCGAGAGGGCCCGCCCTGCGCTTGATCCATAGGGCGAGGGGGCCCGCCCTGCGCTTGATCCATGAGGCGAGAGGGCCCGCCCTGCGCTTGATCCATAGGGTGAGGGGGCCCGCCCTGCGCTTGATCCATGGGGTGAGGGGGCCCGCCCTGCGCTTGATCCATGGGGCGAGGGGGCCCGCCCTGCGCTTGATCCATGGGGCGAGGGGGCCCGCCCTGCGCTTGATCCATATGGTGAGGGGGCCCGCCCTGGACTTGATCCATGGGGCGAGGGGCCCCGCCCTGCGCTTGATCCATGGGGCGAGGGGGCCCGCCCTGCGCTTGATCTATAGGGTGAGGGGGCCCGCCCTGCGCTTGATCTATAGGATGACGGGGCCCGCCCTGCGCTTGATCCATGGGGTGAGGGGGCCTAGGCATCGGGCTGCACATTCCCTGTGGCCTCATGGGGCCACCATACGGAGGCCCAAAAGAAGGAGGGTGCATGCCCTGTTGTTGCTCCATGTTAGGAGGATAGAAGCTGCCAGGTGGCTGGAACATGCCCTGTGGACCTCCCATTGGCGGCCTTGGGCCTCCAGTGGTCATCGTCATTGGGTTTGCCGGCTGAGGATGCGGCATTTCCCTAGAAGACCAGCTGGGGGTTGAACTGGGAGGTTGATTCAAAGAGCCAGACCCAGAAGAACTGGGAGGCATTGAGGTGGGGCCAGAAGGCCATCCAGGAGGGGCTGCACTGGGATTGCTCATGTCAAACGCAGGATTGGGAGGGAGAAGCGTAGGGGGCATGGGCTCTTGCTCAGCCTTGCCTTTCTTTCCCTTCTTAGCCTTTGGTTCCTTTGCCTTTTTCGCTGGCTTTTTCTTGCGCTTTCCCTTGGTGGGCGCCTCTTCCTCTGACTCATCTGATGGCTCAGAATCCAGAGGCATATCAGGAGGGGGTGGGATACCCTGCGGCTGCTGCTGCTGCGGCATGGGGGGAGGGGGCCCTCCTGGTCCGTACGGCCCAAGTGGCTGACTGCCCGGGCCAGCACCCATGGGACCCCAGGGACGCATGTTGCCTTGCATTTTGTCATCCATGCCAAAATGTGGCTGCTGTTGCCTTGGGTCACCGTGCATACCTGGATGCATACCCCGTGGGCCATGCATCATTGGCCCTGTGTGTCCAGGGAAGCCCATGCGCTGCTGACTGTGCCCGCCGGGCATTCCAGGGTAAGGAGCTCCCATGCCTTGTGGAGGCATGTGAGAAGGCATGTTGGGACTCGGTTGGGAGAAAGGTTCTGGGTTGTTCTGAGGAGGCACCTCTGGAGGAGGCGGCTCTGTGACGGGAGGCATTTCTTCTTCCTTCTCCTCAGTCTTGCCTCCTTTCTTCTTCTTCTTCTTCTTGTCTGCAGCTTTTCCTTTGCCTTTCTTCTGGCCTTTCTTGCTCTTTTTCTTTCCTCCTCCTTCAATCTCCTCTTCTCCCTCATCACTAGAAACTGATTCTTTCTCTTCTGATTGAACATCTGATGACGAAGGGTTGTTTTCCGTAGGGTCTCCTGGAGCAGAGCTGTTGGGAGGGAAGCCACTATTGGGGGGAAAGTTCTGGTTAAAAGGGGAGCCCATGTTGGGGGGCTGTTCAGGGAAGGGGCCTTGGAAGCGCATCATGGGCGGTCTCTGTGAGAACGGAGGCATCATGCCACCCTGTGTGGGCATCATCATGCCTTGGTTAAAGGGGGACGCTTGGTGCATTGGAGGGCGTGGCATGCGTCCATACTGGTCAGGTTGCCTGCTGGACATGACAGGAGCACTAGGAGGGGGCATGGAGTTCACACTGGTGCACACAGAAGAGTCAGACTGCACACTGGAAGTGGAGGAACTCTGGTATCCAGAGTCAGCAGAGGGTTTCTCAGGTATGGGCGGGGTGGCGTCTGTGGGGCCAAGAGGTCGGGGTGGCCCCATGCCCTGCTCTCCCCATTGGCCCATGGGCAGCCGTGGCCCATTGAAGTTTGGATCACTGGGCCGAGGGAACCTCTGTCCCATGTTAGGTCCAAAGTGCTGATGTGGTCTGTAGCCTGGGTGAGATGGATGCATGTGCTGTTGTGCTGGGGGCATCATGCCAGCAGAATTCGGAGGCATGGTGCCCATACCAGGTCTCATCTGACCCTGCATGTTGGGGTTGTAGGGCCCCTGAGGGTACATCTGAGGTCGCATGGGGTCATGGCCCCAGCCTCCACCATTAGGGCCCATGCCTTGAGGCTGAGGCATCCGGGGATTCATAGGGAACATTCCAGGGCCCTGGGGCGGTTGCTGCCCAGGAGGCAAACACGCTGGGTTGAGGACACGTGTGATTTGAGCAGGGCCAGTGTGCAGTCGTTCTGGGGCGGGGGCTTTGGCGAGACCTCCCTTCCTGCCTGCCTTGGCTGGCACTGTGCTGTCAGAGTCCGTCCCTGCTTTGCTCTTTTTGCCCTTGGATCCGGATTTGCTGCTGGCAATGCTCTCAGTGTCCGTGAGCAGAGATTCAGAGTCTGAATTCCTCTTGCGCTTCTTGACCTTTTGACCTTCCTCATCTTCACTTTCTCCGCTTGATGCCTGAAGAACCAAAAAGATGAAGGAGGTAAATTCTAGAATCAACATCAATCAGAGATACTCACAATAGCATCCAAATTGTACATGTCGCGTCCTTTGCCCTTACGTCTTTTCCCTAATTTTCCCGACATGAAATCATCGTCATCGCTATTATGGTCTTTGGGAACATGTTTGTGGAATGCACGCTTGAAACACTTATGCAGTTTCATCACAGCTTCTGTGTACTCTGAATCAAGCATAAAATTCAATGCACACTCCAGACAACAATCCAATCTGACTGACCATTATCCTTGCCATTGAAATCCCTACAGTTGTTCACAATGAGCATGAAGTCATTGACAAACTCCTGAACTCGATGGTATTCAAAGTTATTCAGCTTCTCTTCCATCATGCCCAGACACATGGGTTCGTCAATGACCTCGTAGTACCCAGGAGCCATCTCCTCTTCAACTGGATCCTGGAATGACCAGGCTTCCTTGTGGTTCTTCACACATTCCATAACTGAAAAAAAAAAAAAAAATAAAAAAAATAAAAATATATATATATGTTATCCTTGACATTTTCTGAATCAAACTAACCTTTGTACAAGCTGGAAATAACGTCTTCATCGAGATCAGCAGAAGCGGAAGCGGAAGAAGTCTTCTTCTTCCTGGGTGGTTCCTCTGTTGGGGCTATGGACGATGAGTCACTCTCTCCAGATTGTTCAATTCGCTTCTTGCGCAATTGAGCCCTGAACGCTCGCTCTGCAAATGAATGAAGGAACTCAATTTTGCTGCCTGACCTGCTTCCACCTAATAACGCACCTGCTTTGGCTCTGACTCTCTCCTCTCGTTCTTTCTCTTCGATCTCTTTCTGTTGGATCTTCAACAATTGTCGTCTCTCTTCAGGATCCAGGCTGTCTTGACTGTCCTCTGACATCATGGCTAGCGCCATTGCACGACCCTGAAATGACCGCATGAGCAGAGAGCTTGACCACACCTGAGACCAGCTTACCTCTTTGCTGTCAGCTAATTTCTCTATGTCAAGTTTTGGTGGAAGAATGGGAGGAATCATTTTCTGTATTTCTCCAAGCCTTCTGCTTCGGTCCTTTTCCTATCAAGAAGCAAAATAAGTATATATATATATGTGTATATATTATATAAAATATATATAATTGATCAGAATAAGTATTGAAAATATAGTCCTTGTAAGTTAAAAACAACACATTGAAAAATTTGACTGATCTGTATAAATTTCTTTATACATGTTAAATGATGTATTGGTAAATGCATGTAAATTATAAATTCAAAGATTAACAGCAGACCTAATAAGTATGGCTGCTAAAGAGCCAAAGTTAAGTTGTTAGCAGATTAAATATCTTGGCTCAAAGAAGAACTGAAAGCAGCTTTAAATTAAAATGGAACAGAGCTGATCGATTTGACTCATTTAAGTCTTTAAGGTTAAGGCGTGAAATTTGACCTAATTTCTCTCAAGACAGAGCAGGACGTGGAATTTTGAAACGAGCGAAAGAGTGGAATGATCTCCTCTTCAAATACCCGGGATACGTGCAATATTTGCATACCGGTAGTTATCTTAAAAATTTCTCTTTAGGCCAGAGCAGCTCGACTCGAGCGACATGATTAGAACAGAGAGATGTCTCATCACGGAATAACGAGATAGCTGAGAGCCTGAGAAACGCAAGTTATCGACTTGATGTCAACACTCAACTTAAATGCCGACGGCCTGGAAAGAGTGGAAAGGCAGGGTGGGGGCGGAAATACGGCGGGTGAAAATAATAAACAATTTATTCATTAAATCATGAATACTCATTTGTAATCAAACAAATCTTATATTTTCGGGTACCATTCAAAATTTCCAAGTGCTCAAGTGCATGAAATGCATGAAATCAAGTGCAGCGGGCGAGACGTGCGACGAATGCGAATCAGTAGAACCACAAGGACAACGGAAGACGATTCAGAGAGAAAAAAAAAAAAAAAAAAAAAAAAAAAAGGCAGGCGAGAAATTGGATCGGAGAAAAAACTCATCGACTGTTCGGTGGCAAGAGGCCCGTCGGGAGCCATAACGCCGAAGCCACGCCCTCGTTTCCCCTTAATTACAATATTACGTAAGAATACGAAACACAATTACAACGGACCGCGGGAAAATGAACGTTTTGAAATCGATCTCACTTTCTCACGGGAAAGTTTGTTTGAAGAGAACAAACAGGTCGGGGTTGGGAGATTGGGGGAAGGCGGTGGGAAATCGCCTTGAGGGTTACGAGAGCGTTCCGCTTGGGCTCAGGATATTTCTCCTCGCGACACTTGAAGAATATGGAACGCAGGAAAGGGAAACGGGATACGGGAATGTGGGCGATGATGTCACGTGACATGCTACGATTGATGAATGGATCGCTCGAGAATGATTACCAAATGATAAAAACCGAATTCTGAGCGATCTTGCCCGCGATTTTTCCGCTAGTATAATACAAGTACAAACAAATTCCAGGGCACTATGCATGCATCTTAAATTATAATAGCATAACAATAGCATTCCAAGCTTACAAAGAAACAACGCATTAACTCGTGAACAAAATTCACAATGCACCGCCACGTGTCATGAAACGCAGCATTCGGTGAATGCGAACAACCAGAGCACTTGCAGAGCTGTCTGTCAATCAAAACAGAAACGTCGGGCGAGATGACCAATCGCGAGTACAAGTGGGCGGGGCGAAAGAAAAGCGCGGGAAAACATGCGAGTAAAACGAAATAGAGATGGGAAAGGGACATCACTCAAATCAAGCACGGATAAGTGATGCAAGGGAGGGGAAGCGAAACGATCATTGGCGCAGAAAAGAAAAAGACGACGCAGTTTCGGGGGCTGCTACATGCGATCCACGAGACGACGCGGTTCTCGGAAAAGAGAGGTGCGTTGTTCAATTTCGTTGTAATGGGTAATCGCTAGAAGCTACTGATCACTGGGCAACATCATGACATGGACTAACTGCAGAATTGCGCTGGGCATGAAGGGATTCAAGGGATTGGAGGCGATGGACATTATGGTGTTTTTCATACAGGTACATGTAATAGTCGTGACACCGTTTAAACATGGACTTGTAATAATGGTTACTACTTACTAGTATTTATATATTATTCTTTTTAGCCTAATAGGCCTACTATGTGGTATAACAGAATGAAAAAAAGACGCAAAGCGTGCTGGTTTGACTACCGGTATAATGAGGCTACCGTTATAGTAAATAAAAATCAACCACTATTCCATTTTTTGTAGGGTGTTATAGCCGTAGTGTAGAAATAGGATCTGGAGATGCACGCACGCCAATATACTCAACTCAAAATTCAGTTTAACAGCAAATGAATATATCCAGTCCGATCTGTAGATGGTTTTTGTATGGCTCATGTGGGAACGAGAGTGGATCATAGCTGGGTCAGTGGGTAATAGTGGAAGGCGCGGCGCTCAGTGAGGCATGGCACCTGTAATTCTGATACCCAGCACCTGGCACGTGACAGCAGCAGCAACCCTTGCTGCCTCGGGGGCCATGCCGAGTAACACAACGTTCAGGGATCGAGATACCATGATCAGTACCGCTAACTAACCGTTCGCAAACCTGTGCAATGTCACAAGAGCACCGAATGACCTCTAATGAGATGCTGCGCGCATCACGCGGCGGCGTACTAACAATGAGTAATTAGGCGCTTTTATGATCCTCGCAAAACACAATGGCTTATCGCTTGTTCTTTTTCTGTTTACAGTTCGAGGCAAAAAAAACACAGCGACAAGGCGGCCACTGAACACTGGTCAGCAGCAGCAGCAGAAGAAGCGATGCTGCTAGCGCTGCTTCTGTTTCTGTGCATCGCGCCGCGGACCCGAGGGGGGCCGAGGACCGCGTGCCAAGGGCAACTGACGGAGCACATTGAGGGTTGCCTGTCGCCGTTCGAGCAGCGTTGGAGGAACGCACACGGAGCACGGCCGGCGGACGGCGACCGGGCGGATTGGGCCATCACCCGAGCACTGTGCAGGCGAGTCAACTTATAAGCATAATCAAATCAAGTATACAGGTCAATATATATAAATTACTCCAACAGAGAGCACACGGAGGTATTGCAGTGCCTGTTCATGCGGCTGTCGACATGCGCCCCGGCGGACCACCACCTGGCCATGATCGCCACTCGCGTCGGCGTCGTACGCAGTGAGATGCGGCGACAGTGTCCGCGCATCGCACGCCTACAAAGCATCCCAGAGCAGCCGCACTCAACAACGTCGCCGCCGGCACGGACAACCCGACGGGCTCCGGTGAATAAATCCAGGGCAGCCACGGTGCAAGCAGGATCCGGTACCACTGAGACATCTCGAATTAGGGATCTCCACGAAGAAGATCTCTTGAAGAGGAGACACACGCACGCTGTACAAGGGATTGGCACCATTTCAAATGGATCCACACGGACGTCGATCAGTGCACTAGTGGTTATCGTTGCAATGGTCATGACCATGGAGGGTGTCAGCAGAAATTACTTCACGTGTGACTGACTCAGTGACGACATTCCGCCTTCACAAATACCGGTACATGGATGTTATCACTTATCAGCACAGACTGTCTACTGCGCCCCTTCGTGGCTCACCGTCTCTCAAATTCCCTATCACAGATTAATTATCACATGTTTGTGCCTTTAAAAAAACAGTATTGCTGGCATCCACTGCATTAAATTTTTTTTGGAAAAGTGTAGGTTTGTCCGACTTTTTCTTCATCCCCTACTTTCAAATTTGCAAGTAATGCACACGTAGGTATACCGGTATGCATGAGGCATAGTAACTTCGATAGAATTCGTATACTAGTACGAACTATGAAGTATGAAGATAATTACATAAAAAAGGTATAGGTAGTATTAGGTACTCAATCTACTCATTCATAATACAAATTCAATGGGATTTCAGTCATTTCAGTCAAACGAAATAGAAGGCAATTTTTTTCACTCCGACTCACCGCTTCAGAAATCATCTCGGGAAGGTCAGCCAGGAAGTCGTGGGTGATCACATGATGTAGCCTCTTCTCACAGCGAACTTTACTCTCCTTCAAAGAGTCAGCCAGAGCCTGCCACTGTTGCAAAGTGCTACAGGCCAGACGCCACTTGGTGAACGGCTTGGACACAGTGCGAAAGCTTTCTCGCAACTGGCGTTTCTTGCGGAGGGTGTCCTGGGTGACCTTCTTCTTCACGGCATCCGTGTCAGATTCAGACTTTTGTCGTTTGCGATTTTGCGTAGCTGACGTCCGAGATGAGCGACTACTGGCGGAGGAAGCGCGAGAATTGCTCTTCCCTCTACTGGAAGAACTGGGAGGAGTTTTGCGATGAGGCGTTTTCTTATCTGCAGTTTTGGAAGCTACAGCAGCCTTCTTGCCATCTTCCTCTCCTCCTTCTTCATCACTCATTTCTTCATCATCCTCATCATCATCACTGGATTCTTCTTTGAGATTCTTCAACTGAGCTCTGGTCCTCCTTTGAGGAGTATCTTCCTCCTCCTCCTCTCCCTCCTCTTCACTGACATCAGAATCCGACTCAACAACAGGTTCCACCTTCCTGGTTTTTGTGTTCTTAGCTTTTGTGACTTGAGCACGAGTCTGTCGAGTATTCCTCTTCGGCTTCGGCTTCACATCCTCCTCCTCTTCCTCGTCATCCCCCTGCACTTTGCCTTTCTTGCTCGCTCGCTTTGGCTGCGTGGCTGTTCGTGTTTTCCTGACAGCCTCCTCCTCTTCCTCCTCATCTGACTCCTCACTATCAGACTTGACTTTCTTGTCAGCTGAACGAGTGTTCCTTGTGTTCCTGCTTTTTGGCTTACTCTTAGAATCCACACTCATCAGCTCTTCCTCTAGCTCTGTATCAGACATTCCTTCGTAATCCATGAAGCTAGTGGCTCCTTTGGCCTTGATGCGACTGCTTCTCCTGCGACCCCCTCGCCGGCGATTTGATTGTTCCGGCTCATACTCCTCAGTGCTGACGTCCGACTCATCCTCCTCCTCCTCCTCCTCATCACCATCCTCTTCTTCATCCTCATCTTCACTTTCAGAGCTGGAATCCTCTTTGTCTTCACTTGTAGGAGGGGTTGTTTTGGCTTTTGATTTAGTGTTCTCTTTAGGAGCTTCCTTCTGGGCTTTGCTCTCCGTGACTTGTGACTCAGTCTCCTCTTCAGTTTCTTCTTCTTTATCTGCAGCCTTCTTTGCAGCCTTTTCATAGACCTTCTGTCTTGTAGCCTTTTCACTAGATTTTTCCTTAGTCACCAGTTTGGAAACTTTCTTAGATTTTTCCCCGGCTTCTTTTTGAGATTCTCCTTCACCTGCAGTAGCTGGGCTCTTGCCCTTCCTCTCCTCTTTCTTGATTGGTTTTGCAGACTTCTGAGCTTCATCCTCAGCCTTCCTCTCTTCAGCTTCCCCTTTCTTATCAATTGTTTTGCTTGCTGTTGGAGAATCTTTACTTCCTTCTTCTGGTGATTTGCTTTCTTTTACTTTCCCAGCCTTTGCTTTATCATGAGCCTTTGCCTTCTCTTTCGTCTTGTCTTCTTTTGGCTGAGCCGCCTTCGTCTTGTCTTCTTTTAGCTGAGCTGCCTTCGTCTTGTCTTCTTTTGGCTGAGCCACTTTTGTCTTGTCCTCTTTAGACAGACTTGCTTTTGAATTGTCTTCTTTTGGCTGGCCAGTTTTTGTCTTGTTTTCTTTTGGCTGAACAGCTTTCATATTGTCCTCTTTAGACTGAGCTGTTTTCGACTTGTCTCCTTTTGGCTGAGCCACTTTCAACTTGTCTTCTTTTGGATGAGTCGCTTTTGACTTGTCTGTTATTGCATTGTCTTCTTTTGGCTGGGCTGCCTTTGTCTTACCTTCTTTGGCTTGAGCCCCTTTCGTCTTGTCTTCCTTTGGTGGGGCTGGTTGGGTTTTCTCTTCTTTTGAAGAAGCCCCTTTTGCCTTGTCTCCTTTCGACTGGGCTGATTTCATCTTGTCCTCTTTTAGATGAGCCACTTTTGTTTTGTCACCTTTAGGTTGGGGTGATTTTGTCTTGTCTTCTTTTGGTACAGCTCCTTCCGTCTTTTCTTCACTTGGTATCTTCTCCGTCTTGTCTTCTTTAGGGAGAACTTCTTTCGTCTTATGTTCTTTTGACTGGGCTGCTTTTGGCTCATCTGCTTTCTCTGTTTTACCCTGTTCATCCTCTTTGCTATTCCCTCTGTTATCTTCTTTAGCTACTTTCGTTTTATCCCCATGAGTATTATTCTTGTTTTCCGGCTGGGCGTCTGTGCTTTCTTCTCCAGTATCCATCTTCTCTTCTTGATTTCCTTTGCTTTGATCCTTATTTGGCCTGTCAACAGCTTCTTCCCCTTCTGGACCTTTAGCACTCTTCTCCTTCCCATTCGGTTCCTTGGCTTTTTCTTTTGGTTCATCAGATTTCGCCTCTGTAACATCTTCAGCTAAGGATGCTGAAGAGGAATTCTCAGATTTCCCCTCGCTATCCTCTTTATCAGGGCTATCACTGTCTGGCTTTTTGTGTATCCTATCCAGTTCTACACGTTTTGAGAGTTTCTGACAGATAGCTTCCAATCCATTGGCCTTCTTTGTCTTAACAGGTTTGCCTTCATCAGCAGGTAGCCCATTTTCTTGAGTTTTCCTTGGGACAGCAACTGTAGCCTTTGCTTCATCTTGCGAGTCTTCATCGTCTTGCCCATCGACTTGCATTGGCAATCGCATGTCTTTGATCCTCTTCGTGGACATGCCCTCTTCCGATTCACTTTCATCTGCTTTGTCCGGTTCTTTCTTATCAGGTTCTTTGATGACCTCCCGGCCTGGTTCTTTTTGGTCTCCATCCTTCTCTTCGGTGCCTCCTCCCATCAAACGACTTTTCTTCAGTGGGTTCTGGTGGGCAGCCACTTCATCTTCCAGTGGCCTTGCCTCTTTTTCTTCACTCTCAATATCTTGATGCGACTTCTTTCGCAGCTGCACTAACTTCTGCAAGTGCATTACTGGTTTTTTTTGCATGTGATCCCCATCTGAGTCAGTATCATGGATGACAGACTCGTCTTCAGCAACAGAGTCTGCATCGCTGAGAAATTGAGAAATGAATCTGTTAAGTTTGATGAAAATTACAAATGATATTGCAAAACTTACCCTCCTGACGCATGGTTTTCTCGAAATTCAATTTCTTTCAATTGTGTACTTTGCGTAGACTGTGAAGTGCGCCTGTAAAACATTCTCATCAAATTATTCAAAAAAGTTAGGACATCATATAATTCATATTTTTCTAGAGGCTAGGTTGCAGAGATATTTTAGCCAGTGCACTCACGATTTAGAAATTGCCTTCTCTGCTTTCAACTCATCAGTGAGGACTTCGGGATCTTGCTTGTAAAGCCTGGTGCCATAGAAATACCAATACGAAGCCCCAAGGCGATCGTATCCTATGGGCCCAAGTCTTAAGACATCTGTATCAAATTCCTAAAGAAAAGAGAAAAAGAGGAAAAGAAAAGAAAGTGAGAAAATGAAAAATAAACAGGCTTTGTCCCTCACCTTAAGAACATCAACAACGTCATCAGCATCCAATCTGAAATCACACAAAGCGTGCATGATCTCAACCTTCTGCCGCATAACAAGTTTCCAGAAGCTTCCTGGCGTATCCCCTGGCTGGAGCGCAAGAGGATTGCTTTTGCCATGCTCACTCTTCCAGCGATGCTTCAAAATATCACTCAGATATTTCTCGTAGTTTTTGTATCTGAAATATAAACTCATAATATACAATGCTGATAAATGACTGAAAGGCTTACGTGATATCTTTGCGTTGGTAGCAACCGTTGAGCAGGCGGCAGATAATTTCATAGAGGAGAGGGCTCTCTTGAGGACTGGCTGACTGCAGGAATGCATCCTCCAGATCCTGATCAACAAGCAAAACAAATTTCAATTAAAACAAACTCAATCATTCATATCAATTCATATTCATGGAAGAGGAAAATTAATCGAAAAGTAATCTCTCTCATCTTAGAGCATAACGATTGGAAAATGAAATCATCACAGGTTATCTGAACTATCTCTAAGCCTGGACAACGAAGAATAATCTTAAATCCCAACACAAGAGAAAATTTTAATTTTAGGCTTATTATAAGTTACAGTTACTTATAATAAGTTACAGTTTTATATATTGTCCTAACATAAGAGGTTCAGAGAAAACTATGCAGTGTTAATGGGTGCTCAGCTTATCAATTATTCATGCATATGGCATGAGTTGGATGACTATAATAATTTTTTTTTAATAAATGATAGGATGAGAACATAACAATACAGTCTCATAAACCATCAAGTCCATAATAGTATTCAAGAATACTGTTTAAAAATTAGAAAATTTCGAATGAGGACAGTTTATGATATGTGATGGTGTTTTACGGCTCCACCCAAACCAATCAGATGAAACGAGCGCCAGAACAGAAGGCCCGGGACAGGGGTTTTCCCCTACTCTTATCGATAAATCCCAAGGATTCTTTATCCTGCATACCACCATAGACAGTAGTAAACAGCGCCCAGCCTTGTTACACAGTTGGGCAGCACTGCAAAGTCACCAAATAATTACAATAATAATGAATTACAATTATAATTCACAATCATAACGTCCGTGGCCTGATCGGTTCTTGAACCCCGGACTTCGACCCCAACGGTCGGCATAGGATTGCATTCAGCCAGTCAAACCAATTGAGCTATTCGGTGCCCCTGAAGACAATTTATGAAGACTCCCATAGAATATCAACACAATCAAATAACCAATTATTTAAAAGGGACTCATTAAAAGTGATATAATAGATAAAATCACTATGTGGGGTGGTTGTACATGGTCTGTCTTTCTCTCTCTCTAAAGATTATCATTTATCCTTTAAAAATGACACCATAGCAAGTATAAGTATGGTATAACTAATTGTCTGTTTTAAATCACAAATTAGTCAGTGATATTACTAGAATTTTTTTGCTTTGATAACTCAATGTTTACTATCAATATTTCTTTGTTGGATGCACATGATATATTCTGATCAATCAAATGTTCAGCAAATTATTCTCATAATGAAAAGATGCCCAGCCTTCACATTTGTTTTGCAGACACAGTGAAAAAAGCGTCAATGAAATTCCATGCGTTGCTCCCCCGGCCTGGTTGATGGGGCAAAATATTATTTAAAAAAAATGTCCACTTATAATGAGTATTGTAACATAATACGTTTTAAGGTATTCTTTGTTGCATAATTAGAATTTGTGTGTGTGTAAGCGAATCAAAGATCAGCTCTGTGACGTCGATTAGACCTGATTCCTAAGTTGTGATTTCCCCTCCAAGGTGAAGGTGTAGCCGAAACCAGGTTGCACTAAATATTAGTAATATTTGGTAATCACCAAAGTGTGAAGGTGTGTGTGATGGTAAGTGTCTGACTCAGCCACAATGAGTGAATGGAACTTCTTATTTTGCACCCCGGTACCGCAGTATTACAAATATACACCAGAGAACCAAAGGAGGCGAAGAAGCCAGTCACCGACCAACCAAGGCACGACTTATCATGATCATATGATCATATGGCCTCCATGGAGGCAGACCAGGAGTAAGGATTTATAGATATTGATTGGAAATCGATGCTATTAGCACGCTGAAGAAGGAGGACGGGAAGATATAACCATCTCACGTCTATTTCAAAATCCAGCAATCCGAATGCATCACGAAAGAGGGAGCAGAAGTGAGCAATGCTCGGCACTTCCCACCAACTCCGCAGCTCTGAAAGAGAAGAAAAAACCCAGTTATCATCGGTTGCCGACAATGAAATTCGGCCTGAATGAGCTTTAATCATTTATCTATCTAATGGCCGGGTAGATATACAACAAAAACGGTGCCATCGTGTGCAAATCGCGGTGTTTTTGTACCTTCCATGTGGGAAATCGATCCTTTTGTTGTTTTTGAAATTCCGTCTCGAGCCGAGATTCTGCGAGGCGCCATCCGGGAACTTGCCGACCTTCATTAAATTTACTTTCGGGTTTATTAATTCCTCTTAGCGTGCATGGATGTAAAAATCTCGATTTTGTAGTAACAATTATTTTCGCACATTTTTGTGTATCGTTTTTGGTGATTTAAATGGTAATTAAAGCACTCCAGCATTACTTCTCAAGGCCGCTTTGGCGGAAGTCAGCTGGGAATTCTGGGATTTTTGCCAGAATCCAAAATGGTGGAAAGCGACTGATAATTTTTCCTGCAAAGTGATGATCATTCGTATTTCCTGGCATTTCAGCGTCTAAATTATTTCCTAATGTATGCACATAAAATTTATTTATTTATTTCACATCCATGATTCGAATGTACTGCGACTGTACAGTGAACTCGGGCTTCACCTGTTCACCTGCAACTTGGCTTAAACTTCAAACTTCCGAGTCGAAAATATTCTCCCTGTTTCCGCTTTCCTGTTCGGCTTTCGCCCTGTCAGCAGGTCGAGGCGGACCGTTGTTCGACGTACGTACCTAAATCAACGTACGTACCTAGAAGTAGGTACGGGTGTACCTACATCGAAGTACGATTCATTTTGCAGCCTCAAACTATGCATATTCACCATTTTCTCATGAATATGTGATTGTTCAGCTCTATAAATAGTTCCCAGAGGTTCCCTGGTTCAATTAAAGTCGTTGGGAGGCATCAGCTTCCTGTCACATCCACGGATTAGCATTTTCTTCAGTCACAAAGATGACCTGATTCCATAACTCTTGGGGTAATTGGACGATTGTAAAAGAACTAAAGGGTGTAAAATGGGTTTTGAAATACCAAATTGTACATAAACCATCCTTCTATCCACCTGACTTGGCCCTTTAAGGATTCTATGTGGCGAACAAATTATATTCGACAATGAAGAGGGGAGGGGGTAGGGAGTACCTAGATCAACGTACGCTGGCATACCTAGATCGTAGTATGACTCAATTAGGTATTGATTTATTGTTCAACAATGTTATTAATTACTCATTCTGAAGGCATATATTTCATTTAAAGAGTTTCCTGAACATTCCTCATGCCTGGTTAGGCTCTGTCAGTATATATCTATCACACATATATGTATTGTATTCCTGGATCCTGATAAATGTATATTGGGATTTGATGATTCGCATGACTTAGTGGTACTTGTACAAGCTGGAACAGGCAATTTGGGGGGTTATCCTGGTATTGCAACAACTAGTATTATATTAGGTACTGGAAAATACTCCACACACTGCTAAATGAATCCTTTAATTAATCCACACTTGATTTTTCAGATGTAAATCTGCCATTCACCAGTTTTTGTACTTTGAAATGCTGTTCTGGTGCACGGTTTACACATGTTAGATTTTACTTTGAGACCTCATGAAGAAGAGAGGTCATACACTGATATAGATGCAAACTCCCTTGATGTACTGGTTTTGAAGATGTTCCCTTGGAAGTCTTAGTGAAGAGCACCTCACCCCTCTCATCCGTTCAATGGAAGATGCAATGATGTTTTCATGCCACTGTTACACATGAATTACACCGGCTATTCTTCTCCCTGGTGATCCAAAATGAAGGAATTTTGGAAATGGAAAAAAGAAAAAGAAACCCAGAAGATGTAAAACAGATATGCACGGATGCTTACAGAAGATCTTAAAGATGTTACCAGTATTCAAAATCAATATTCCAGACATTAAGTTAACTGGTTGAATGTTCAGGATGTTTGAATCAATAAGTCAGAACTTAGACTTATTCCCTGGAAATCAGAATATTGATTATGTAACATCTTCAATTCATCTATTCTCTAAAATAAATGACTGTATAAGTATGCTTTGTATGTATGTACATGTACATTTACATTGAATAATCAAATAAAATGAACACAGAAAGCATGGCATATATTTATTTGGACAAGTCATATTGTCTGCTGCTTCTTGGATTAGTTGTGAGAAATCTACATGTGTGCATTCATCCATTGAACGTCGACTGCTCTTGCTGCAGGAAGCACTGGTAAGCATCTTCTCTTCAACGTCGGTAGATGGAGAGACCTCTTCCTGCATTAGCATGAAGAATACCTCACACTAAATTAATTGTTATACTCTGTTAACATGAATTATATAATTCCTCAACCATAATGCATGTACACTATAACATACATATATGTTCCTTATGCACATGTATTATGCACTATCCCTCCCCTCCAATCTTATACTTTCATGTCCATTATTTCATACAAATGCTAAATGCATTACATGTGATAAGTTTCATGTTGGAATTGGGATATCCATGTTAATGTTGGATCCTCAGTCCTTAACGGGCACATACTTCATAAATATTTTCTGTCACCTGTGGTTAGTGGGAGAGAAGAAAACTTAACTACAGAACAGAAGTGGATACTAGAACAAATTAACAAATTAGCATGGATGGGTAAGAATTGATGGAATGAGAATCAAAGCCAACTGGCAACACAATTCTGAACAGATGGAACTGGAACAATTGTAAGTCTTACCGCAGCTACTTACCTAAGTGGTATTTTGTTAGTCGTAACTGAAATATATTCTTAAATGAATTGTTGAATCTGATTTCGAGCTCTGTAATATGTGTATATATGTACTTGACACAAATTATAAAACAGTTTATTCAAGAGTCAGTGGTTTGTCTTATAAATGTTGCCGAATCGCCTCCCATCAGTCCCATGCATTCAAGATATCACTATAATAATTTCATATGCATGGCGAAATACAGTGTACAACATTTGAAATCCAAATAAATGTTGCTTTGTAAGTTTGTTGGATGCCATCACCATGCATCTCACGGCCACATAGCAAATAATAAATTTAATGAAACAATCTGTTTAGTTGTTTATAGTAGTATATGCACATTTAGGAAGATAAATATGCCTTTAGTATACACACCATCAATGGCTTATAGTCGACCATACTACGTACTACGATCTAGGTATGCCAGCGTACGTTCATCTAGGTACTCCCTACCCCCTCCCCTCTTCATTGTCAAATATAATTTGTTCGCCACATAGAATCCTTAAGGGACCAAGTCAGGTGGATAGAGGGATGGTTTATGCACAATTTGGTATTTCAAAACCCATTTTACACCCTTTAGTTCTTTCCCTATGTCAATTTACCTGCAGTACATGTAATGGGCAGGCAGCTTTTGAGGGCTGAGCGTCTCGATTGGAGAAGCATGAAGTAGAGCAAAGTTACATAATCGACTAAATATAGCTCAGGGCTTCCCAGGGAATGTTTTTTCTAATTTACATGGCATCAATATTCATGAGAAAAAGATGAATATGTATAGTTTTAGGCTGCAATATGGAGCGTACTACGATCTAGGTACACCCGTACCTACTTCTAGGTACGTACGTTGATTTAGGTACGTACGTCGAACAACGGTCCGCCTCGACCTGGTCAGTGAAATAGTCATCGTTCCTCCAACCGTGGAATGGGACCCACAGATTTACAAGAAATGATTTCTGAGGCCACATTCTAAATTAACTTAATATTTGTATTTTGTCTTATATTTAATTCAGTATTAATGATTATAATCCATTCCATATTTCTTTTATTGCTAGAATTGAATAATTGAATTAAATGACATTGCTTAACTGTTGCTTCTTCTTCCATTAAGCTGCCACAACTCCATAGAAATATGGACCAAAATTCCTGGAATCAATATGGCCGTCCCCTGACCTCACAGAGTTCGTCTTTTCCAGGCACACTTGACCATTCAGCACTTGCTGCTACAGGTTCGTATAAATTTATTCTGAATGTCAGTAGAATATAGGCTTGATTGTTTTCAGGAATGACAGCCCTGTCTTCTTTACCCTCAGGACCAAGAGTTGCCACTGTGAACCCTTACAGTCACATTGTTCCCTCCTCCCAACAAACAATGAGAGTGGAGCATGTGCAAGCAAACAGCCAGTTTGCAACAACTTCCATTCAGAGTCCCTCCAAAGTTTTGACCTATTCACCTTTGAACCAAGGTCATGAAATTGTGGTCAGTTCGGCCTGTTCTGTGCCGGACTCTCAGCCTTGGAGCTTGTCCAACTTTTTACAGCAGAGCCCTCAGAGTGCAACACAGCAGGCTCCTAAACACACATTCCTCACCATCAACGATGCCCACCAGTTAAACTTAGCGGCACGCCCTGCCCAAAATCAGCGACCTCCTCAAACAATTGCGAGTCTTGCTGTTCCCCAGCAGCAGCAGCAACAGCAGTACAAACTGAGCCCCCAGCACCTTGTATCAGATGCACTGCAGTTACAGCAGCAGTTGATAACCAAACAATCTTTTTCTGAACCCAACCATTATGAGTCTGTGAGTCCTGTTCCATCAACGGCTTACTCTGGTGCAATCGGCTTACAGGGCTTAGCTGATATTAGCTCGAGCCAGGAAAAGATCCCAGTGATCTCAGATGAACGCTCCACCCTGTACATGCACGATGCTTACACGCCTGCCTCTGTACAGGAGGATATCATTGTGTCATCTCATGCTGTGGATCTTCCGCTACAAGTGCTCTCTGATTCTCCAATGAAAAAACAGCACTCTGTTATGCTGCATGATGATGTGAATTCTGCCGTTGTATCCATGGATAGCATCATCTCCATGGTGGAAGTGCAGGGCGCATCCTCCTCCTACACCTTGCCACTTAACACCATTAGTTCATCAGGCAACACTGTTCAGCTTGTGGAACAGAAGCAGCTATCAGACCATAACTTTTTGACTAATTCTGAAGCCTTTATTAACCCTAACGAAATTCTGCACACCACTAACACTGTTGTTGAGAGCGCACCAGAGCCGAGAGCACCTCTAAAGAAACCAGTGGACGAAGAGTTTGCGCACCTCTCAGCCCCAAAGCCAGCCCCTTTTCCACCTAAGTGTTCTCCCTTTCCGAAAAAAGAAAGTGGTTTCCAGGATTCTTTCCTGAGTTTCCTTCAGGGCCAGAAACCTGAAACACTCTCCAGTGTCACGAGTTCTGTCTCTGCACCTCACAAAAAACCGCAGCTGCCAAAATACATTCCTTTTGTGTACCCTAAGAAAACGGAACCAGCTAAAGAAGTCCAAGGACCTTCAACCTCCGGCAGCATTTCCACGCCCGCCAAGAAGTCTCCTGCGGCCGCTGTCAAAATACCCTCGACCACTGCCACGTTAAAGGTCAATACCCCAGGAAGGAAAGTCCCTGTGGTCACTCCATTTACCAAAATTGTGACCAAGAGTGACGCTGCAGAGTCTGCAGGATACCGCAATATCGTCATCAGTGCTGGTTCTGCGCAAAGTACCCCTCAGACAAAAGCACTGAAGAAGAAAGCTCCTGCAAGGGTTAAGAAAGCTCCTAAGGTCATTGCTAAGAAAGAGACTGAGGTGGTTGCTAGACAAACATCAAAAAGGAAAGCAAAGGAGTTGGCGGAAAAAAGGCGAAAACAGAAAAAACTCCTAGGTGAGTAGGTGTTGAATTGATAGTATACTCGACTCACAATTTGTGCTTCTTCAGATGGAGATGATTTTGTCGGCTTTTCATCAGGTTCCGATGAAGAGCTAGCGTATGACTCTGATAAGGACCCCGGCTGGGACCCCGCTGGAGCCGTGAGTGGTTTTCTTGAGGCCTCGAGAAATTTCTGAGCTCTTGGCTTTATTTCAGGAGGATACATCTAAGCTGGTCAGACCGAGCTCTGGGTCTGAGGATGAGGAGAGTGGGAGGCACCTTCTGCCACTCCCTAAGTTGAAAGGCAGCACTGTCAGGTGTGTATCATTTTATGATGTAGAATTTGAAAACAGAAATTTAAATTATTTTGTATCCCCTCCCACAGTCAGAAGAAGGCCCCCAGTGACACTACAAGGAACGGCTCTTTGGCCTTGAAGGTTGTTCTCCCTGTTGACTTTCCCAGTGATTATAACGAGCCTCATAACTACACTGTGAGTCATGTGTTTTTTAGCTTATGATTTGCTAAAAATTTTTATTTTTGATTACAGAAAGGGACTTATGTTATTGATCGACGCGATTTGACTAACCATGAGAGTTTCCCTGTGTGGCGTGTGGAAGGCGGCAAGTTGCTACGAAAATTTGAGCCTTTTATTGAGAATGGTGAATTGTTACATCGACCTCTGTCCACTGTAAGTCTGATTGAAACTTTGTTCAGAAATTTAAATCTTATTTTCTGTGCAGTACTCTAGCTATACTGATAGCATTCGACGCACATACAAGGCTATTGAAGTTACTATACGAAGCGTTGTGAATCAGAAAGAAATTTTGTCTGTTGTTGAGAAATATCGCCCCATGGCTCCCGATGACAGGTGATATTTTACTGCTCTCTCCAATTCTATAATTATTGCTCTTCTCTGTTATAGTTTGGAAGGAGATATTCTGATGCCGGTGTTCAATGTTTACCTACAAACTCTGATTAGCCAAGCTCTCGAACCTCAGTTTCTATCAGCGATTTGCAAGGAGAATGGTAAAGAGATTTTTATCTGGTCATGTTAGTTTCCTAATTGTTTATATTTTTTCTTTAGGTGATGAATATTACATGTCGCCTCTACGGCTGATTGAAGAGAAGCTTTTGAAAAAACAAGAGGCCATTTTAGAGGAAATATCTTGGACTGACAGTTTCAAGGTTGGTTGGGAAAGCTTAATGGTGGGAATTAATTTCTTGGATCCTTATTTGGTTTGATTTGTTGAACAGTCTGCTCTGGAGAAATTTCCTAATTTCATGCCAAGCAAAATTCTGAAAGGCAGCACTAATTGTGAAGTGAGCGTGGTTTGTGTTATGATGACATCGTTTGGATGCATTTTATTTTTCTCTTAGGTCACAACCAATATAGTCGCTTCTGCTTTTTGCGAAGTTACTCTACATGGTGTTCCTTATGACCCCACTTCACTAGTACCATCCACAGTGGCGCACATTCCTGGCAAAGTAATTATGAAAACATTGAGAAATGCCTCCTTTTTCACATAAATCATTCTCAGTTCCTGGTTGGCGAGTATTCATCAAAGATGGCCCAGTTGTATCATCAGCTGCAGCACTTCAAGTACTCACTATACAAATACTGTGAACTGAACGTGGGTATTTCTGATGGTATATAGCCTACTGAGTACAGTGATTCATTCTTAATCAAATAGGTACGCCATTTGAGGATGAAGAAATCGTCCACTGACAATAGCGGCCTCCTCGATGACTGTCTTCAAGATCGCGCCTGGGCACAAATGGTGAAGTTAAAAGCCTAGTTCCACCTCTGCCATGAGAAATTATCTATTTTTCTCTCCTTTAACAGCATTTCCGAAACCTGAAAGACATACTGGACCAGGAAATCCCATCGTGTAAAGAATCGTGATCTTCTATGCGTGTGTTTTGATGTTTAAGTTCAATTGACAGTTTCTTACTTTCTTTATTTTTGATTGAATATTTGAATTTCGAACGCCAACTGTTCTCAGATTAATTATTTCGCATGAGATTTCTCCTGGTGCTGTTTCTTCTAGTGCCTTTCATTAAATCATGATCGTTTTTATCAATGTCTTCTCATTTTGTTGTCCTTTTTTTGGAAGAAAGTAATTCTCTATTTAGAGGAGGCATTTTTCTTACTTTTGATATGTGCTATATGAGTGATTATGAACTCAACTTTATAACCATGATAATTCTAACCAACTTTATGGCTGGTGAAGAGGAACGTCTCGTACATGTATTCAATGACATCAAATTCATTTGACGTTTAATGTAAATTGACAGAATTCTAAACGTATTTAAGTCCAGGGATTATAAATTTATAATGCTTTTGAAGTCAAGGCTCTTCAGGTGGAATGATTTCAATCCTTTTGTATCACTTGATCGAGGTGTTGGTTGTTAAGATTCACAATAAATAAGTTGAATTCTCAACCAATTCAGTAATCATAACGTTGTGTCGAGATGCTCGTTATGATTTGAATTTTCGAAGCGGCTATACTGGCTTTATTTGGTAATAACCATCGATTACCTATAATTGATACAATCATATTAGTTAATGAGGAAGCAACTGGTGCTTCAGGGTGCATTTTGGGGTTATCCATGCCTAAATATTGAAATATGAAAGATCATAACGTTCGCCCCTTGGGGTCGCCACCAGCCACAGAATGACAGCAGAACCCGGATGTCAATAATAATAAGCATCCAATATGGCGACCAGTTGTACATTTTGACAGCTTCAACGATGCGGTGCAGGAAAAATGACGATTGCATCGATTTCAATCATTCAACTATTGGATTAAGCTGATATTCGATTAATGGAGTAACCCACGACCATGTCGCGCCGAGAAGAACAATACGTGGGGCCGTATCGGCTTGAGAAAACGCTCGGCAAGGGGCAGACGGGTAAGTGACAAGTCTTCTAATTTACCTAAATACTATTACTAATTAACAATTTTTTTATTATTACTATAATTAATTAATGGTATTATTTAAATCCATGTAAGTATATAGTTGAACTGATTATAGCTACTGTACATAGTATAACTTTCTGCTGACTTTCTTCTCACTACTCAGCCGATTTCGCTCTTTTTTTGAGATGATCATAATGATCATCATGATCACAATTAATAATTATTATTATAATAATAATCGGTTGAAAATACACTGATACTTACTCATACAGAAGTTTAATAAATTAATTTACTACATGATAACATCACACATCATTACATGCAGAGCATACCAGGTAGCCGGTAGTTCTTTTTCAAGTTTATCTTAATCTTCATATAGTACGATTATCATCATTAAAAAGAATGTTAAATTGTTAATTGTGATAAAAGTGATAATTGTGTTAACTGAATACTTTGACCTGAGTTGTACTCAACATCTTTTCAGGTTGGTTTATGATTATGTGTCACCAGAATGTGTGAATAATTACGTGTTGGTGATCAAAAATTCAAAATATTTTCAAGCATCTTATGTCACACTCGTGGCACTGTCGCCGGTCACAGGAAAACAGACATATTTTGACATTTGTGCATTAGTCCATAAACACCTTACACCCCTGTGGCAGATGTATAAGAATGATGTAGCATGGACTATTTTGGTGACGCAACCCACCTGAGAGCACAGTCGTCTTAAGGTACGCTGACTTCAGTTGGAGCCTGAGCAATGAGGGCACTTTTGAGGCGTACTGTGCGTGATTTGATCCCAAGGGTGGCTGCAGAATTGATCAAAGATAACACTGGGCCTATCGCTCGAGTCACAACCGCTTAATCAAAGGTGGGGCCCAAAGATCTTCAGCATCATCAATGAGAATGATTCATGCAGGATGCACAGGCATTGCGCATAATCATTTGTAATTGGAGTTAAGTTGAACGAAAAAGGCAGGACATGCTTGCACCCAAGGGGCTTACAAGGGGCCGTGAAAATAAATGTAAACAAGATGGCAGATAAAATGACATAAGGAATTAAGGACATAATTAAGCAAAAAAAAGAGTTGAAACACAAGCAAATAATACAAAATCATATGTGCAGAAGAGAGGCTAGTTCCCTCGTAGTGGCTCATGTAAACTTCAAATCAGGGTTGAAATGCTGAATTTAAATTACTTGTGATAATGTGCAAATGATATTTCCTTAACTTGAAACTTGAATTCTTCAAAGTAACTTCCAATTCTGGTTTGGCATTTTTATGAATTTACGATGGACAATTCAGGCATTGCGTATTTGGAATTTCAAAGAGCCCTCCCTGACCATTCAATCTCAGGGATGTTCATCTGACTCAACTTTCTGTAATCCCTGCAATGTGCTCAAATTCTTGCACCACTATTGCTATCTTCCATGAAAAATTTATGATAATTAGGGATGCAAGTAGCTACGGTTGTGCAACTTAGATAGTATTGAGTGATACAATGTTATATACTCGTATGAGAGGGTAAATTAGTGCATCAGCACTGCATATTTTCGATTCTATTTCTCAATTTGCTATATTGCGCAGTGTACTTGGTTCTAACTAAACTCACTTTGGGTGAGGACAGTGGCAGTGTGTACGGGAGGAGGGGGTACTCAATTTGAAAGATCGTATTTGCCATTGGGTATTTTGGTATTTGTCACAAAAGCCTGACAAAACAAACACCATTTCAAAAAAGTGTTACATAACAATGTGGAGACCATGAAGAACGCGGTCTCCATTTTCTTTGATATAATTTAGATATTTTGGAATGTGCATGACGCACTTACAATTGTGCTACCAGTATAATTACAATCACTTATTTTCACAATTATTCAAAATTGGTGATTTTATTCTTTTAATCTGAATGTTGAGCTGTTTATTATTGGTAGCAGAGGTTCATAACCAAATTAATTAGGCTTTCAGGACACCCAAATCCTGAGTTGAGCCTGTTATGGGCTGTTAGGCAACTCAATCATATCCCATGATACGATTATTTAGAATACAAATACAATGCTGCGTATATCAAGGAAACTGAACTTGTTAGAATCTGCCCTGACTTGATTTAGAATTTGTTAGTGATTCCATATCAAGGAGATTAGATCTAATCTCCTTGTTCCATATACATATGTACAATTGTAAATTGTGTTGAAACTGGTTGAATGCCATTGAGGAGGTGGTCGTTTGAGATTTAAATATTTGTTTTAATTAATTAATGCAGGGTGCACCAAACATTGATCTGGATTAGAGCAGAAGTTTGTTTCGAATTAAAGTTCCATTTGCCATTATTATTAAGATGTTCCGATTTTGAAATTGAATTAATAATTATAATTTATTGCATTGTTCACAAAAGTCTCAAATGCGATTAGTAATTATTCTCTAAATGCCATTTTCCTGTTTTACTTGGCATCTCGCTTTGTTGGTCTGGTACCATGGATGGATAATTAGTTTTTGAAAGATTCCTTTGCATTCATAGTCATTATGTAATAATATTATGTGGTGCTACAATGATATTTAAGCGACTATCACATACAAATACCGTACATATGAATACTGGATTGAATGACATGGTTAACATAATTGCATGCCGAGTGCAACACAGGTACATTGCATGGGATAAACAGTGTTATACACCGCGTATCCACATGCATATTGCACAACGGACATGTTACGTCATGAATATTCATGTCTCAGATGTCTGGCTCCTCAACCTGTCGCTGGTGTTACATGTACATTCATTCACGTGAAGTGACTGAGCACAATAAGCGAGCAACAGAAGCCACGTGCGCGTATTCACCGAATGCACGCTGCGTGCCTCAATCATGGCAAATATATCAATGTTGTGATGATGAGTTGGCATTCCTGTGATCGTGTTTCTGCAGTCAGACCTGGTTGTAGAAGGAATCTTTCTTTACGATGGTCAATGGTACCGCGGGAAGCAGGGGAGCCTCAGTTTAATTACTACTACATGCAGCTACTCAGGCCTATGGTAGTAATTAAGTCAGCGGCATTTGAAGATCGAATCAAACGGGGGTCTTTGCTTGACGAAGTTATTTTGATCAATTGTTTTGATGGTGGCTGCGTGTTTTACGCACTGTGCACGATTCAAGGAATATAGGGAAGCTTCTTGAATCTGGAAGTTCTAATTTGTATGTAGTGTTGCGAGATTACACATATAGTCCTAAACAATAATAACCCAATTATAATTCAGTTAAATTTCACGTGGCACTATGTTTTATGATTTATAATTTATCAATCTCATGAATTGTAATCAGTCTGCCATGATGAATGAATCGTCCTTTCCATGTTGCCCATTTGGTTAAATTAAATATTAAATTGAATTAGGAGTTGGCTGTTATGACGCTCCGTTCGGTCAGGCTTCTTGCCATCTGTTATGCTCGTGTTTTACTTCTTTGTTTTCACCCCACCCCCCTCTCGGTGCCATGCGACGTCGGTGATTCATCCGCACAGCGAGCGACCCTCTTCCTCGCACGTTAGATAGCAGATCCGACTCAGTCGCCTGTTTGCCCTGCTCTCTGCCCCATTTGATGGCACTCTTCATCACCAGAAACCCCTCCAGCTCCGCGCCGCCGTGTTCGTAAACATTTTCATCACTCTCCTAACTGCGCACCCGTACACATGGTGTACGCGCCGGTCTCGTCTCCTGCGACATTGCCACTGCCCAAATCGACCTCGAGAATCATTCAACTCGACCCTAGATGACCTAGTTCTCAACACGGCGCCATTCTGGCTTCCTCGAAGTCGTATTTACTATTATATCATCCAATTGGCATCATAACGTCCCCATGTCAGCGATGTTTCCATGGATCTTTTTGTGATTCGTTTCAATGGCCTTTTTCCCTCTGGCTACCGACTTGCGCAAGCGGGCGCAGAGGGTTAAATGCGAGATCGATGTTGCCGCCGCGTCGCCCGTGCCCCATCGTCCTCACTGCCTCCTGGCGCTCCTCCACCGCCTCCTCCCATGGCGCCACTAATGCTCCATGTTATCCCCCTCCGCGCTGTCGAAATACCCATCCAATATTGAAGTTGAAAAATGATACTAGTATATTCGGATCGAGGACACTTTCCCTGAAATCATAACGCATCACCCGAACGCGAAATGATATTGTTAAATCGCATATCAAATCAACTCAAAATCGAGTTAATCATTAGACAGGGGAAATGATACACGGACGCATTGTCTAAAAAGGTGTGGTTATTTGAACAATCACCTCGAATTCTCCGATCTTTGAATGCGGAAGTGGCGCTTCCGAGTGTCTCCATTGTTGAAGACACGTTTCCATCGGTGCAACAAGAATGTGATCGAGAGAGCAAAAGAAAAAAAGAAAAAAAAAGAAGAAAAAAAACGTATTCGGCAGACCATTGACCTCGTTCTTGGCGTTCGATCGATGACGACATCAGGACGATGATCTTGCGGAGCTTCTGGGAATTCTCGAACTGTGTACAAAGTATTACAATCACAAAGAGCTCTTACGCGGGTTGAACTATAGCTTCACTAGTGAAATACGGTCAAATACCCTTGGGAAACGCTGGACACGTGGTGTTACCGCGCGAGACATTCCGGTTCTTGAGCAAAATTCCGATGCGCCTTCCAGGGCCTTATTGTCCTTTAAACAGGTCCCTTTAAATTAGACTCCAATGCCAAGCGGAGGCTCTGGTGCGTTTATCCAAAATATTGCTCTGATGTGAAATTCTGAAATCTGAATGTTCGCAATTGCACGATTCGCCATTGAGGAAATATGATTGTATGTATTTGTACGAAGTTCTTTTGGAAGTTGAAAATTTCCTTACATATAAGCAGAAAAGTGAAATTTCAGTTGACTGAGGCTTGGTGTATGTTAATATGTTATTACTACATGTAATTGCATGTATATTGGAATGTAGACATTATAGGCGGTAAAGCCTATTCATAAATTAAAATGAAAGGGCTTGTGTACGTGGACATGTAATTTATTTTGCACGGTAGCACTGTGCCTCTGTCTAGCTCGTTGATCCAAGGCCTGTACATATTATGTACATAGCCCTATACATATCATATACCGCATTTATCCACGGCCGATCGGGATGGGACATACGGTACTACATGTAGTAGTGTGTAGGCCTGTAGGGTAAAGTTGAGTCTGTTGACCCATACCATATTATTTTAGTATCATAAGTTCGTGATATACTCTACGCAAGTAATCTTATGTCCATGGTTGACATAAGATTACTTGCAGTTAGCAGGCTGCGTGCATGAGATACATTTCTGAAGAATGAAACACGAAAGATGCGAAAGCCGTTTGTGCGATGTATTCCATTCGATTCTCCTTCATCAGTTGATTACATAATAATTTGGCTGACTAATCAGTTTTATGGACGGGGGATGTACACTCATTGCATACTCAGACCACCACCTCCTATCCTTCCTTCTCCTCTTCCTCCTCTTTTTCCTCTTCCTCCTCTTCCTCTTCATCCTCTTCTTTCTCTTCTTCCTCTTCTTCCTCTTACTCCTCTTCTTCTTACTCCTCTTCCTCTTCTTCCTCTTCTCTTCTTCCTCTTCCTCTTCTTCCTCCTCTTCCTCCTCTTCCTTCTTTTCTTCTTCCTCTTCCTCTTCCTCTTCCTTCTCCTCCTCCTCCTTGTGTGATTCATCTCAGTCATTTGGTTCACGATCTGAGTGTCTGCTGATCGCATTCATATCCCTGGATATGTCGTCCTATTTGCTTTATTCATTGAATTTGCTCATCGTTCTATTGCTTCCTCTGGTTGTAGCGAATCTTGATTCTGACAAATTGCTGTGCATCCCGCAATCGTATTCTGCCTCAACCCACTCGGAGGTCATTCAGATTATGTTGTAATAGAAGCACTCCATGATATTTCATTCAGTATTCCATATGATGGAGTGTGGGTCAGGAGGTCAGTGCTCATAGATTCAGGTAGATGCATAAAAACAGACTTTACCAGTTTAGCTCAAGCCTGAGTAAAATACTAGTTACATAAAGTTATAGTACTGTAATGTAATAATTATTATGTTTGATGTTGCATTCATTTGTTTTTAGGTTTGGTGAAACTCGGAGTGAACTGTGTGACGGGAAAGAAGGTCGCCATCAAGATCGTCAATCGGGAAAAACTCAGTGAATCTGTTCTGATGAAGGTTTGTGTTGACAATTGATCTCTCGAGTTTAATTAATTCATAGGGCTCTGTTTGCATTGATTGACTTTAATTGACCTCTACTCATTTTAATTTTGAACGCCCTGTACCACAACTTTCTCTCCTTTTCCTCAGGTTGAGCGTGAGATCTCCATCATGAAACTGGTAGAACATCCGCACGTTCTTGGTCTCTATGATGTCTATGAGAATAAGAAATATCTGTGAGTTCTTGTGTGCAATATTGACGACGGATGGAAGCCATACTTGTGGCAGCTACTCTCTTGCTACAGCTTCTGCCTTGAGAATACTATCATTTTTGTAATTATTTTGTACTTTTCTCAAACACCAATCTAGTATTAAATATTAATGCCTTTTTTTGCGCAATGTTGTGATGTTTTGTTTATGTTGTGGTAGGTACCTGGTCCTGGAACATGTATCAGGAGGGGAGCTTTTCGATTATCTCGTCAAAAAAGGTCGATTAACTCCGAAGGAAGCGAGGCGGTTCTTCCGTCAGATTATCTCGGCCCTCGATTTCTGCCACAGCCATTCAATTTGGTGCGTCTTGGTTTTCAATTTGTGAAGAATTCATTGATATGAAATGCCACTTTCAGCCACCGTGATCTGAAACCAGAGAATCTGCTGCTAGACGACAGGAACAACATTAGGGTCGCTGACTTTGGCATGGCGTCCCTACAAGTTGAGGGATCCATGCTGGAAACCAGCTGTGGGTCTCCACATTACGCATGCCCTGAAGTCATAAGGGTAGGTCTTATTGTCCTTGTTGATAGTTGTTTGATTACAATTTCATTTTATTAGGGTGAAAAATATGATGGTCGCAAAGCTGACGTTTGGAGCTGTGGGGTGATTCTGTATGCTCTGCTAGTGGTGTGTTTCCCCTTAAAAACAGCCTCTTAGTCTTATAATCCCAAATGATTTGTTTATTCATTTTATTTATCACCTTTTGATGACAGGGTGCCTTACCATTTGATGATGACAACCTGCGCCAATTGCTGGAGAAAGTCAAGAGAGGCATGTTCCACATTCCACATTTTGTTCCTCCGGATTGCCAAAACCTTCTAAGGGGTATGATAGAAGTGGACGCTATGAAACGACTAACGGTACTCATTCCTGTGCGTCAGAATACTGAATTCAAGCGTGCTCTTTTTTTGTAGTTGGATCAAATTCACCGTCATCCTTGGGTCATCGCGTAAGTCTTCTTAGCGCTTAGTCTTCTCAATTGTACATACATCTCTCGTAGCTTTACATTCCCGGGATATCGTCTATAATTAAAAACTTATTTCACTAATCACTGATCGATATTATAGGGGCTCAAAACAGGAGATTGAGTTAGAGTTGCCAATGAAGGAGATTGTGCAGGTGACTCTATAGATAGAGCTGGTTTTTTTCTTCTTCTCATCTCATGGGTTCTGCAAAAAACCCTATCACTGTTAGCCAGTTATGTTCTTATTTGCGTTCATTTTCATTGTTTTTTGCATGAAACACACCAAAAAAAAAGAAAAGGCGTCTAATGATGATTCTAATGCCTCTGGTGGCAGATGTTAATTTACGTGAAATTCTGTTTTCATTCCTTTTTTTGCACGCTGCGTTCCTTTAGAGATCAGGGCGTGTTTGACCTTGAGATGCCAATGTCACAAGCAGTGCAGGTATTCTGCTGATGACTTTTTATGTCTCCTACCTTTACACTGTATTATTATCGGGGTCTGAATGCGAGTCCTCCCCCTTCATATTTGATGTTGTCTCCCAATTTGTACAAAACGTGTTTTTTTTCATATCTGGTCTCGCTTTTTTTGTTGTGTGAAATTTCTTGTGTGTTATTTTCTCCCCCTGATTCCATTCTTTCGTTCCTCACTGTTCTTTCTCTGCGCCACAGACTTCTGTTATTCCTACAAATGATGACATTGATCCTGACGTGTTCATCACCATGAACACCCTTCAGTGCTTCAAAAATAAGGAGCGACTTGTTGATGCTCTTCTCGGCCCAAAGTAGGTCAAATATCCTGGTCGTACATCCACGGTTTCATGCTCTACATGCAGGCATAACACAGAGAAGGTGGTGTACTTTCTACTGCTAGACCGAAAACTGAGGAACCCGAGTTGTGAAGACGATGCGGATATTAAAGCGAAGAACGACTCAGGTGGTGATGACCTTTCACCCCTACTATGACCCAATCTTGACCTCAATTTTTGTTTCAGTTGACCCTCCAAGGAAGCGTATAGACGCCATACAGCTCAATGGCCAGCCCCGGTGAGCTCTTCTGCAGCCCCAATTCCTTGTTGTGAATTCATTGCTTCTGCAGGTTGTCTTTGGGCAGTTTAGCTGAAGGTTCCCCCGTGGCCTCCAGAAGAGCCCTGGCCATCCAGCAAGTGTAAGTGGTCTCGATTTTGCTTCTTCAGACATTGAATGACGTCCATCAGCAGGCGCAAAAATTCCCTGCAGACCACCAGCCCGGCCACTTCCCCTCGCGCCAGTCCCCTGCCCATGCACCGAACTATCCCACGTGCCAGTAGCCAGAACAGGCGACCAGAGATGGGCGACGCTCCCTCCCCAACACCCCCTGCCTCTCCCTCTGTGACAGCAGCCACCCCTTGGAGGTCCCGACTCCACACCATCAAGAACTCCTTTCTTGGTTCTCCACGTTTTCACCGGCGGAAAATGCAAGTCCCAAGCAGCGAGGAAGTTGGCTGCACCCCTGACTCGTCTCCTGAGCTGACCAAGAAGTCGTGGTTTGGAGCCTTGATGGGCACAGAGAAGGAGGACCATCATTTCGTGATGATCAGAGACAAGAACCTGAGCCAAATCAAAGCAGATCTTGTGCATGCTTTTCTCTGTGTCAGTGACCTCTTGACCTGCCCTTGACCTCTGTTGACCTTTGTCTCTTACAGACACCTGACCTCAGCCACAGCGTGGTGTCCCCTACCTCTTTCCGTGCAGAGTACAGGCGTTCAGGCAGCACCTCCATGTTCTCCCGCAACATTAAATTCCATGTGGACATAGCAGCCGTGCACAAAGAGGGCTCCAACGAGGGCCTCATCATGCACTGCGTCACCTTCACCCTTCTCTCAGGTTGGTGACCTCTCCTGACCCCTGACTCCCTCCGACCTTCACCTCTGCTCTCCTTCAGGGCCATCGAGGCGTTTCAAGCGCATCTCTGAGCTGCTTCAGTCGTTGCTGCTGTCGTCCAACCGCGGCACAACGACCACAGGACGGCGCATCAGTGCTGAGATGACGAGTGACAGCTCTTCTTCCTCTTACAGCTCAATGGACCGGGTGTCACCCACGCCCCCTCCTGATGACGTACGTGGCCCCCCCACCTCCCGTGCTGCTATCCCCCCTCCTCCACTCCTGCTCTCGTCCTCACAGATATACGAGCGTCGTTCCTCGTCCCGACAGGCTTCTCAGCAGACGATCACCAACGGCAACAAAAAAGCGTCTTTCCACGAAGTTGAGCCGGAGACATGCTCAGACACACGCGTCTGAATCATTTCATTCAGTTTCATCTTTTTCATTCAGTTGTTGATCTCATTTTGGGTTTCTGCAGTTTCTAGTCAGTGTTTAGCAATACACGCGGCCTGTTAGCACAACACACTCCCCCAACTCCTTTGCGCCATTTCGTTTCATCTCATTTTGTGTGCCGTGACGTCACAATTCTTTTTTTATGAGTAGTTTTTTGGCTTTTTATTTATTCGCTGCTGAGGTCAAATATATATTGCTGTGGCCGTAATTTCTTTTAAGCATGAGAGAGTGTTTTAATTACCAGAATTATAATTTATATTATCATTTTCTCCTTAGGAGGAAGGAGGCTATATGTGTCCTCTGTGCATCTAAAATAAAAATTCACTTGGGATAAAAAACTGGGAATTTTTTATTATTTTCTCCTTCTAGAATGTGGTCAGCTTCTTTTCTTCATTATTTTTTTCTTGCTACATGAAGACATTCCTAGTCCATTTAACTCAGTTGCCTCGTATGGAGACCCTTTGCGTGTGAATGAATGGCACTTACTTGCTTAATCAGGATTGAGCATGCTTCCCATAGACCGAAAAATTGCGTTATGCAGAGCAAGAAATTTGGATTTTTAATTAATTTTTTTTTTTTTAAACCAGGATAGACGTCATAATTATTATTGTGTTATACGTGGTTTTTTATTTTAATCAATGTACTTAAAAATGGATGGATACTTGCTTTTATTTGAGATGAGGCCACTTTTTATCACCCCGTGGTCCCTCATCAGATGATGCTGACTGGTCTATTCCAGATGATAATAAATGTTTAGCAAAATATATTCCTTTTATTCGCAATCTTCAGCGATTGAATTTGTAAGAAATTGATGCGTGCATCCTAGCGCCCATATCATGTGAGAGAGAAGAGTGTACTCTGTTCGTTATACTCTTGACTCTGATCCAATTATTGCAATCAAAATTATAATCAAAATCTGAGCTAAATTAAAACTTGAGTTTGAAGTCTCCTCAACTCGGAATTATTTTTATTAGTTTTTTTTCGTCCTCTCAAAATAAATAACTGTATGCAATAAATACGAAAAATCATCTTTTTATGAAACTTTGCCTTGCATTTTGCGTTTATTCATTTCACTACAAGGCGTTGAACATTTCTTTTCAATCCTTATTCATCTCCCTTATTCATCTCAGTTTTTCTCTGTTGAAAAAATATACCATAACGAAGTTAATTCCTGTTTGGGAATGTAATTATACTTGGAGCATAGATCTTCTCTTTGGCCGAGACTGGTGTGGTTTATATGAGCACTGAAAATATCGAATGAGCCAGACTTTTACAATGTACAAAGCGCAATTATTGTATGACTCCAATTATTAGTAATTGTTACCTTATCATTGGTTGGAATCTCATCCAAATTTCGAATCTCCTTCACCAAAATTTCATTTTCATTTTCCAGGATTTTAATGTGAGAAATGTAGGATTCAATGGCCGTGTAAGCTCTGAGAATGCATACAGCAACCCAAATCTTAGAAAATTTTACAAAAAAAGTAAAGCAACATACTCCTCTAAATCTGTCTTCAACTTGGAAATTGTTTTGTCCTTTTTGGTTATTTCTCCTATTTTGAAAGCTAAGTTCTTTTCAGAGGCTTGAATCTGAACAAGAAAAATATGAAAGAAAGAAAGTAAGAAAGAATTGATGAAAAGTACTTCAATTTGATACTAAAAGTACACCTTTTCATAGGTCAAAAGCTCCACTTGAGTCGCCATTTCCTTGTCACTTTTCCTGACCGGCGCGAAAGGACCCGTTATGATCTGCAATTGTCATAGCGCATGAAAGTACATTATGATTTCTGACCAATGACCAACCTGCTTGAAAGAACTCACACGTTCTTTTAAATTCTGGATTTCTTTTAGCAACGCCGCGTTCGCTTCACTCCTTTCCTCTGCTAACTTTTTGTATCGACATAATTCATTTCTCAGCGAATCTTGAGTTTTGGTCTATGTTCAATTGTTCATGTATAGAATTAATCAAAGCAAGCAGTAGCTAGGCAAATCACTAATCACTACACATGTACATAAATAAACATCATTGCTACATCTAGATCCTTTTATTTTATGGTTCGTTGTAAGGCCTATAGCAATGAATTTCGGTCATTTATCGATACATGTATGCAGCTTATAACTCATCCTACCTTGACTGACAGTAAGTCCACGGCCTGTTTGTGTTCCATAGAAACTTTATCATTCTGTCGTTGAATGATTTGCTGAAATTCCGTCATTTCTTTGATTTCATCTCGCAATTTCTTCAGTTCGAATTCAGTTGAGGTTAAGTGAATAGGATCTGCAGTCACCTTAGGTGGATCTGCCATCTTGATGATGAGATGCAAATTGAAATGCTGGCAGGTACCAAATAAGCATGGAATATCACACTCACAGGGTGGAATTGAGAAACGCAGACGCCATCGAACATGAGGGGAGAGAGACTTCCGACCGCCATCATGATGGGCGAATGTTGAGCAGCGTAAACGTCGTCAATCTTAGAAGCCAAGTCCTTCCACGCCATCACCGCCTCATTTTCATCCAGTTCTACCACGTGTTCTGTGAAGTCATGACTTTGCTTCACCTGAGGCTGAAGTACAAATACCAGAGCCTCGTCTTCGTGTTGATCTCGTCCACCTCCATCTCCGTCGCAGCTCGGCCCGCTTGATCGAACAATATCCCCCACAACTTCACGCAAATGCGAGCTGATTTTTGATATCTGCTCGTGATTGCGGACGCTACAAGACGCAGATAATATATCCTTTAAATTTGATAATCGTTGCTTGCTGAAAAAGACTGAGTACTCGGTGTCCGTCATGGTTAAGATTTGAGGCAATGCAATCGTTACTTGAATCCGTGCTAAATGGGTGGATTTCCCATTTCCGGTTACTGGTTGTCATGGATACCACCCGTTTCAATTGATGCATACAAATACTCAAGACACCCTTTTCATTCAAAGTTTATCGTCAAGATAAGCGATAGTTATGCGGGCATTTATATGCCTTAATTAGTACATGTATAGAGAAGACTTAGGATAGGCCTTTAGGCCTAGCCCTCGTCAACTGGGAAGTTATCATCCTCAGCTGACAGCTGACGGACTCAGCGTATTAAAAACTGGAAGCAAATCTTGACGTCTAAACCCGTGGGAATTGGCTGAAACGCAAAAAAAAATCTGCATTGAAATCCTCTAAATGCATTGGTGAAGATCATCCTCTCAACATCGCATTTTTCTTTCTTCAATTAGACTATATAATAGGCATGGCAGTATATTACAAGGAGTGACCGTGAAGGCGTGAAGGTACGTCCTTAAAATCCTGTAATTATCACTCGTGAGCGCTCCACAATACTTTTATATAGAGATTGATTCATTGATCCGAATAGTAAAATTATGACTTTATTTCAATAAGGAAGATATTCATAGAAGATTCATAGGAATAAGAATTCATAGGATATTCATAGGAAGATTTCAATAAGGAAGATATTATATAGATTATATATAAATATATATATAAATGAATCAGTTCATCTTAATCACCAAATTGTAATTAGGAAGCACCCCCATTTTTATCACAATTGTAACAATTATAAATAATAACATCCTAACTTCTGATTAGTGAGTTCAAAGTTCATTTTGAAGATACGCGATGACGTCATCCACCATCTGCTCACCTTCTTTGATGAACTGGAATACGTTGAATACTCCATGGAATGAATTCTTGAAGTTGACGTACTTAACTTTTGTACCGAACTGCTTCATTCGCCGTGCGTACAAATAGCCTTCATCCCGAAGCATATCATACTGACACGTAATGACAAATGCGTCAGGCAGGTCACCCAAATGCTTCGCAAACAACGGAGACATATAAGGACTCATGACAGCATCTTTGATCGAGTTCCAGACATCTACATCACCCTCAACAATTTCTTTGTCTTGATATGGGCCAAGTTCCAGGAATTCGTTCGGTAGCCATGAGTAGTCCATGTACGATACTCGGATATTCTCCCGAACATCTCGGGTCACGTGTCTGTTGTCACCGATGACGTTCTCGAGACTCCTGTTGCCGTAGAGGTGCATGGACAGAAAATACACTTTCAGGTGGCGCTTCAGTACAGGGGCTTTTTCACTCTGTTGGCAGGATGGCGTCTGATAATCCACAAACTGCACCGCAGGGTATATCAGCACTTGTCGCTTCAGTTTCGGCTCAAATTGTTCGTCTCTTAATTTCAATGACACAGTGGCTGCCATGTTTCCGCCTGCGCTGTTCCCTACTCGAGAAGAACGAAGAACAGTTTATAAAGTATTAAACTTGCTCCTATTGCAGCATATTTATAAGTAGGCCCTATACCTGCGACGGCAACTCTGGAAGGATCCACTCCGAATGTCTCCGTGTGGGTGAGAAAATACTTCGTAGCTCGGAGGGAATCTTCGAAGGGAATAGGAAACGTCACCTCAGGGGCCATACGGTAGCTGCATCGAGGGAAAAATCGAGGATATGAATTCCCAAGTATTGCATCCTCACTCTACGCTGACAACCACAGCATTCAGTCGTTTGGTCAGTTCGCGAGCGATGTTATCCTCTGATTCTGTGAATATTTTATATAATTGTTAAAGCAAAATCCAGCACATATTCTTGATTGTGCACACACCTGTACTGCCCAGCACCCAGCCTCCTCCGTGGAAGTACACAACTCCGGGTAGCAGGTCACCATCTCTGCGACTGATAGGCACGTACACACGAACAGACACGCCGTCGAAATGGGTATCTCTTATCTTGGACAATAGATCACAGTCATATTTGGAAGGTCAACACTTACATGTAGCGTGGAATCTTCTTCCATCTTCATCCGACCCATTCCATCCATGAGTGAGCGCAGCATCCGCACACTCAACTGCTCGTCAAATACTCCAATCACATCCCGGATCTGCGATGACGTCATGCAAACACTGAGCGAATGAATTCATTGTTCCTTACAATGAAAAATATCGGTTTGTTGATGGTGTCCATCAATCGAATCTTCCAGGGTTCTGCGCATCCTTCAGGAATGACGACGTTCATGGAATGGTATGCCACGAAGATGGCAACCAGACAGCCGCTTATCAGGACACGACCCATCTTTCATGCACTGGGAAGAAAAGAACAGCAGATCAGAGGACTGCGTAATTTGACAATTTTCATAAGCTGCATAAACAAGTAAAACTCAAACAGGCATTAGCTAAAGCTAGCAGCAGCGGCTTCTATTTTGAGAGGGGAAATTGATCTTGAGAGGACCCAAGTTATCTTTCTATATAGTCAATGATGAACTTATAATTATAATCACTTGCTTCACTTTACCAATAATTATAATTCTTCGGTGACACTACATGCAGTGCTACCAAAATGCGTAACAAGCACCTGTGTGCTACTGTCTATGGTGGTATGCAGGATAAAGAACACTTAGCATTTATCGATAAGAGTGGAGAGAGAACTTCGGTCCCGGGCTTCTGTTCTGGCGCCCGTATCACCCGGATAATTTGGGTGGAGCCGTAAAATCCCATCATGCCTCATGCCTCATGCTTCATTTTGCCACTTACCGTGCGCTTGAAATCTCTCTCGCAGATGCACTCGTGAATCCATACATAGTGCATTATTAATTTACTATAGATGAACTGGTAAACAACTGCATAAACTGCACCCACTCATGACTCAGACGCACACCGATGCATGCACGCTGCTATCGCCAAGCGATTAACATTAATTGATGCTTCTAATCAGGAATGCATGCATTATTCTGTCAACAAAAAAAGTGAGAACATAACATACTAGTAAACAAGTGTGGTAAAACATGTAAAATAATTCAAGTCAACCGTGCAGGGTGAGCAGTCTCCGAATTATAGAAACAACCTATGCAGGATACCTGAGTAATGAATGCAGGATACCTGAGTAATGAATTTTAATTTGCCGCACATTCGTGCCTTGAGTGAGTGTGATTACTAGTAGTCTGGCGCCAAGAAACCTCCGTCGTTCCTCGTCGGCGTTATTCTAAATAGGAGATACCCGTATATACGTCGCCGCCTGCGAGCACGATGAGCCTTATAGTGCTTTGTTAGGCGACTCTGTTAACATAACATGCGAGGATGGCTGATTCGTACATTGTCAATACATGCACTGAGTACAAACTAATCAAGTACTAGTACAATGTAATACAAATATAGAATGAATACACTCTATAGTTGCATAGTACATGTAATACACAAGTTATGCTGCATACTATACTATATATAATTTATATAGTATACAGTAAAAGCTCGTTACAACGACATGTTTGGTTTCAGGCAAATCGGTCGTTGTAACGAATTTGTCAGTGTAATGAATTTGGCCCATAACGCACCGACTGACCGTCATGATGATAACTCCATAATGCATATTGGTTTACTGTATGTAGTGTTACCTAGCATGCATACTGTGTTGTAACAAGGAAGAACAATTTTATGGATTTGAAGGATAGTTTAGGCCTTACATATTTATTTCTTGAAGAAATCAAACATTATTGTTTCATAAGCAAAAGCTGTGAATTCACACCTCGAGCGCTCACTCTGTCACCGGAGTTCATTGAATATTCATAGAGTATTTTTCCGATCATCGGCAACGATCAAAGGACTTTTTATCTTTTGTAATCAAAACAAACAGTAACGCTTTGAAAGCCGACAAAGGCGACCGCTACCTATCCGTTGCTTTAATTGAGCGGGAGATGTGCATTTCACTCTCTGTGTTCAGCGTCGGCGTTCACAGCTTTAAAGGGATGGGGAACTAAATTTTAAGTGATGTTCTATTGACTCATAGCACCAATTGATAGCATTCCGTGCCAAAAACACCATGCCTGGATGCAAGCGTAAGGAAATAATGCATTCCGAATATCGGGGTTAGCATTGCGCCTATGGGAGAATGGCTTCCATTGCGAAGTATAGGAGGCAAACGTCAGCTGATGGCTTGGTTTGGCTGATGGCTGATTGGTCCCGTTCCCCTCGTGAAGCTATCGATTTCAGCCAATCAGAGCAGAGCATCTTCGCCATAAAAGGACATCTTTGTTGTTTACGAAACGAAAGCGCATGCGTGGTGCACTCTGGCTGACCTTTTTACTGTTTCAGGATGAGAAACGTGGTAGGTGTCATAGAAAATCGCTTGTTAAAATAAGAAAAATAGCGAAAAATATTTTTTTTTCGCGCCTGACTGGTGGCAAAATGATTATTCTATCTATTTCCGAAAAGAAAATAAAAAAATATCCAAGGGTTTAGTCGCAGGACACGCTGATATGACGAGGCCCATTGTAACAGATGGGGAACTCGGTGTTTCATCACAGCTGCTGACGTCACGCCTAGTTAGCAATATATCGCCCGCAATATCGTTAGCGATGATATTCCTTGTGTGAGCCAGGCATAGGAATCATTTATGGTGCATCAAATAACGACTCAAAGTCAATTTTTAACCAGTTCTCCCTCCCTTTAAAGGCACATTTGTTTGGCGTTTTGCCTGTCAGTGTCGGAACAGTGAATTTTGTCAGTGTATCGGGCTTTTAACATTGTGGCAGATCGGTTTCGACCAAAAAGCTGTCGATAAGTGAATTTGTCAGTGTAATGAGTGTCGTTGTAACGAGCTTTTACTGTAGTTATCTTGTATCCGTGAAGTCAGATATTTACATGTACATAAACCCTGGCATAATGGCATTCGGGCGAAATAACCTCGAGCGAGATGACCTCGGGCGAGTCGACCCGGGCGTAATGGTATTCGGGCGAAATCGCATTCGGGCGAAATGGCAGCGCCACGATTATCTCGTCTGATCTGGCGTCGACATAGCGTCAGCTAATTCAAACTTAGACATAATGCCGTCTGAATATACAGGAGATCGCCGCTGACGAATAGGCTAACCCAAACTGGCCTGCATGATATTAGGCGCTTGCATGGGCTCACAGGTTTCAGTTTTTTAACTGAGGATTGAGCAAAAATATATTGCTTCGGGTTGAACAAAGAATCAGCCCTTTACAATTTATTTGGAGCTAATTTTTTACTCGCCATCTGGCGACCATTCTTGACATTCTACTCGCGAGTGAGAATTTTTACTCGCCATTGACGAGTAGTTTAGTCTTATTTCAAGCCCTAGCTGCTAGCTAGTATATATTCGTTAGGCTCGAGTTTCACTCAACCCAGGCAATAGGTCGACAAGTTCATATTCACAGATCTAGACACCTATAACCCGCATCGACCGATATGATTAACTGAAACCAATTAATGTACGTATAATGTGCATTATTCAGTCGATTGTAGTCTCCTATCAATAGTTGTATCTACCCCGTTATATATTTAAGCCTCACTTACACTCCTGATTCATGGGCCACATGCCATGCAACATGCACTCACATCATTCTCCCTTGCGAGTTTAGTTGTGACGTTATAACTGGTGATTGCAAACTTGGTACCCTGGATCAATGGGCGTCGAACCGTCAGCCTACTTTAATATTTCAAAAGGGTTTAACTAAGGGTGTACCACTGACCTGTTCGCGGTTCGCCTAGCTCGCTCGGTTCATCGATCAGCTATACAAATACTAGCTGAATGTACTTGTAGTTACACAGATAGCGAATGGCTTTGGAGCGAAGACCTACTTTTAGCCCTCGACTTCTTACTTGAACTTTGAGTGGAAGACCTTGATCTGTGAAATGGGGTGAAAAGGCATGCAGATGCTCAACAGTGTAGGGTCTTTCACTTTCAATGTCATAAAAAAAGATGTTGTTGAGTATCGAATATTCTAGATGCGTAACGATAGGAGAATATTCATTTTACCTGTAGCTACATGTATAATTATTACAACGAATTAAAACAACACACACGCGTTCACATGCACTTAATCTTACACCGTTACGCTCACCATCCCTTGCACTCTTACCCTCACTTGCACTTACACCCTTACGCTCACGTACACTTACACCCTCACAACACCCTGACTTACACCCGCACCCTGACTTACACTAACATTCTTACCCTCACCTAGTCTTTCTTACACTCTTACACTCACTTCCACTTACAACCGAATAGATCAGTCGGTTTGATCGGCTGAATGCAATCCTATGTCGACCGTTGAGGTCGAGGTCCCGGTGTCATGGCATGAGGTCCAGCCTTTAAATGACAGCGTGAACCTTTAAACGTCATTCGACTCTGTAATTTCATACCGCTGGAAACCTCTTACCACTACACCGGGTTCGAGACTCGACCGAGCCGCGGGCGTTATGATTGTGAATTATAATTGTAAATTGTTATAATTATAGTTCTTCGATGACTCTGCAGCACGCACGACCAACTGCGTAACAAGGCCGGGCGGCGTGTACTACTGTCTATGGTGATATACAGGAAAAAGACCTCTTTGGATTTATTGATAAGAGTAGAGAAAAACCCCGGTCCCGGTCTTCTGTTCTGGTGCCCATATCTCCCGAATGGGCTGAGTGAAGCCGTAAAACTCCATCATGCCTCACGCATGTCAATGTCGTCATGCTTGATCAGTACTTGTGTGTCGAACCAAACTGGGCAACATGCATTTCGTCATAACGAGTTTGAATCAATTTTTAGCCAATTCTTAAATCCTGAGGCTTATCGACCTTTGTCCATTAGCTTCTAGTAACCGACTAAAGTTCGTTATGAAAACGCCCCTCGCTTCGAATTTGAAAGGGCATTGCCAGGACTTATCCAGGCCTACTCGTCCGTGTGGCGCGCGTACCCGATATAATTTATAGATCGATGTGCACAGACAAAACGAACCCATTTTTATCTTTTATCAATCAAGTATGAGATCCAGCTCTCTCTCTTTCTTTCTTTCCCTCTCTATGTTGAAAAATAATCTGTTTATCTCACATGATCCCTCACCGGGTGAGAAATCGTAAGAAATTGTATAATATAAATAAAATAAATAATATATATATGAAATAAGATCTACTAATGATTGTTTTAAACTCCAAGAAGATTTATATAACCTGCTCAGATGGAGCAATAAGTGAAGCATGACTTTTAATGCCTCTAAATGCAAGCTTTTAACAATTACTCGCTCTCGGAACCCTATTTTATTTGATTATAATCTCGATGGACATGTTTTAGAATCAGTAGGAACTTTTAAAGACCTAGGAGTGATTTTTAACCATAAACTTTGTTTTAATTCCCACATCAAAGCTATTGTTTTAAAATCAAATCGTGTTTGTGGAATGATCAAGCGCTCCATTGGTTTTAAAGCCCCACAAAATGTGAAAATTTTATTATTTAAAATACTCGTTCGTCCTATTTTAGAATATTGCTCTCAGGTCTGGTCACCAAGTTTCCAAAAGGGATATTTTATTTGTTGAATCAGTTCAACGTGGTTTTACACGATACATTCTACATAAGGATCTTACGTATAAGCAGAGATGTCTAACATTAAATATTTTACCACTGTCTTACCGTAGAGAAGTAGCCGAAATCTTGTTTATTTTTAGATATATAAATGATTGTTTTAATGTCAATTTCAGTGATTGTGTCAATTTTAATGTTACTCCGAGCAATTTTAACCTCCGTTCTTCTAACCATAGATTGACTTTTAGTGATAATTTTTCTAGAACTGAGCATTTTAAATCTTTTTATTTTAATCGTCTGCCACATTTGTGGAACTTCCTTCCTGCAGAGTTACGCAGTTCTTATTCTTCGCCAAGTTTTAAATCAAAGTTGATGAAATTCTATTTTACAAAACTTCAAATTTATGATATAAATAATACTTGTTCTTTAACATCTATTTGCCGTTGCAACGGGTTTTATCACACGTGATGTTTTATACATTTTTTATCATAATATTTTATCGCCTGAGTGTTATTTTATGTATAGTGAATAGCTTTTCTTTAATATATTTATATATTTTCTCTGAATGTGTTTTTTATAGGCTTTGCCCGCTTCATGTTCATGTGTTTTTCACGATTAATAGTGGAGTCTGTTAGCTGAATGATCCTGCATTTTATGATGAAGCTACCAAACCTTTAAAATATATAATATTAGCTATTATGATTAATTATTTCGTGTATTAGAGTCATCAACGAGGTGGATTTCAATAAGTTCATGGCGCGTTCATTTTTAGAGATTATCATAACGTCATCGTGACGTCAACGCCATTATCAGCGAATCCCGTCCATTTTCGACCAATCACGAAGCATCTTTTTCGACAGTCCGTTTCAATTGAAAATGGCCTACGCGACTTGTTCAAGTTGTTGTGAAATGTTATTCCGCAGCTTTCAGTTAATATGGTGAGTATAATAGCACCATGCCTGATTCAAAGGTATCCACAAATCATTCCACGATATTTGTGATAGGATTTTGGGAGATATTAGTCGGTGATTCAAGTGCCTTGTTCAACGGCGAAGTACTTAGAGGCCGTACCAGAAAGTCCGGATGACGAGCAGGCCAAAACACAAGATATATTTTAGTTTCCCATACAGAAATATTAGGCTCGAGTAAGTTTCGGCTTCCCCTGAAGCGATTCGGACTAGTATTCTCCAAAGAGTGATTTTCAGAAATGTTTTCTGCTGAGCGCCGCCATTGCTGATGTTTTGATCGGTGTGCGCATGCGCGTGACCTGACCTACTTTGACCAATGTATGTAATTGGGTCAGGGCATTCTGTCTGCATACTACAGTGACCTGACTTAATATGCAAATGTAAGAGAAGGAGGTCAGGTCACGCGCATGCGCACACCGATGACAACAGCAGCAATGGCGGCGGAAAGCAGCCGAATTTTAAGAAAATCGATATGTTAGTTGATAATTAGTTCGAATCGCCTCAGGTGTGGTCGAAATTTACTCGAGCCTTAGATTTTAGTGTGGGGAACTGAAATATCAACTTGGGTTCAGCCTGTTAGCCACCCGGAACACTCAGGCGTGCCTTCGCTGCGACATTCCTCGTCGGACCTACGTCTTCCCCTCTGGGGAAACGTCTCTGCGTCTAGGGAGATATCATTCACTGTAAACAGCTAAACCTCTGTAATTCCAACTCATGCATGTGCGCTGACTCAGCTGACGAGAACCGTCAGAACGTAAACACTGTTGAATAAAGTTGAACTTCAGTGAAATGTCTCATGCTCACTGTTATTCAGTCTCGGTGACAATCACAGACTCTTTAATTGAATTGACAATCGAAATATACGGTATATATAACGGTCCAGCGAATTATATATTCCAGTTCAAACCTGAATCATTCAGTCAGTCACTCAGTGACTCAGTCAGTGGCATCAAAAATAACAAACTAACGACAATGTAATGTTGGAAGTTGCAGTTTATTAATAACTACTTTTCTAATTTGAAGTTTGACAAGTATTTTTGAAGATTGATGTTATACTTAGAAGTCTTAACACTATAAAAGCAGCAATTTGCCATTAAGTAAAACATCAATCACATGATAATTATTATAC